>SJYX01019876.1:638928-715008 GCA_006410675.1 Oreotragus oreotragus | reverse complement strand
ACTACCACTCAATTGCACTCATCTCACACGCTAGTAAAGTAATGCTGAAAAATCTCCAAGCCAGGCTTCAGGAATACGTGAACCGTGAACTTCCAAATGTTCAAGCTGGTTTTAGAAAAGGTAGAGCAACCAGAGATCAAATTGCCAACATCTGCTGGATCATCGAAAAAGCAAGAGAGTTCCAGAAAACATCTATTTCTGCTTTATTGAAAATGCCAAAGTCTTTGACCGTGTGGATCACAGTAAACTGTTGCAAAATGTTCAAGAGGTCTGGATACTAGACCCCCTGACCTGTCTCTTGAGAAACCTATATGCAGGTCAGGAAGCAACTGTTAGCACTGGACATGGAACAACGGAATGGTTCCAAATAGGGAAAGGAGTACGTCAAGGCTGTATATTGTCCCCCTGCTTGTTGACCTTATGTGCAGAGTACATCATGAGAAAGGCTGGGCTGGAAGAAGCACAAGCTGGAATCAAGATTGCCAGGAGAAATATCAGTAACCTCAGATATGTAGATGACACCACCCTTAGGGCAGAAAGTGAAGAGGAACTGAAAAGAACCTCTTGATGAGAGTGAAAGAGGAGAATGAATGCGTTGGCTTAAAGCTCAACATTCAGAAAATGAAGATCATGGCATCTGGTCCCATCACTTCATGGGAAATAGATGTGGAAACAGTGTCAGACTTTAGATTTTTGGGCTCCAAAATCACTGCAGATGGTGACTGCAACCATGAAATTAAAAGACGCTTACTCCTTGGAAGAAAAGTTATGACCAACCTAGACAGCATATTGAAGAGCAGAGACATTACTTTGCCAACAGCGGTCTGTCTAGTCAAGGCTATGGTTTTTCCATTGGTCATGTATGGATGTGGGAGTTGGACTGTGAAGAAAGCTGAGTGCTGAAGAATTGATGCTTTTGAACTGTGGTGTTGGAGAAGACTCTTGAGAGTCCCTTGGACTGCAAGGAGATCCAACCAGTCCATCCTAAAGAAAATCAGTCCTGGGTGTTCATTGGAAGGACTGATGCTGAAGCTGAAACTCCAATACCTTGGCCACCTCATGTGAAGAGTTGACTTATTGGAAAAGACCCTGATGCTGGGAGGGATTGGGAACAGGAGGAGAAGGGGATGACAGAGGATGAGATTGCTGGATGGCATCACCAACTCAATGGATATGAGTTTGGGTAAACTCTGGGAATTGGTAATAGACAGGGATGCCTGCTGTGCTGCAATTCACGGGGTCGCAGAGTTGGACACTACTGAGAGACTGAACTGAACTGAACTGATGTACAGTATCAGGTCATCTGCAAACAATGAGAGCTTTACCGGTCTGGATTCCTTTTATTTCTTTTTCTTCTCTGATTGCTGTAGCTAGGACTTCCAGAATGACATTGAGTAATAGTGGTGAAAGTGGATACCTTTGTCTTGATCCTGATCTTAGGGCAAATGCTTTCAGTTTTTCACCATTGAGAATAATGTTTGATGTTGGCTTATCATATATGGTCTTTACTGTGTTGAGGTAGTTTCCTTCTATGCACATTTTTTAAGAGTTTTAATTATAAATGGGTGCTGAATTTTTCTGCATCTATTGAGATGATCACTTGGTTTATCTTTCAGTTTGTTAATATAGTGAATCACATTGATTCATTTGTGTGTGTTGACGAATCCTTGCATTCCTGGAATAAACCCAACTTAATCATGGTGTATGAGCTTTTTGATGTGTTGTTGAATTCTGTTTGCTAAAATTTTGTTGAGGCTTTTTGCATCTATGTTCATCAGTGATATTGGCCCGTAGTTTTCTTTTTGTGTGTGTGTGTTGTCTTTGTCTGGTTTTAGTAGCAGGGTGATGGTGGCCTTGTAGAAGAGTTTGGAAGTTTCCTTCCTCTGCAATTTTTTGACAGAGTTTTAGAAGAATAGGCATTAACTCTTTTCTAAATGTTTAATAGAATTCTCTTGTGAAGCCATCTTGCCCTGGGTTTTTTTTTTTTTTTCAGAGATTTTTTAATCACATCTTCATTTCAGTGCTTGTAATTGGTTTGTTCATAATTTCTTTTTCTTTCTGGTTCATTCTTGGAAGATTGAACTTTTCTAAGAATCTGTCCATTTCTTCTAGGTTATCTGTTTTATTGCCATATAGTTGTTCATAATAGTCTCTTATAGTCCTTTGTATTTCTGCATTGTCTGTTGTAACCTCTCCTTTTACATTTCTAATTTTGTTGATTTGATTCTTCTCTCTTTTTTCTTGATGAGTCTGACTAAAGGCTTGTCAGTTTTATTTATCTTCTCCAAGAATCAACTCTTAGTTTTATTAATCTTTGCTATTGTTTCTTTCATTTCTTTTTCATTTATTTCTGCTCAGATCTTTAAGATTTCTTTCCTTCTACTAATTTTGGTGGTTTGTTTGTTTGTTCTTCCTTTCCAGTTGTTTTAGGTGTAAAGTTAAGTTGTCTATTCAATGTTTTTCTTGCTTCAAACTTCCCTCTTAGAACTGCATTTGCTGCATCCCATAGCTTTTGAGTCGTCATGTTTTCATTGTCATTTCTTTCTAGAAAATTTTTTATTTCCATTTTGATTTCTTCAGTAACATGTTGGTTATTTAGAAACATGTCGTTTAACCTCCATGTGTTTGTGTTTCTTACTTTTTTTTTCTTGTAATTGATGTCTAGTCTCATAGCACCATGGTCGGAGAAGATGCCTGATATGATTTCAGTTTTCTTAAATTTGCTGAGGTTTGATTTGTGACCCAAGATGTGGTCTATCCTGGAGAATGTTCCATGGTACTTGAAAATAAGGTGTATTCTTCTGCATTTGGATGAAATGTCCTGAAGATATCACTGAGATCCATCTCATCTAATGTATCATTTAAGACTTGTGTTTCCTTTTTAATTTTCTGTTTTAATTATCTGTCCATTGGTGTTAGTGGGGTGTTAAAGTCTCCTACTATCATTGTGTTACTGTCAGTTTCTCCTTTTATGTCTGTTAATGTTTGTCTTATGTATTGAGGTGCTCCTATGTTGAGTGCATAGATATTTATGATTGTTATGTCTTCCTCTTGGATTGATCCCTTGATCATTATGTAGTGTCCTTCCTTATCTGTTGTAATCTTCTTTATTTTAAGGTCTATTTTGTCTGATATGAGGATTGCTACTGCAGGTTTCTTTTGCTTCCCGTTTGCATGGAATATATTTTTCCATTTTGTCACTTTCAGTCTATATGTGTATTTTCAACCATTTTATCTTCCAGCTTACTGATTCGTTTTTCTGCTTCATGTATTCTATTACTAATTCCTTCTAGAGTATTTTTAATTTCAGCAATTTGTGTTATTTGTCTCTGTATGCTTATTCTTTAATTCTTCTAGGTGTTTGTTAATTGAGTCTTGCACTTTCTCCATTTTGTTGTCAAGATTTTTGATCATCTTTACTATCATTATTCTGAATTCTTTTTAGGCAGTTTTCCTATTTCCTCTTCATTTACTTTGACTTCTCTTTTTCTAGTTTGTTCCTTCATTTGTATAGTATTTCTCTGCCTTTTCATCATTGTTTTTAACTTATTGTGTTTGAGGTCTCCTTTTCCCAGGCTTCAAGGTTGAATTCTTTCTTCCTTTTGATTTCTGCCCTCCTAAGATTCCCTGGTGGCTTAGAGAATAAAGTGTCTGCCCACAGTGTGGGAGACACCAGGGTTCGATCCCTGGGTAGGGAAGATCCCCTGGAGAAGGAAATCACAACCCACTCCAGTATTCTTGCCTGGAAAATCCCATTGACAGAGGAGCCTGATAGGCTATAGTCCATGGGATCGCAAAGTCAGACACAACTGAGCGACTTCACTTCCTCCTAAAGTTAGTCCAGTGGTTTGTGGAAACTTCATATAGGGTGAGATTTGTGCTGAGGTTTTGTTTTGTTTTTTTTGTTTTTTTTTTTTTTTACTTTCCTCTTATGGGCAAGATTGAGCGAGGTGGTAATCCTATCTGCTGATGATTGGGTTTGTATTTTTGTTTTGTTTGTTGTTTAGATGAGATGCCCTGCACAGAGTGCTACTGGTGGTTGGGTGATGCTGGGTCTCTATTTAAGTGGTTTCATTTATGTGAGTTCTCACTATTTGATACTCCATAGGGTTAGTTCCATGGTTGTCTGGGGTCTTGGAATCAATGCCCCTACTCCAAAGGCTCAGGGCTTGATCTCCCTCCAGAAACCAGCCCAGGTCCAATCTGGGACTTTCACCCTAAATGAAAGGGCCTTTACTTGAGTTCCAAAAGCCAGTGCACAAGAACATAAAGGAGATCTCTGACACAGCAGAAACTCAGTACTGCCTGCCACGTGGAAAGGCCTCCTTGGATTGCAACAGAGGACTAGATGGTCTGTCCGTGGCAGTGGACAGCAGAACTCTGGGTTCCATTCCTAAAAGTTGAACAGGTACAGATTTAAAAAGAGAAGGGTAATTCCTTTGAAATGGAGATAGATCTGAACTACCTTTTTTCTCTCTGTGTTGTCATCCTTCTGCATGTGTACAGTAAGTAGAAGTAATGAAGACGGTCTTCTGAGGGAGGGATGCAAGTTGGAGGGATTTGATCACCATTTTCATGGTTGATGCATAAATCTTGATTGCAGTCCACAGGACTCAGTGGGAGTAAGAAAGAAAGGTTCATCTGAGAGTTGAGAGGGGACAGGCAAAGGTTCATTTGAGAGTTGAAAGGGGACAGGCAGGTCCAACTTGAGGCCATGCTGTGTGCAGTTCTCCACCTAGAGAGGTGCTTTTCACTTCAACCATTTGTTGAAAGTGCCCTTCTAGTTCGAGTGATGCTTAAAAGAATATTTTTGGTGAGCTTCAACCCATGACAAACTGAAAACTGTAGATCCTTGAACTGCTTAGGTGAAGTCATGAGGGTTTAGGGATACTCTGGGTGTTTGACAGCCTCGGGATGTGTTTGGTGGTGGATTCCTAACAGTAAGAACACATCCAGTTTTGTCAGTTCAGTTCAGTTCAGTCTCTCAGTCATGTCTGAGTCTTTGTGACCCCATGGACTCCAGCGCGCCATGCTTCCCTGTCCATCACCAACTCTCAAGCTTGCTCAAATGCATGTCCATAGAGTTGATGATACCATCCAACCATCTCATCCTCTGTCATCCCCTTCTCCTGCCTTCAATCTTTTCCATCATCAGGGTCTTTTCCAGTGTGTCTTCGAATTAGATGGCTAAAGTATTTGAGCTTCAGCTTCAGCATCAGTCCTTCCAATGAATATTCAACATTGATTTCCTTTAGGATTGACTGGTTTGATCTCCTTTTAGTCCAAGGGACTCTCAAGAGTCTTCTCTAGCATGACAATTTGAAAGAAAGCATCAATTATTTGGCACTCTGTCTCCCTTATGATCAAATTCTCACACCCATACATGACTACTGGAAAAACCATAGCTTTGACTAGATGGACCTTTGTCAGCAAAGTGATGTCTCTACTTTTTAATATGCTCTCTAGGTTTGTCATAATTTACTTCTAAGGGCAATCGTCTTTTAATTTCATGGCTGCAATCACCATCCTCAGTTCAATACACTGTGGATATCTCCACTGGTAAATAGGATTTGTTTAAAATTTATTTTAAATTCCTACACTTTAATTCATGCAGAATATGTGATGGTTAAGGCAGTGAAATGAGGGTTTTTAATTATTTTCCCTCTTAATTATGAACTTAACCAAGCACTATTTCGACTCTGTTTTCTTCCAGTAAACTCTGATTATTTGGACATATTCCACACGGTTTCAGTTATCATAGCTTTAACATATACAATGAATTTCAATATCTTGCTTATTTTCTATCTTAATTTTCTGAACTACTTTATCATTTTCAAAAATTTTCAATTGATTCTCTGCATTAATTACAACATTATTTTTGTGTTTTATGTATTCTTTTTCTACATTTTTTTAACCAATGTTTTGTCAGCCTGTGTCTGCTAAATAACTTCTGTGGTGTCTGACTCTTTGTGACCTGATGGACTGTAGCCTGCCAAACTCCCCTGTCCATGGGAATTCCCAGGCAAGAATACTGGAGTGGTTGCCATTTCCTCCTCCAGGGAATCTTCCCAACCCAGGGATAGAACACACGTCTCTAATTTCTCCTGAATTGGAAGGCAGTTTTGTTGTTGTTGTTGTTTTTTTAACCATTAGCACCACCTGGGAAGCCAAACTAGACAAAATCAGTAAAATTGAACACTGAAAACTTAGTAACATCCCCCATAAGCCCTCTATCCTGAAGTTTTTCTTGAGGCACATTTTAGAACTTCAGATCATTCATATTATTCTCACACTGAATCCTACATTTATATACATATGGATGGCTTCCCAGGTGGCACTAGTGGTAAAGAATCTGCCTGCCAGTGTGGGAAATCTAAGAGATGTGGATTCAATCCCGGGGTCGATAAGATCCCCTTGGGGAGGGCTTGGCAACCCACTCCAGTGTTCTTGCCTAGAGAATCCCTTGGACAGAGGAGCCTGGTGAGCTGTAGTCCATAGGGTTGCAGAGTTGGACATGACTGAAGTGACTTAGCACACATGCACATCATTATATGATACAGCATTTTAACTATCACTTTTAAACTAGAACTTAATATTTGTCGACAGTTTTATTTATTTATTTATTTATTTATTGTTGTTTATTTTATTTTTTTATTTTTAGAGCTTCCATTTGACTATATTTTACTTTACAGTACTCTATTGGTTTTGGCATACATTGATATGAATCTGCCACGGGTGTACACGAACTCCCAAACATGAACCCTCCTCCCACCTCCCACCCCACATCATCCCTCTGGATCATCCCCATACACCAACCCCAAACACAGTGAGATTTAAAAGTCTTAAGTATACTTACATGAGCATTTTCCAATTCATACACCTGTGTAACCCAAACTCCTATCAAGTTATAAAATGTTATCATTGTCACACATATTTTCCCACTCCAACCCCGGAGGGATTCATTATTATTTTTCTACCACAGTTAGTTGTACATGTTGTAGAACTTCATGTGTATGGGATAATGTAGTATGTAGTCATTTATGTATAACTCTTTTCTTTCATAAGAAAACTCATTTTGAGATCTCTCCATTTGACCTGTCAGTGTTTCAATACATTTTATTACTGAGTAATGTTCTATCATATGAATCTATCACAAATAATTTACCCATTCTCCCGCAGATGGATACTTGAATTTCCATTTCTAATTTGTGGCTGTTATAAATAAACCTGCTATTATCATCCAGGTACACGTCTGTGGATATATTTTTTCATTACACTTAAGGAGTTTAATTGCTGGTTCATAAGAAGGAATATTTTTAGTTTTATGAAGAATTGGCATACCTTTGCCAAAGTGTTCTATAGACTTTTACACTGCCACCAACATTGTATAACAGTTCTAACTGTTCAGCATCTTCACCAACATTTGTAGTTGTCGGTCCTTTTTCTTTCTTCTTTTAATCATTCTGATGGAGATTAGTGAGATCTCATTATGGTTTTGATTAGCATTTTTTTCCTAATGTCCAATGATACTTGCCTATCAGCTTTTTCCTGTTTATTGTTTACTAATGTATTGTTTTATATACAGTAATATGCAATAAAATTCACCAATTTTAAGTTTAAATTTTGATTTTGGTAATAGTATACAATTACATGTACATAGTCAAGATACAGAACAGTTCTATAATCCTAAAAAATTTTCTCATGTTCCCTTGCATTCAGTTTCCTATTCCATCCTGGGACTCAAGCAACTATTAAGAATACTTTCTTACATAATAGGTCTGCCTTTGATAACATTTCATACAAATGAAATTTTTTCATTGTAATTCTCTTGCTTTATCATAAGGCATTTGAGATTTCTTTATGTTATTGCATATATCAATTGTATTATTCCTTTTTGTTGATAGATTGCTTTCCATGGTATGATGTACCATATACAATAATCTGTTTATTCATTTACCAGTTTTTGAACCAGTTTTTGCTTCCATTTTGAGGCTGTTTTGAATGACGTTTCTGTGAGCACTCCACTACACATTTTTGCAAAGGCCTATATTTCTCTTGAGTAAACACGGAGGAGTAGAATCACTGGGTCTTAATATATAAATATATTTAACTTTATAAAGTATTGTCATACAATTTTCCCAAAGTGGGTTAACAGTTTTACCTCCACACCAGCAATGAATGAGTTTTACATTCCCCACAAACTCAACAACAGTTAGTAATGTCAGTCTTTTAAAATTTCACCCATTCTGATCTGTATACAGTGGTGTCAAATTGCTGACGTCCATTGGATCATAGAGAAAGCAAGAGAATTACAGAAAAACATCTACTTCTGCTTCATTGACTACACTAAAGCCTTTTACTTCATGGATCACAACAAACTGTGGAAAATATTTAGAGATGGGAATACCAGACCACCTTATCTGCTTCTTGAGAAATCTGTATGCAGGTCAAGAAGCAACAGTTAGAAGCAGACATGGAACAATGGACAGGTTTCAAACTGGGAAAGAAGTATGTCAAGGTTATATATTGTTACCCTGCTTATTTAACTTATATGCTGAATATACCATGCCAAATGCTGGGCCAGATGACTCAAAAGCTGCAATCAAGATTGCTGGGAGAAATATCAACAACCTAGATATCCAGATGATACCACTTTAATGGCAGAAAGCAAAGAGGAACTAAAGAGCCTCTTGAAGGTGAAAGAGGATAGTGAAAAATCTTGCTTAAAACTCAACATTAAAAAAAACAAGATCATGGCATTTGGTCACATCACTTCATAACAAATGGATGGGGAAAAGTGAAAACAATGGCAAATTTCATTTTCTTGGGATCCAAAATCACTGAGGACTCTGACTGCAACCATGAGGTTGAAAGATGCTTGTTCCTTGGAAGGAAAGCTATGGCAAACCCAGGCAGTGACAAACCTAGCAGAGATATTACTTTGCCAACAAAGGTCCATCTAGTCAAAGCTGTGAGTTTTCCAGTAGTCATGTATGGATGTGAGAATTGGACCATTAAAAAGGCCAGACATAGAAGAATTGACACTTTGGTACTGTGGTATTGGCGAAATCTCTTGAGAGTCCCTTGGCCAGCAAGGAGATCAAACCAGTCAATCCTAAAGGAAATCAACCCTGAATATTCATTGGAAGGATTGATGGTGAACCTGAAGCTCTAGTGCTTTAGCTACCTGATGTGAAGGGCTGACTCATTGGAAGAGACCCTGATGATGGGAAAGATTGAGGGCAGTAGANAATCTCTTGAGAGTCCCTTGGCCAGCAAGGAGATCAAACCAGTCAATCCTAAAGGAAATCAACCCTGAATATTCATTGGAAGGATTGATGGTGAACCTGAAGCTCTAGTGCTTTAGCTACCTGATGTGAAGGGCTGACTCATTGGAAGAGACCCTGATGATGGGAAAGATTGAGGGCAGTAGAAGAGGGCAGTAGAAGAGGGCAGTTGAGGATGAAATGGTTAGATAACATCACTGACTCAGTGGACATGAGTTTGAGGTGCTTGCTACATGCATTTCTGCATTCTTCTCCATGCTTAAGCATATATACAAGCCCACTGCACAGGTTAGGGAGTTTATTTGTTGAATGGATGATGTACAGAAATGAAATGAGNCAGTAGAAGAGGGCAGTAGAAGAGGGCAGTTGAGGATGAAATGGTTAGATAACATCACTGACTCAGTGGACATGAGTTTGAGGTGCTTGCTACATGCATTTCTGCATTCTTCTCCATGCTTAAGCATATATACAAGCCCACTGCACAGGTTAGGGAGTTTATTTGTTGAATGGATGATGTACAGAAATGAAATGAGATATATAATAAATGCACAAACACACACTCCAAGGTTCTTAATGTCAGTGTTTTCCTTTTCTTTTTTTTTAAAAAGCTACCAAAATAATATCACAGCATGTATATCATAAGGCAGATTGATAGTTGAATTGGGCCTGTTACTGTAAGGTATAAGAATTATTAAAAGTCCATATAAGGTTTTAGGTAGGCATAAGACTTCTAATTAGGAAAGCAACATGGTATGAAATACCTTATTTTATCAAGAATGGAAATAATAATGTAGTAATAAAGTCACTAGTCTTTCTATTACTCTTGAGTTTCTCAAAGTACTCTTGTGTACACTGATTTGTTTAATTCTCATAACAGATCTGAGATGTGAAATTAAAAGTATTCACAGCTGTAAGTACTCCAATTGCCATGTAAGTAAGCATGAAGTGGATGTAAATTATTATAATTGTTGGAGGCCTGAAGAGCAGATAATATTCCTAAAGACATGAAAACTAGAGGCTTTTATTTGTTAGATTCCTTATTAAATGATTTAATAACAAAGTACCCTAAGTATGTTTTCATGTTTTAGATGTATTTTATTTTCTATTTTATAATAAAGCATTTTTTCAACCTCATCCATAATATAAGGAATTTTATGATGAAGCATAAAAAAATATCTTCCTGCAGGTTCTCTAATCCACACCCAATTTTTAACCCTGGTGGCTCAGCAGTAAAGAATCCACCTGCCAGTGCAAGTTCAGTCCCTGAGTCAGGAAGATTCCCTGGAGAAAGAAATGGTTACCCACTTCGGTATTTTTGCCTGGGAAATTCCATGGACAGAGGAGTCTGGTGGGCTGTGTAGTCCATGGGGTCACAAAGAGGTAGACATGACTTAGTGGCTTGAGCATGCACACACACGTAACTGCCTCATTCATATATAATTGAATCACATTTATGATTAAGTAAACACATATTTTACTTGCAAAGATTTAAATAAGGCTCAGCGACTAAGCACAGCACAAACACATATTAAACCACAATGAAATTCACTACGGGACTTTTTAAAATGCAGTTCTTTCTTTGTTCACTTTAAAATGATATGATTTACTCTAAAATATTTTATCTCTTAAAAATGTCCCCACGACCCTTTTTAAAGATGTCTGTCTCTGTCTCTCCTTTCCTGTCTCTGTCCCCATCCTTCCTCATCTCTTTGCTTCCCTTCTCCCTCCAGATAATTTAACTCTTAAAATTAAGTTTTGCTGTTCTTCACCTCACATCATCTCAAAAGGTAGCCATTAAAACCAAGGTAGGTCATATAGTAGTCCCCATTTATCTGTGGTGGATACTCTGTAAAACCCCCAGTGAATGCCTGAAATTGTTGGTATTTCCAAACCCTACAAATATATTTTTCCCTCTTCATACATACCTATGTTAAAATTTAATTTATAAATTAGGCACAGTAAGACATAATAGTAGCTAATAAAAATAGAACAATTAATGTACTGTAATAAAAGTTATATGAATCCACCCCCTCTCTCTCAAAATATCTTATGCCTTTAATGCTTTTTCTGTTTTAACTAAGCACTTATCACATAATTTTGACTGAAAATCTTGCACTTTGAGATGTGACCCCAAATGTAGCCAGAATTTCTTTTTCGTCATAATTTTATGACTAAAAGTTTCATTCTTATCATAGATATTAACAACCTCATGTACATTTTTTCCCTCCTTTTTATTTTTATTAATTGGAGGTTTATTACTTTACAATATTGTGATGGGTTTTGCCATACACTGACATGAATCAGCCATGTGTATATGTGTGTCCCCTCTTCCAGAACCCCCCCTCCCACCTACCTCTCCATCCCATCCCTCTGGTTTATCCCAGTGCACCAGTTTTCAGTGCCCTGATTAGTGCATCAAACTCGGATTGGTCATCTGTTTCACATATGGTAATATACATGTTTCAATGCTATTCTCTCAAATCATCCCTCCCTCATCTTCTCCTACAGAGTCCAAAAGTGTATTCTTTACATTTGTGTCTCTTTTGCTGTCTTTCATATAGGGTCATTATTACCATCTTTCTAAATTCCATGAAAGTGAAAGCAAAAGTCAGTCATGTCTGACTCTGTGACCGCATGAACTATACAGTCTGTATTTCTAGGCCAGAATACTCAAGTAGGTAGCCTTTCCCTTCTCCACGGGATCTTTCCAAGCCAGAGATCGAACCCAGGTCTTCCACATTGCAGGCGGATTCTTTATCAGCTGATATATGCGTTAATATACTGTACTGCTGTTTCTCTTTCTGACTTACTTCACTCTGTATAATAGGGTCCAGTTTCATCCACCTCATTAGAACTGACTCAAATGCGTTCTTTTTTATAGCTGTCAGCATATATGTGTATATATACATACATGTATTTTATAGTGTATATTATACATGTATTTTATAGTGCATATGTACCACGGCTTTTTTATCCATTCATCTGCCAATGGACATCTAGGTTGCTTCCATGTCCTAACTATTGTAAACAATGCTGAGATGAACATTGGGGTCCACGTGTCTCTTTCAATTCTGGTTTCCTCAGTGTATATGCCCAGCAGTGAGATTGCTGGGTTATCTGGCATTTCTATTTCCTGTTTTTTAAGGAATCACCACACTGTTCTCTGTAAACTTTCACCTTTTCACTTAAAGGAAGCATTTTATGGCGGCTTTTTGGTGTATCCAAATTGCCAGCTATACTAGTCTTGTTTTGGGGCCATTACTACGACGCAAGTCTGAGTGAACTCTGGGAGTTGGTGATGGACAGGGAGGCCTGGCACGCTGTGATTCATGGGGTCACAAAGAGTCAGACACGACTGAGTGACTGAACTGAACTGAACTGACTAAGTAAAATAAGGTTTAGTTGGACACAAGCCTGTGATACCTCACCAGTTGATCTGCTACCTAAGCCAGCTACTGAGTGACTATAAGGTGGGATCCACTGGATAAAGGGATGATTCAACTCACATCCCAGGTGGGATGGCACAGGACAGCATGAGATTTCATCATCCTACTCAGAACACTGTGCAATTTACAACTTGGAATGGTATGTTTCTGCCATTTTCCCATTATTATTTTCAGAGTGCAGTTAACCTCGGGTAACTGAAACTGCAGAAAGTGAAACAGCGAATAGCGAGGAACTACTGTAGCACTGATTTGCATCTAGGCTCTTCTCCCTACTCCTCACACTCTGACTGCCAGAACTCTGCTGTGGAATCTGGGCCCTCATCTAAATTGTGTGGAGAGGGATTTTTGTCAGCTTTCCCAGATTTGCATGGTCAAGAGTCTGACCAAACCTCATGAGAAATGTTCAGCTCCCCAGCGGTTCTGGAATTTGATGCCCCTCAGACATCCCCAACACAGTCTCACCTTAGGCCTTTCCACTTGGCTGTTCCCTCTTCCTGAATTCTCTTCTTTCCAGATATCAGTTGGGGTAACCCCTTAAACTCTTGCTAATTTTCCCTCACATGTTACCTACTCAATCAACTTTTCCTATGCTGACCTCTTACTAATTCAATATCCTGATCCCTGTCCTCAAATTTCCCAGGCCCCATGCCCTACTGTCTCTTTTATTTCATATCATTTGTTACGTTGTCACATGGTTTATCATTTCCTCATTATATCTTTTCCAGAGTGAACAACCGTCCCAGTTCGCCTGGGACTGAAACGTCCCAGAGTGAGAAACTTTTCCATTTTAATACCAGGAAAGTTCCAGAAAAACTGAGATGAATTGGCCACCTAGTTTCCTTGTCTTTCTCCCAACACAATGAAACATTCACAGCTGTGGAGATCTGTGTTTTATTTACTGATTTATCCCACACATCAGCAACAGTGTCTCACACATAGTAAGCAGTTATAAATCTTTGCTAAATGAAGGAAGGAAAGACTAAAGAATAAGAATTACAGTTCTTGCATCCTGGTTCTAGGCATGTAAATTCTAAATGAACTCACTGTATGTTATACTGGGAGGACAGAATCAAATTTACTAATAATTACTTAGGTTTCTGAGTCACATTTTAGCTCACAAAAGTATTATTTCCCAATATTCTGCCTCATTTAATCTTAATGGCAGTCCTGCCACATAGAGTGAATAATACCTATGGCAGCCAATGTTTGTGAGGGTAAAAAGAGGTCATTCCCATAAAGACATTTCCACATTCCCTGGCACTCCAGTAGGCATTCAGTGACTGTTCCTTACTTCATTATGACTGCTATCATTATTGTTACTTTTATTATTACTGAGATAGTTATTGGCCTCTTTTTAAAATGGAAAGTTTGGGTTTTACAGACGATTCATGACTTTAGTCACAAAGCAAGTGAATGGCTGATACTAACATTTTCAATTTGTTCAGTACAAACGCAGTTCTCTCTTAGCATAGCCAAGGAATGGCTTTTTCTCCATTTTGTTGATGTATGCTTCTATAAAGACTTCCCAGGTGATGCTAGTGGTAAAGAATCCGCCTGCAATGCAGCAGACCCTGGTTTGATTGCTGGGTTGGAAAGATCCCCTGTAGAAGGGAATGGCAAGTCATTCCAGTTATTCTTGCCTGGAGAATTCCATGGACAGAGGAGCTTGGTAGGCTGCAGTCCATGGGGTCACAAAGACTCAAACACGATTGCATCACTAACACAAACACACATATATAAAAATTGCACACATTTAATGAACACATTTTTATGAATTAGGGTGTATACACATCAACTACAAATAAAGTAATAAACATATTCATTACATCCAAACTATTTATTCTGTCTTTTTTTGCAAAATAAATATGTTAAGAACTTTTCTGCACCCACAACATACCACATCAGTTTTATTCAACATGCTTTTCATAATCAGTGTTAATAGCCTGGTACATCTCCTGCCATCTGCCTAAATAGGTATTTATGTTTTTGTTCATATGAAACTTGAGAGATATAATTGATATATTACTTGCAGCTTTTGTTTTTGTTGTTGCGCCTATCAGTTCCTCAGAGCCATCAACCTATGTTAAAAGGGCTCTTTTTTGTCATTTAAAAAATGTTTTAATTGGAGGAAAATTGCTTTACAATGTTGTGTTGGTTTCTGCCTTACAACAATGCAAATCAGCCATAATTATAAATAGATCACTTCCATTTTGAGCCTCCCACCTCTCTTCCCATCCCATCCCTCTAGGTCATCACAGGACAAGGGTGTGCTTCTTGTGTTATATAGCAACGTCTCATCAACTATCTAGTTTACACATGGTATTATATGTATCTTAATACTACTTTCTCTGTTCATCCTACTCTTTCCTCCCCCCACTGTATCCACAAGTCTGTTCTCTATATATGCATCTCTATTCCTTCCTTGCAAATAGCTTCATCAATACAATTTTTCTAGATTCCATATATATGTGTTGCTGCTGCTGCTGCTGCTGCTGCTGTACACGAAATTTGTTTTCCTAACTTACTTCACTGTATATAACAGGCTCTAGGTTCAGAACAACAGACTGTTTCCAAATAGGCAAAGGAGTACGTCAAGGCTGTATATTGTCACCCTGCTTATTTAACTTATATGCAGAGTACATCATGAGAAACACTGGGCTGGAAAAAGCACAAGCTGGAATCAAGATTGCCGGGAGAAATATCAATAACCTCAGATTTGCAGATGACACCACCCTTATGGCAGAAAGTGAAGAGGAACTAAAAAGTCTTGTGATGAAAGTGAAAGAGGAGAGTGAAAAAGCTGGCTTAAAGCTCAACATTCAGAAAATGAAGATCATGGCATCCGGTCCCATCACTTCATGGGAAATAGATGGGGAAACAGTGGAAACAGTGGCAAACTTTAGTTTTGGGGGCTCCAAGGTTACTGCGGATGGTGATTGCAGCCATGAAATTAAAAGATACTTACTCCCTGGAAGGAATGTTATGACCAACCTAGATAGCATCTTAAAAAGCAGAGACATTACTTTGCCAACAAAGGTTCATCTAGTCAAAGTATGGTTTTTCCAGTGATCATGTATGGATGTGAGAGTTGGACTGTGAAGAAACCTGAACGCTGAAGAATTGATGCTTTTGAACTGTGGTGTTGGAGAAGACTCTTGGAGAGTCTCTTGGACTGCAAGGAGATCCAACTAGTCCATCCTAAAGGAGACCAGTCCTGGGTGTTCATTGGAAGGACTGATGCTGAAGCTGAAACTCCAATACTTTGGCCACCTCATGTGAAGAGTTGACTCATTGGAAAAGACCCTGATGCTGGGAGGGATTGCGGGCAGGAGGAGAAGGGAACGATAGAGAATGAGATGGCTGGACATGAGTTTGTGTGAAATCTGGGAGTTGGTGATGGACAGGGAGGCCTGGTGTGCTGCAATTCATGGGGTTGCAAAGAGTTGGCATGACTGAGCAACTGAACTGAACTGAGGTTCATCCACCTCACTAGAACTGACTTAAATTCCTTCTTTTTATGGCTGATATTCCACTGTGTATATGTACCACATCTTCCTTATCCGTTCATTTGTCAGTGGACATCTAGGTGGCTTCCATGTTCTAGCTATTGTAAATAGTGCTCCTATGAACATTGGGATACATGTGTCTTTTTGAATTATGGCTCTCTCAGGGTGTATGCTTAATAGAGGGATTATTGGGTCATATGGTAGTTTTATTCCTAGTTTTATTTATGTATTTACTTATTTTAATTAGAGGATAATTACTTTACAATATTGTGATGGCTTTTGTCATACATCAACATAAATCAGCCATGGCTGCACACGTGTCACCCCAACCTGAAGCTCACTCCCATCTTCCTCCCCAACCCATCCCTCATTTGGGAGTTCATGTACACCCATGACGGATTCATGTCAATGTATGCCAAAACCAATACAGTACTGTAAAGTAAAATAAAGTAAAAATTAAAATTAAAAAAAAAATTGTCCCAGAGCACCAGCTTTGGGTGCCCTGCTTCATGCATTGAATTTGCACTGGTCATCTATTTTACATATGGTAATATACATGTTTCAATGCTATTCTCTCAAATCATCATTCTCCTTCTGCCACTGAGCCCAAAAGTCTGTTCTTTGCATCCATGTCTCCTTTGTGGTCCTGCATGTAGAATCGTCATTACCATCTTTCTAAATTCCATATATATGTGTTAATTTTGTTATATGTTTAAGTTCAGCTTTACAACCCATGCAACATGCATCTGGGTACAATGTATGAAGTGAAAGTTTCATTCATTTCTTCAGTCTGCCCCACATTGCAGAAATGCCAAACTGGCCCAGCATCATTAAATGATCCATTTTGCTTTAGTGTTATCTTTTTAAATTAATGTTCCAATATGAAACTCTTAATTAATGAACCAATTAACATCTATAATCACAAGTATCTCTCATTACCTTTCTTTTGTGGTTTTCTTTGTATAATATCACTTACTAAAGTGTGTGTAAGTGCATGCTCAGTCACATCTGACTCTTTGCTACCCCATGGACTATAGCTCGTCAGGCTTCTCTGTCCATGAAATTCTCCAGGCAAGAGTACTGGAGTGGGTAGCCATTTCCTCCTCCAGGGGATCTTCCTAACTCAGGGATCAAACCTGTGTCTCCAATATTGGCAGGCAGCTTCTTCACCACCGCGCCACCTGGGAAGCTCCACTACCTACTGAAGACTAACAGCTAAAATGTAACCTCACTTTTCTAGTTTCTCTAACACCACATTTGGCTTAACTTATTTGCCATAGCACTAGAGAAAACAAATATTTGATATTGACTTATTGTCTCAACTTATTGTGTTGCGTCTTTGTGAGTCCTTTTCCAAAGCCTCCGTTTAAATCCATTTGAAGAATTATTGTCATTTCTTTGAAAGTGAAAGTTGCTCAGTCATGTTTGACTCTGTGACCCCATGAACTATACATTCCCTGGAATTTTCCAGGCCAGAATACTGGAATGGGTAGCCTTTCCCTTCTCCAGGGGATCTTTCCAACCCAGGAGTCAAACCCGGGTCTCCCACATTGCAGGTGGATTCTTTACCATCTGAGCCACCAGGGAAACCCTTATATAGGGCTGAATAAGTTTTCTCAAGTGGGTAGCTGAAAAATTATTTTGTTTGCTATTGTGAATTAGTTCTAAATTGGGTTGTCTTTATAAAATATTGGTGTAAAGTGAAAGCAGTGATTTTTCTTTGCTTATTTCTTAGTAAACAACTACTACAATGTTTTATCACTGTTCAGAGTTTTCCAAGATTGATTCCCACATGTGATTTAGGAACATAAAGAATATACATGTATCTATAAATCTGAAGAATATACAATATGGACATGTGTTTTTAAAATATATGCATGTATCATTTTTTAAATACAGTATTCTTTAACCTCTTCATTAGTGTTTAATTTTTCAAATGAATTAAAATTTGATATTTTCCTCCAGAGTAACTAATGTACATCACAAACTTTTGGGAATCAATTTTGTGTCATTGATAACTACTACTTTCTTCAAGTCATTCCTCAGATATAACCATCTTGATGCATTCTGTAAAGAGCAACCTGACCATCTTTACACCAATCCTAATCTCTTTAGTCTGATAGAGTCTTTAGTTTTTGTGCACTACATTGTTGATGATCTAACCTAATCTTATTCTTTGTTTTCTTTCTTTATTGTCATGTTCTACCCCAAAGTAGAGCATATAGGTTCAATAAAGAGTATTATTTTCTATTTTGTTTGCAGATAATGTCTTGTGTGCTCATTAAATAATAGCTGAATTAAAATAAAACCAGTAACAGCAAGCAACTTGTAAGAAAAATTGCACAGAATACTTGCATATCAGTTAATGAGTATGTAGATTCTAAAGACTTACATGTTCATTTTAATATATTTTTACAAACATAGACTCAATTGTCTTCACAATAAATATTTTATGCTTCTAAGTAGCTATTTAATTTACAGAAGTGTTTTGCAAATGTTGAATAATGAGTCAGTCCTAACATCAATCCTATGACATGGAATTAATAATGATATCCAAAGCAGGTCTTTTATGGGACAATATATAGAGAGGCACTTCAAAACTTTCTACCTGGGAGTAAACCCTCAGTGAATTTTAATGATTTTATTATCATTCTTATTATTGCAGCTATCATTATTATTAAAAGTAGTTATTTTGTTCTTGATTCTAGATGAGAAGTGTGTGTTTAGAGAAGTTAAATGACATGTTTAAATGCACAAAACCAAAAGAGTGGCTGATGTTTTCACTGATTTTTAAAAAAATATGAATGCTTCTTGTAAATATCATTAAAATTAAAATGAATCCTTTCACAGTTTCCCTAAGGAAGGAATTTACAGATAAAAATTACTACCATACATGAAATAGATAGCCAATCCAGGTTTGATGCCTGAGACAGGGCACTCAGAGCCGGTGCCCTGGGACAACCCTGAGGGATGGGATGGGAGGGAGGTGGGAGGGAGGTTCAGGATAGGGGACACATGTACATCCATGGCTGATTCATGTCAATGTATGGCAAAAACCACTACAATATTGTAAAGTAATTAGCCTCCAATTAAAATAAATCAATTAGTTTTTAAAAATTAACAAATTTAATAACCTATGTGAAAGTGAAAAAGGAAAGTGAAAAAGTTAGCTTAAAGCTCAACATTCAGAAAACAACATGGCATCTGGCCCTATCACTGCATGGCAAATAGATGGGGAAACAGTGGAAACAATGTCAGACTTTATTTCTGGGGTTCCAAAATCACTGCAGATGGTGATTGCAGCCATTAAATTAAAAGGTGCTTACTCCTTGTAAGGAAAGTTATGACCAACCTAGATAGCATATTAAAAAGCAGAGACATTACTTTGCCAATAAAGGTCCGTCTAGTCAAGGCTATGGTTTTTCCAGTGGTCATGTATGGATGTGAGAGTACTGTGAAGAAAGCTGAGCACCGAAGAATGGATGCTTTTGAACTATGGTGTTGGAGAAGACTCTTGAGAGTCCCTTGGACTGCAAGGAGATCCAACCAGTCAACCCTAAAGGAGATAAGTCCTGGGTGTTCTTTGGAAGAACTGATGCTAAAGCTGAAACTCCAGTACCTTGACCACCTCACGCAAACAGTTGACTCATTGGAAAAGACTCTGTTGCTGGGAGGGATTGGGGGCAGGAGGAGAAGGGGACGACAGAGGATGAGATGGCTGGATGGCATCACTGACTCAACGCACATGAATTCGGGTGAACTCTGGGAGTTGGTGATGTACAGGGAGACCTGGTGTGCTGCAATTCATGGGATTGCAAAGAGTCAGACACGACTGAGCGGCTAAACTGACTGAACAGACTGACATGAAAACTAATTCATTAAGAAAAAAAAAACACCTAATTCATGCCACACCGTTTCCATTACCTATATTAAACTTGTGCTCCACCTCCCTCTATGCATAAAAATGGCCAATAATTTATACACACATAGGAAATGCCATGGTTTTCTTGTTTTTATCCATTTTTCAAGGATATTATATAAAAATTTTACAAATGCTTATTAATGTTATCATACACATTTCTTGATAATTAGTATTCTTTTTTGGCATATTTTCCTAGACATTTCTCTAGGTCATCATATACTTAAGTATTTTATGTTTTAAAATTCAACTTAAACCTGAATAGATGTCATTAGTTGATATCATTTCCAAAAAAGAATCAAATTAAATTTTCCTATAAAGAGGCAGTGCACATAACCAAATTTTAAGAAAGGCATTAATTTCCTTGATTCTTCTTTAGTTTTTAAGCCAATACAATATCACATTGTTTGAAGTAGTTAAACTCAGTGTTACTTTTGTCCTTACTGGCTACAATGGGTTAAATTATGTCCCCTCCCCAAAGATATGTTGAAGCCCTAATACTGCATTATCTCAAAATGTGTTCTTATAAGTAGATTATTGCAGTTATAATTAGTTCAGATGAGGCCATACTGGAATAGGATGGTTCCCTTCATCCAATTTGACTGGTATCCCTATAAGAAGAGAGTAATTTTGATACAGACACAGATAGAGGGAAGATGGTCATGTGAAGATAGAGGCAGAGGTTAGAGGCATGCTACCATGAGCCAACGAATTTCTGGACAGCTAGAAGCAGAAAGAGGCAAAGAGGATCCTTCTTCTAGAGTATTCATAGGGCTTATGGTCCTGCCAACACCTTCATTTGGGGCTGTGGCCTACAAAACTAGGAAATGATAAATCTGTGTTGTTTAAAGTCATCCAAGTTTGTGATACTTTGTTATAGCAGCTCTAGGGAAACTAATACATTGGCCTTGAATATTTGTCTTACTTTGTTGAATTTCACTAATATATTCTTTCAGGTGAAGTTGTAAGAGCTATTTGTCAAATCACTAAAAAATTCCCATAGGGATTTTACATCTGATTACCTTAAAACATTAACGAATTTGAGAAAAGTTAACATCTCTACAATATCAACTTCATGTTTAAAAGCATTAAAACACTTTTATATAATACAGCTTTGTGCTTTAATTATATGTCCTGTAATTTCTCAATTTGTTTTCTTATTTCTATGTTCCTATTTATTTCTGTAATGTAAGGACTATATTCTTACATTCTGTAAAGTAAGGACTCCAAAATCACTGTAGATGGTGACTGCAGCCATAAAATTAAAAGATGCTTGCTCCTTGGAAGAAAAGCTGTGACCAACCTAGACAGCATATTAAAAAGCAGAGAGACTACTTTGCAGACAAACGTCTGTCTAGTCAAAGCTATGGTTTTTCCAGTAGTCATGTATGGATGTGAGAATTTGACTATAAAGAAAACTGAGCTCCAAGCAATTGATGCTTTTGAACTGTGGTGCTGGAGAGTCCCTTGGACTGCAATGAAATCAAACTAGTCAATCCTAAATGAAATCAGTCCTGAATATTCATTGGAAGTACTAATGCTGAAGCTAAACTCCAATACTTTGGCCACCTAATGTGAAGAACTGACTCACTGGAAATGACCCTGATGCTGAGAAAGATTGAAGGCAAGAGGAGAAGGGGACTACAGAGGATGAAATGGTTGGATGGCATCAGTAACTCAATGGGCATGAGTTTGAGCAAGCTCCAGAAGTTGGTGATGGACAGAGAAGACTGGCATGCTGCAGCCCATGGGGTCACAAAGTTGGACATGACTGACTGCATTGATCTGAAGGAATATATTGATATATCTCAGTTTATACTTTTTGTCCCTTTTCTAAAAATATTATGTATAAGTTTCCTCATTTGACTATTTTTCCCAGCTTTACTGAAATATGATTGAGAAATAAAATTGTTTATATTTAAGGTGTACATCATGATGTTTAGATATACATATACATCCTGAATGATTACCACAAGCAAATCAGTATATCCATCATCACGGTTACCATTTTTGTGTGTGTGGTGAGACTTGAGATTTACTCTCTTGGCATATTTCAAGTATGCAGTTGTATTAACTAAATTCACCATGCTATAAATTATAGATCTCCTGAACTTACTCATCTTATAACTTGATAGTTTGTACCTTTTGATGAAATCTTCCCATTTTCCCTACCCTCAANTGCAAACAGTTGACTCATTGGAAAAGACTCTGTTGCTGGGAGGGATTGGGGGCAGGAGGAGAAGGGGACAACAGAGGATGAGATGGCTGGATGGCATCACTGACTCAACGCACATGAATTCGGGTGAACTCTGGGAGTTGGTGATGTACAGGGAGACCTGGTGTGCTGCAATTCATGGGATTGCAAAGAGTCAGACACGACTGAGCGACTAAACTGACTGAACAGACTGACATGAAAACTAATTCATTAAGAAAAAAAAAACACCTAATTCATGCCACACCGTTTCCATTACCTATATTAAACTTGTGCTCCACCTCCCTCTATGCATAAAAATGGCCAATAATTTATACACACATAGGAAATGCCATGGTTTTCTTGTTTTTATCCATTTTTCAAGGATGATATTATATAAAAATTTTACAAATGCTTATTAATATTATCATACACATTTCTTGATAATTAGTATTCTTTTTTGGCATATTTTCCTAGACATTTCTCTAGGTCATCATATACTTAAGTATTTTATGTTTTAAAATTCAACTTAAACCTGAATAGATGTCATTAGTTGATATCATTTCCAAAAAAGAATCAAATTAAATTTTCCTATAAAGAGGCAGTGCACATAACCAAATTTTAAGAAAGGCATTAATTTCCTTGATTCTTCTTTAGTTTTTAAGCCAATACAATATCACATTGTTTGAAGTAGTTAAACTCAGTGTTACTTTTGTCCTTACTGGCTACAATGGGTTAAATTATGTCCCCTCCCCAAAGATATGTTGAAGCCCTAATACTGCATTATCTCAAAATGTGTTCTTATAAGTAGATTATTGCAGTTATAATTAGTTCAGATGAGGCCATACTGGAATAGGATGGTTCCCTTCATCCAATTTGACTGGTATCCCTATAAGAAGAGAGTAATTTTGATACAGACACAGATAGAGGGAAGATGGTCATGTGAAGATAGAGGCAGAGGTTAGAGGCATGCTACCATGAGCCAACGAATTTCTGGACAGCTAGAAGCAGAAAGAGGCAAAGAGGATCCTTCTTCTAGAGTATTCATAGGGCTTATGGTCCTGCCAACACCTTCATTTGGGGCTGTGGCCTACAAAACTAGGAAATGATAAATCTGTGTTGTTTAAAGTCATCCAAGTTTGTGATACTTTGTTATAGCAGCTCTAGGGAAACTAATACATTGGCCTTGAATATTTGTCTTACTTTGTTGAATTTCACTAATATATTCTTTCAGGTGAAGTTGTAAGAGCTATTTGTCAAATCACTAAAAAATTCCCATAGGGATTTTACATCTGATTACCTTAAAACATCAACGAATTTGAGAAAAGTTAACATCTCTACAATATCAACTTCATGTTTAAAAGCATTAAAACACTTTTATATAATACAGCTTTGTGCTTTAATTATACGTCCTGTAATTTCTCAATTTGTTTTCTTATTTCTATGTTCCTATTTATTTCTGTAATGTAAGGACTATATTCTTACATTCTGTAAAGTAAGGACTCCAAAATCACTGTAGATGGTGACTGCAGCCATAAAATTAAAAGATGCTTGCTCCTTGGAAGAAAAGCTGTGACCAACCTAGACAGCATATTAAAAAGCAGAGAGACTACTTTGCAGACAAATGTCTGTCTAGTCAAAGCTATGGTTTTTCCAGTAGTCATGTATGGATGTGAGAATTTGACTATAAAGAAAACTGAGCTCCAAGCAATTGATGCTTTTGAACTGTGGTGCTGGAGAGTCCCTTGGACTGCAATGAAATCAAACTAGTCAATCCTAAATGAAATCAGTCCTGAATATTCATTGGAAGTACTAATGCTGAAGCTAAACTCCAATACTTTGGCCACCTAATGTGAAGAACTGACTCACTGGAAATGACCCTGATGCTGAGAAAGATTGAAGGCAAGAGGAGAAGGGGACTACAGAGGATGAAATGGTTGGATGGCATCAGTAACTCAATGGGCATGAGTTTGAGCAAGCTCCAGAAGTTGGTGATGGACAGAGAAGACTGGCATGCTGCAGCCCATGGGGTCACAAAAAGTTGGACATGACTGACTGCATTGATCTGAAGGAATATATTGATATATCTCAGTTTATACTTTTTGTCCCTTTTCTAAAAATATTATGTATAAGTTTCCTCATTTGACTATTTTTCCCAGCTTTACTGAAATATGATTGAGAAATAAAATTGTTTATATTTAAGGTGTACTTCATGATGTTTAGATATACATATACATCCTGAATGATTACCACAAGCAAATCAGTATATCCATCATCACGGTTACCATTTTTGTGTGTGTGGTGAGACTTGAGATTTACTCTCTTGGCATATTTCAAGTATGCAGTTGTATTAACTAAATTCACCATGCTATAAATTATAGATCTCCTGAACTTACTCATCTTATAACTTGATAGTTTGTACCTTTTGATGAAATCTTCCCATTTTCCCTACCCTCAAGGCCCAGGTAACCACCAATCTACTCTCTAGTTTTATGAGTTTGACCTTTTTAAATTTCATTTATAAGTGAGACCATGAGTATTTTTTTACTACTTTGCTTTCTATATAGATAATGTTTTTGGAATTTTGATACATCGTTATAACAAAAACACATACCACATCATGTAAATTCCTTGATGTATCAAGCATATAGATTAGTCAGAAACCTTTTACTTTTGGCCCTAGGAAACTAGATTCCTTTCTGAAACCCAGGCTCTCAGAAAATGTGCTTAGAGGAACTTTAATACCAGCAATTTTGATACATCGTTATAACAAAAACACATACCACATCATGTAAATTCCTTGATGTATCAAGCATATAGATTAGTCAGAAACCTTTTACTTTTGGCCCTAGGAAACTAGATTCCTTTCTGAAACCCAGGCTCTCAGAAAATGTGCTTAGAGGAACTTTAATATCAGCCAGTCCAGGCATATCCAGGTGATCACATAAAAGCCCAACTCACTACAGATGTTCTGGTTTGAAAAAAAAGAAAGGAGAAAAACAAATGAAAGGGAAAGTCACTCAAGTCATGTCCAACTCTTTGTGACCCTATGGACTATGCAGTCCATGGAATTCTCCAGGCCAGAATACTGGAATGGGTAGCCTTTCCCTTCTCCAGGGCATCTCCCCAACCCAGGGATTGAACCCAGGTCTCTCTCATTGCAGGTGGATTCTTTACCAGCTGAGCCACCAGGGAAGCCCAAGAATACTGGAGTGGGTAGCTTATCCTTTCTCCATCGGATCTTCCACTGGTGGTGGTGGGGAATTAGTTTACAAATGAAATTTCAAACTAGCTGTTAAGCAGACTTCCTCAGTATATGCAAAACCGTGGATGTGTTCACAGGATATGTGTGTGTAGATATAGTCACATTCTTATTTTAAAATATCAAAATATAATTCTTATTTCTGTGTTCTGTGAAAAAATTACTGTATACTGGCATTCGTCATGACTGTACAGGCCTGTTGCTTTCTTTGATCCTTGTGATAGATAAGCTTCTAAATTTGGACTAATGGGAGCATCTCCTCTGTAGGAATGGTGTGATTGTTAAGAGGCAAGCCTTCCCTGGTGGCTCAGATAGTAAAGTGTCTGTCTACAATGTTGGGGACCAAGGTTCAATCCATGGGTTGGAAAGATCTCCTGGAGAAGGAAATGACAATCCACTCCAGTATTCCTGCATGGAAAGTCCCACGGACAGAGGAGCCTGGTAAGCTACAGTCCATGGTGTCACAAAGAGTTGAACACGACTGAGCGACTTCACCTTTGCTTTCCTACATAGAAGCACATCATCTGACTCATTCTCAGCCCTGGGTCAGTCCTAACTGTATTGATTTTATTAAAATTATTGCCACTGCTACTTCTAGCTTAGAGTATATATGTATAAAATATAAATTATATATATATATATGTTTACTCTTTGGAAAGCTATTGCTAGAAGTAAAACTGACTTCATTGACTTTGCCAATGACATGAGACTTTTCTATATTTAAATGAATACATACACATAGACATATTTACATAGTATTTGGGGCTGTATTTTATAAAACTGTATCTTATACATATTATGCAATTTGCTTTTCTCATATAACAATACATCATAGACATCTACAGAGTTCTATTCATATCTTGGTTTGAATTCATGTGTCCTGAAACCCAGCATTTTAAGCTATAAGGGATAAACTTTGTAATATGTTCTGAGCTCTGTGTTTTTGTATTTTTCCCTCTGTCTAAAAACAAAATTAACTAACATTATTGGCACTATTAGTTTTATTCCTTACATCTACCGAAAGTCATGAGAGAGGTCTCCATGTTTTGTTTTCTAATTTATTTATTTATTTTTGGCTGCATTGGGTCTTCGTTGCTGTGTGGGCTTTTCTCTAGTTGCAATGAGCAGGGGCTGCTCTCTAGGTGCAATTTGTGAGCTTTTCATTTTGATGGCTTGTCTTGTTGTGGAGCACAGCCTCTAGGGTGCACAGGCTTCAGTAGTTTCAGTTCCCAGGCCCTAGAGTATAGGCTCAAGTGTTGTGGCACCCAGGCTTAGTTGTTCCATGGCATGTGGGATCTTCCCAGACTAGGAGTTGGACCTGTGTCTCCTGCATTGGCAGGTGGATTCTTTACCACTGAGCCACCAGGATGGCCTTCCATATTTGTTTACTTGTTTGTGGTTTATTTTTATTAGAGCAGTTTTAGGTTCATAGCAAAATTGAGAGGAATCTCTCTTGAGATTTCTTATATATTCCCTGCCCCCCACATGCATACCTTTCTGGAGTATTAACATCCCTCACAGAAGTGGCACATTTGTTAACAATTGATGAATCTACACAGACATGTATAATCACCCAAAGTTGATACTTTACATTAGGGATCACTCTTTTTGTTGTGCATTCTATGAATTTGGACAAAGGTATAAATGACATATATCCATCACTTTAGTGCCATGCAGAGTATTTCCACTGCCCTAAAAATTGTCTAATTCCACCTATTCTTGCCTCCCCCAGACCAACCACCAGAGTGGTACATTTTAAAATCAGTGACCCCATATTGATGTCATAATCACCCAAAGTCCATACTTTACGTTAGGATTCACTCTTGATGTTGTACATTCTGTGGAATTGGACAAATGAATAATGATATATATCCATCACTAATGCCCAGAAAATCCCATGGATGGAGGAGCCTGGTGCACTGCAGTCCACGGGGTTGCTAAGATTCAGACACAACTGAGCGACTTCACTATCACTTTTCACTTTTATGCACTGGAGAAAGAAATAGCAAACCACTCCAGTGTTCTTGCCTGGAGAATCCCAGTGACGGCAGAGCCTGATGGGCTGCTGTCTCTGGGGTTGCACAGAGTCAGACACGACTGAAACGACTTAGCAGCAGCAGCAGCAGCATGGTATCATACAAAATAATTTTAGAGCCCTAAAGAGCCTCTGTTTTCTGCCTATTCATCTCTTTCTCTCACCAACCTCTGGAAACTGCTGATCTTTTTAGTGTCTCCATAGTTTTACCTTTTCCAAAATGTCATAAAGCTGGAATCATCTAGTGTATAGGCTTTTCAGATTGGCTTCTCTTAGTAAAATGTATTTAAGGTTCCTACATATCTTTCTGTGGCTTAATAGCTAATTTTCTTGGTGATAAATAATATTTCATTTTCTGGATGTACCACACTATTTTTTCATTCACCTATTGAAGGACGAGTTGGCTGCTTTCAAGTTTTGGCACTTATGAATAAAGTTTTTATAATTATATGTGCACGAGTTTGTGCACCTACATTTTCAACTGCTTTTGGTAAATAGCAAGGAGTATAGTTGTTGTATTGTATGGTAAAAATGTATTTAATTTTGTAAGAAACTCTCAAACTGTCTTCCAAAATGGCTGTACCATTGTGCATTCCTCTCAGCAATGCATGAGTTCCTATTGCTCAGCAACCTCACCAGTATTTGGTGGTGTCAGTTGTTTTAGATTTTGTCCTTTCTAATAGGTGAGTAGTGGTCTTGTTTTAATTTTCTATTCCCTAATGTGTACCAAATAGGAAAAGAGTACGTCAATCAAGGCGGTATATTTTCACCCTGCTTATTTAACTTCTATGCAGATTATATCATGAGAAACACTGGGCTGGAAGAAGTGCAAGCTGGAATCAAGATTGCTGGGAGAAATATCAATAACCTCAGATATGCAGATGACACCACCCTTATGGAAGAAAGTGAACAAGAATTAAAAAGCCTCTTGATGAAAGTGAAAGAAGAGAGTGAAAAAGTTAGCTTAAAGCTCAACACTCAGAAAATGAAGATCCTGGCATCTGGTCCCATCACTTCATGGGAAATAGATGGGGAAACAGTGGAAACAGTGTCAGACTTTATTTTGGGGGGCTCCACAATCACTGCAGATGGTGATTGCAGCCATAAAATTAAAAGACACTTACTCCTTGGAAGAAAAGTTATGACCAACCTAGATAGCATATTAAAAAGCAGAGATATTACATTGCCAACAAAGGTCCGTCTAGTCAAGGCTATGTTTTTTCCAGTGGTCATGTATGGATGTGAGAGTTGGACTGTGAAGAAAGCTGAGTGCCAAAGAATTGATGCTTTTGAACTGTGGTATTGGAGAAGACTCTTGAGAGTCTCTTGGACTGTAAGGAGATCCAACCAGTCAATCCTAAAGGAGACCAGTCCTGGGTGTTCTTTGGAAGGACTGATGCTGAGGCTGAAACTCCAATACTTTGGCCACCTCATGTGAAGAGTTGACTCATTGGAAAAGCCCCTGATGCTGGGAGGGACTGGGGGCAGGAGGAGAAGGGGTCGACAGAGGATGAGATGGCTGGATGGCATCACCGACTTGATGTACATGAGCTTGGGTGCACTCCAGGAGTTGGTGATGGACAGGGAGGCCTGGCGTGCTGTCACAAAGAGTTGGACATGAATGAGTGACTGAACTGAACTGAATGTGTACAATGTTGAACATCTTTCCATATGCTTTTTTGTAATTTGTGTATCTTCCTTGGTGAGGTGTCCAGATCTTTTATTTACGGTCTTTTTATTTTTTATCTATTCTGACAGTCTCTGTCTCTTAATTGCTATATTTATACCTTATGTGTCTATAGTGATTACTGATATTGTTGGGTTAATATCTTCCATAGTAGTTTTTAATTTCTTTTATAACTTTACCCCTTTTCTACTTTGTTCTAATAGAGCATTTTGTGTTGATTCCATTTACTTTCCTCTCTTATTATACAAACTGTATTGCCTTAAAACTTTTTTGATATTTGCCCTAGAATTTGCATTATACATTTACAACTAGTCTAAGTCCACTTTCAAATAATACTATACCACTTATTGGATACTGCAGGTATCTTATAGTAGAGTAATCCCAATTGCTTCCTTCTCTTATTTATAGCATTATCATTGTCATTCATTTCACTTATCCATATATACATGTATATTCATTTGATATATTTTTACTATTATTTATTTTGAGAAACTTTCACACTGACTTCCATAGTGGCTGTACTAATGTACAATTCCACCAGTAGTCCACAGGGTTCCCTTGTTATCTCTTGTCCTTTTGGTAATAGCCATCCTAGCAGGTGTGAAGTGATGTCTTGTCGTGGCTTTGATTTGCAGGCCCCTCATGATTAGTCGGGGGAAGGCAATGGCACCCCACCCCAGTACTCTTGCCTGGAAAATCCCACGGATGGAGGAGCCTGGTGGGCTGCTGTCCATGGGGTCGCACAGAGTTGGACACTACTGAGCGACTTCCCTTTCACTTTTCTCTTCCATGCATTGGAGAAGGAAATGGCAACCCACTCCAGTATTCTTGCCTGGAGAATCCCAGGGACGGGGGAGCCTGGCGGGCTGCCGTCTATGGGGTCGCACAGAGTCGGACACGACTGAAGCGACTTAGCAGCAGCAGCAGCAGCATGATTAGTGATGTTGAGCATCTTTTCATGTTCTTGTTGTCCATTTGTATGTTTTCTTTGGGAAAATGTCTATTCAGGTCCTTTGCCCATTTTTCAATCTGGTTGTTTGTTGCTATAAGTTATATAATTTCCATATCTATCTATCTATATATAGATATATATATATGGATATTAGACCCTTGTCAGTTTGCAAATACTTTCTCCTTATCTGTAGGTTGCTTTTTCATTTCATTGTCTCCTTTGCTGTGCAGAAGCTTTTTAGTTTAATGTAGTCTCACTTATTTATTTTTGTCAGTGTTGCCTGAGCTTTTCGTGTCATATCCAGAAAAATTATTGTCAAGGAAATTATCAAGGAGCTTTTTTCCTGTTTGCTTAAGAATTTTATGCTTTCAGGTGTTATGTTTAAGTGTTTAAGTTTATTTTTGAGTTATAATTTGTGTGATACAGATTGCTAGGTTAATAGGGTTTTTTTTTTCTTTAAACATTTTAAATGTTTCACTCCACTCTCTTCTTCCTTACATGGTTACTGATGATGAGTCCAATATAATTCTTATCCTTGTTCCTCTATAGATTGGGCATTTTTCCCCTCTAAATGTTTTTAACTACCTAATTAATATATTAAAATGAAATCTAGAGAAATAGTGCCAAATGCTTAAAGAGAAAATTAAAGTTTTACCTTCATTTATTTCCTCTTCCACATCCACATCTTGGTATATGCTCTTCCACTGGTTTTTCATACTTAAACTCATATTTAACATGGATCTTTTTAATAAACCTGGAGCTTATTGTATGCACCATTCTACAAATTGCTTCTCTTTTCTCAACAATGTTGAGTACTGAGTACATATCCCCATGTCAATTATTTCAAAATTTATTTTTAATAATTCTACATTTAAGTATTATGTTATTCATTGATAATACTTTGTGAAGTGAATAAGTTGAAAAACTTCCCTGAGGATATCCCATTCAACCAACATCATTAGATCTATCAATTTGATTATGTTTTTAATTATTGTGGTTTAACAAACTGCATTTATTTTTTCAGCTGAAGAGATTATATGACATGAAATGATCCAGCTACACACACACTGTATCTGGTCTCACAAGCCTCCTCTCTTGAGGAAACTATAGCTTCATGAGGGTCCTTTCACATAACAATATATTCATACATATATTTGCATGCATGCTAAGTCACTTCAGTCATGTTCTACTCTGTGTGACCCTATGTATTGTAGCCCACCAGGCCCCTCTGCCCATGGGGTTCTCCAGGCAAGAATACTGGAATGGATTGCCATGCCCTCCTCTAGGGATTCTTCCCCACCCAGGCATCAAACCCACAGTTTTTATGTCTCCTGCATTGATAAGTGAATTCTTCACCACTAGCACCACCTGGGAAGCCCAGTAAAAACTGGAAAGTGTTGTACATATTACCCTTCATATTGCTTTTCTCTTTCACAATAAAGAATGCTAAATAATGTATAAAATTTTATTTGTATGTTTCCATTTAACCATTGATCAACTATTATCAATATTATACAAGATTTTGGATAAAAATAGTGTGAATATCTTACTTAATTTTATATTTCCCCCTAATTTTCTCAACAGAATTTTATCCTCTAATTTTGTCCTAAAACTCTCTCAGTTATTGCACTAATAACTGTTGTTTTAGGAATTGTATCTAAATTCTATTTATACTTTATAATTAATCATGCTGCTTGTAACCCTCTCGTGTCCCATATATATTTTGAAATATATATGTATACTCCTTGGCCAATCTCCCTTATTTATTCTGGCAAATGATTGTTAATATGAATATGGTTTATTATAAAATGTTATAATTACATTTTAATTATGCCTAAAATAAATCTTGAAATGTGAGCATCTATACAATATTGATTCTCCTTATCCACCATGAATCTGTGTATAGTTGATTAAGCCTGTTATTGAATTGCTTGAGAGAGTTCACATTTATCTTATATAAATCAAAAAAAGCTCATAATACTTTTATTCCTTGGTATTAGAATTTTTTCCTTTATTGCACATTGATTACTTTTACTTTATCTTTTCTAATTCTTGCTAGTATGGAGGAAATCTATTAATTTTATTCTGTATATTTTCCCTCTATTAACTTTTTAAAATACGCTTGTCAGTTCCTATCATTCATTTTTCCTTCTCTAGGATTTTCAAGTGGTTAAGTCACTGGAAATACTTTCTGGGGCATAGAATATAAACGGAGTCAAACAGAATATTGCTTTGGGTGTTTTACTCTGATGATTGAATTTGGTGATTGAGTAAGAAAGTTTTAAATAGAAATTATTATGATTTATGCAGATGGATTTATCAGACATAGAATCATGTTTTTCTTACTTAAACATATATATTTTTATTTTAACTGGAGGCTAACTACTTTACAATATTGTATTGGGCTTTGCCATACATTCACACGAATCAGCCATGGGTGTACCTGTGTTCCCCATCCTGACCCTCCCTCCCACCTGTCTCCCCATTCCATCGCTCAGGGCCATCCCAGTGCACCAGCCCTAAGCACCCTGCCTCATGCATTGAACCTGGACTGGCAACCTATTTCACATATAATAATATACATGTTTCAATGCTATTCTCTCAAATCATCCCACCCTCACCTTCCCCCACAGAGTTCAAGTCTGTTCTTTACATCTGCGTCTCTTTTGCTGTCTCGCATATAGGGTCATTGTTACCATCTTTCTGAATTCCATATATATGTGTTAATATACTGTATTGATGTTTTTCTTTCTGACCTACTTCGCTTTGTATAATAGGCTCCAATTTCATACACCTCATTAGAACAGATTCAAAAGTATTATTTTTAATACCTGAGTAATATTCCACTCTGTATATGTACCATGGCTTTCTTATCCATTCATCTTCCGATGGACATCTAGGTTGCTTCCATGTTGTGGCTATAATAAACAGTGCTGCAATGAACATTGGGGTACATGTGTCTCTTTCAATTTTGGTTTCCTCGGTGTGTATGATAGGGGAAATGCTTTCAATTTTTCACCATTGAGGATAATGTTTGCTGTGAGTTTATCATATATGGCTTTCATTATGTTGAGGTATGTTCCTTCTATTCATGCTTTCTGGAGGGTTTTTATCATCAGTGGACATTGAATTATGTCAAAGGCTTTCTCTTAATCTATTGAAATAACCATGTGGTTTTTATTTTTTCATTTTTTAATGTGGTGTATCACATTGATTGATTTGAGAATATTGAAGAATCCTTGCATCCTTGGGATAAAGCCCACTTGGTCATGACGTATGATCTTTTTATTATGTTTTTGGATTCTGTTTGTTTGAATCTTGTTAAGGATTTTTGCACCTATGTTCATCAGTGATATTGGCCTGTAGTTTTCTTTTATTGTGGTATCTTTTTCTAGTGTTGGCATTAGGGTGGTGGTGGCCTCATAGAATGAGTTTGGCAATTTACCTTCCTCTGCAATTTTCTCAAAGAGTTTGAGTAGGATAGATTTTAGCTATTCTCTAAATTTTTTGGTAGAATTTGGCTGTGAAGCCTTCTAGTCCTGGGCTTTTGTTTGCTGGAAGATTTCTCATTATGATTTTGATTTCTGTGCTTGTGAGGGGTCTGTTAAGATTTTCTATTTCTTCCTGGTTCTGTTTGAAAAGTTATACTTTTCTAAGAATTAGTCCATTTCTTCCAAGTTGTCCATTTTATTGGCATATGGTTGCTGATAGTAGTCTCTTATGATCCTTTGTATTTCTGTGTTGTCTGTTGTGAGTTTTCCATTTTCATTTCTAAATTTGTTGATTTGATTTTTCTCCCTTTGTTTCTTGATGAGTCTGGCTAATGGCTTGTCTATTTTATTTATCTTCTTGATAAATAAGCTTTTAGCTTTGTTTATTTTTGCTATGGTCCCTTTTGTTTCTTTTGCATTTATTTCTGCCCTAATTTTTGTGATTTCTTTCCTTCTACTAACCCTGAGGTTCTTCATTTCTTCCTTTTCTAGTTTCTTTAGGTATAAAGTTTGGTTATTTATTTGATTTCTCTCCTGTTTCTTCAGGTAGGAATGTATTGCTATGAACCTTTACTGGATCCCATAGGTTTTCGGTTGTTGTGTTTCTATTTTCTTTTGTTTCTATGCGTATTTTTATTTCTTTTTTGATTTCTTCTCTGATTTGCTGGTTATTCAGAAGTGTGTCGTTTAGCCTTCAAATGTTTGTATTTTTAATAGTTTTTTTTTCTCTAGTTGTCATCTAATCTTACCACATAGTGATCAAAAAAGATGCTTGAGATGATTTCAATTTTTTTGAATTTACCGAGGCTAGATTCATGGACCAGGATATGATATATCCTGGAGAAGGTTCCCTGTGCACTTGAGAAAAAGGTGAATTTCGTTGTTTTGGGATGAAATGTTCTATAGCTATCCATTAGATCTAACTGGTCCATTGTATCATTTAAACTTTGTGTTTTCTTGCTAATTTTGTTTGATTAATCTATCCATATATGTGAGTGGCATATTAAAGTCTTCTACTCATATTGTGTTACTGTTAATGTCCCCTTTCATACTTGTTAGCATTTGCCTCACATATTGTGGTGCTCCTATGTTAGGTGCATGTATATTTATAATTGTTATATCTTCTTCTTGGATTGATCCTTTGATCATTATGTCTGTCTCTGTCTAGTTTCATGGCCTTTATTTCAAAATCAATTTTATCTGATATTAGTATTGCTACTCCTGCTTTCTTTTGGTATCCATTTGCCTGAAATATCCTTTTCCAGCCCTTTACTTTCAATCTGTATGTGTCCCTTGTTTTCAGGTGGGCTTCTTGTAGACAGCATATATAGGGGTCTTGTTTTTTTATCCATTCAGCCAGTCTTTGTCTTTTGGCTGGGGCATTCAACCCATTTACATTTAAGGTAATTATTGATAAGTATTATCTCATTGCCATTTACTTTGTTGTTTTGGGTTCAAGTTTATACACTTTTTCTGTTTTTCCTGTCTAGAGAAGATCCTTTAGCATTTGTTGAAGAGCTGGTTTGGTGGTGCTGAATTCTGCCAGCTTTTGCTTGTCTGTAAAGCTTTTGATTTCTCCTTCATATTTGAATGAGATCCTTGCTGGGTACAGTAATCTGGGTTGTAGGTTTATCTCTTTCATTACTTTAAGTATGTCCTGCTATTCCCTTCTGGCTTGAAGAGTTTCTATTGAAAGATCAGTTGTTATCCTTATGGGGAACCGCTTGTGTGTTATTTGTTATTTTTCCCTTGCTGCTTTTAATATTTGTTCTTTGTGTTTGATCTTCATTGATTTGATTAATATGTGCTTTGCCTGGGGTTTATCCTATTTGGGACTCGGCATTTCTTGGACTTGGGTGGCTATTTCTTTCCCATTTTTGGGACATTTTCAACTATTATCCCCTCAAGTATTTTTTTTTCTGTTCTTATTAGATTTTTTAAAATTTACATCTTTTATCTTTTTTTTGTATTTATTTATTTTTTTACATGAACTCCCAAACATTCCTCAAGTATTTTTTCATGGCCTTTTTTCTTTTTTCTTTTTCTTCTTCCCTGGGACTCCTATGATTTGAATGTTGGGGCATTTAACATTGTCCCAGAAGTCTCTGAGTTTGTCCTCATTTCTTTTAATTATTTTTTCTTGTTTCCTCTCTGCTTCATTTATTTTCACCATTCTATCTTCCACCTCACTTATCCTATCTTCTACCTCAGTTATTCACTCTTGGTTTCCTCCAGAGTGCTTTAGATCTCATTTATTGCATTATTCATTATTGATTGACTCTTTTTTTAAATTTCTTCAAGGTCCTTGTTAAACTTTTCTTGCATGTTCTCAATCCTTGTCTCCAGACTATTTATCTGTAACTCTATTTTGTTTTCAATTTTTTGCATAATTTGTACTATAATTACTCTGAATTCTTTTTCAGTTAGATTCCCTATCTCCTCCTCTTTTGTTTGGTTTTGTGGGCTTTTATTATGTTCCTTTATCTGCTGAATATTTCTCTGCCTTTTCCTCTTGTTTATGTTGCTGTGTTTGGGGTGGCCTTTCTGTATGCTGGACATTTGTGGTTCCTCTTTATTGTGGAGATTCTTCCTTGTGAGTGGGGTTGGACGATTGGCTTGTCAAGGTTTCCTTGTTAGGGAAGCTTGCATCAGAGTTCTGGTGGATGGAGCTGGATCTCTTCTCTCTGGAGTGCATTGAAGTGTACAGTAGTGTTTTGAGGTGTCTATGGGTTTGGTGTGACTTTTGGCCACTTGTATTTTTGTGCTCAGGGTTATGTTCCTGCTTTGTTGGAGAATTAGCTTGGCATGTCTTGCTCTTAAACTTGTTGGCTCTTGGGTGGAGCTTGATTTCAGTATAGGTATGGAGGCTTTTGGATGAGCTTTTGTCAATTAATGTTCCCTAGAGTCAGGAGTTTTCTGGTGTTCTCAAGTTTTGGATTTAGGCCTCCTGCCTCTGGCTTTCAGTCTTATTCTTATAGTAGCCTCAAGACTTCTCCACCCATACAGGGCCAATGATAAAACATCTAGGTTAATGGTGAAAAGATTCTCCACATTGAGGGACACCCAGAGAGGNAAGTTTTGGATTTAGGCCTCCTGCCTCTGGCTTTCAGTCTTATTCTTATAGTAGCCTCAAGACTTCTCCACCCATACAGGGCCAATGATAAAACATCTAGGTTAATGGTGAAAAGATTCTCCACATTGAGGGACACCCAGAGAGGTTCACAGAGTTCCAAGAAGAGAAGAGGGAGGAGGGAGACAGAGGTGACCAAGAAGAGAAGAGAGGGAATCAAATGGGGAGAGAGGCAGTCTAGCCAGTAATCAACTCCCTATTTGCTCTCCACAGTCTGGAACACTCAGAGAGGTTCACGGAGTTCCACAGAGAAGAGAAGAGGGAGGAAGGAGATAGAAGTGACCAGGAGGAGAGGAGGGGGAGTCAAAAGGAGAGAGACCAATCTAGCCTATGATCAGTTCCCTCAGTTTTCTCCACAGCACAGAACACCCAAAGAGATTCATAGAGTTAAGTACAGAAGAGAAGAGGGAGGGAGGAGATAGAGGTGACCTGGGGGAGAAAAAAGAGTATCGAAAAGGGAGAGAGCAATCAAGCCAGCAGTCACACCCCTAAGTAAAAATGGGTACTGAAGATTGGATTCTTAAAGATACAGAATGGATAACAAATACCAAAAAACAAAGATTAAAAATCAAGAGTAGAGGTTAGACTATCAAAAATACAATATATTAAAAAAAAAACACAAAATCACAAAAGTTATATAAAAATATGAAATTTGCTTTAATATGGTCTTTTTTTCAAGATAATAGTTGGTTTTACAAATGAAAATTAAAGGAGTAATAAAGAACTTAAATTTTTTTTTAAATTTAAATTCAAAAATGATAATTGTAAAATATATCTAGGAATTTCTCTGGAGCTTTTGAGGGCAATGTGTGGTCAGTTCAGTTTCAGACAGTTACTTGTTCCACATTATACTTCTTAAGGTATATAGGTCCCTTCCAATGTAGCCAGTGCTAATGACAGGGTTTTAATCTATTGCACCTGTCAGTTCCAAAGCTGTTCCCTCTTTGTTTATTTCGGCTTCCNGAGCTTTTGAGGGCAATGTGTGGTCAGTTCAGTTTCAGACAGTTACTTGTTCCACATTATACTTCTTAAGGTATATAGGTCCCTTCCAATGTAGCCAGTGCTAATGACAGGGTTTTAATCTATTGCACCTGTCAGTTCCAAAGCTGTTCCCTCTTTGTTTATTTCGGCTTCCTCTGTTTGCAAGTCTCTTCAGTATCTAACTTCTGCCCTGACACAATGGGGCAAAGGTAGTCATTTATTTAGGCTCATTTGTTCAATTGTGCTGCGGGGAGGGATGAACACTACAAACAAAAATCACTGGCGTGTGTTGGGAGTGCTCACAGTGTCTTGGCCACACTGGGTTTGCCCCCGCTCACGGTATGTGTGCTTTCTCAGTCTACAGTGCTCAGGCTCCAGGTTGCTCTGCTCGATAACTATCTAAGGTGGGCCCTGGGTTGCGTTCACTTCCCAGATCTGCGCCACTCAGGTTCAGGATCCCAGGTACTCCACAAAGGCACAGACAAGGTTGGGCCTGCGTTTTGTGCCCTTCCCAGGTCTGAGCAGCTCAGATGATCAGGTGCTTGGTGAGCACACTCTCCCCCAGGTACAGTGCATCTTATCACCTCCCCCATGCTAGCTGCTCAGTTTCTTGGGTGCGCAAGGGAGCTCCGTCTCAGGTGTGCCATGTGTCTTCTCTGGAGAGCTGATCTCTGGCTGTGACCCTTCCGGTAGATGTCAACTGTCCAGGATCCCAGGAAGACTTGGTTAGCAGCTGGAAGCCTGCTTGCAGTCTGGTAAGGGATGCCTTCTCTGGGGCCGAGTTTGCACTTTTCTGGCTCTGGCAGTCTCCCGCCTGCCTCCCTGCCTCTGGCTGGGGATGGGCCATTCCTCAGCCAGCTAACTCTCCTCTGGTATTTGCTCAGTTTTTTGTTTTGTGAGCAGCCCTGGCAGTGCCTTAGATATCTGGTAAGGGATGCCTTCTCTGGGGCCGAGTTTGCACTTTTCTGGCTCTGGCAGTCTCCCGCCTGCCTCCCTGCCTCTGGCTGGGGATGGGCCATTCCTCAGCCAGCTAACTCTCCTCTGGTATTTGCTCAGTTTTTTGTTTTGTGAGCAGCCCTGGCAGTGCCTTAGATTAGAGCTTCTCACAGGAAAGTTATCTCTCTCTCTCCTTTTTTTTTTTTTTTTTTCCCCTCTCTGGCTATCCCACAGTTTGGATTGCTGTCTCACATTAGCTCCCTCAGATTGCCCTCAGGGCATTCAGGCCTGGTCCTTACCCTAAGCAATGCAGCCTGAGCCTGTGCCTTCCTGTTCAGCCCCAGCTTGCTGGTGGCAGATGCGAGCATGTGGGCTACTTCTCCAATGGGAGTTGCCATTAAGTGCATAATCTGTGAGTTTTACTTATTTATTTTTTCCTCCTTGTTATGTTGCCCTCTGAGATTCCAAAACTCCCCACAGACCAGCTGATGAGAGGGTTTCCTGGAGTTTGGAAACTTCTCCTCTTTAAAGACTTCCTCCCTAAGATGGGTATCCATCTGTAACTCTTTTTTCTCTCTTTTTATCTTTTATATTTTGTCCTACCTCCTTTCAAAGACAATGGACTACCTTTCTGGGTACCTGGTGTCCACCTCCAGCATTCAGAAGTTGTTTTGTGGTATTTGCTCAGCGTCCAAATGATGTTTTGATGAATTTGTGAGGGAGAAAGTGGTCACCCCATCCTATTCCTCTGCCATCTTAGGACCACCCCCTAAATGTATATGTTTTAAAAAAGACCCTGATGCTGGGAAAGACTCAGGGCAGGAGAAGAAAGGGGCAACAGAGGATGAGATGGCTGGATGGCATCACCAATTCAATGAATATGAGTTTGAGTAAACTCTGGGAGTTGGTGATAGACAGGGAGGCCTGACTTGCTGCAATCTATGTGGTCGCAAAGAGTCAGATATGACTGAGCGACTGAACTGAACTGAATTCATATCTTTTTTTTTAATTGGAGGATAATTGCTTTACAATGTTGTGTTAGTTTCTGTTGTACAACAACATGAATCAGCTATATATATACATATCCCCTCCTTCATGAGCCTCCCTCCTAGCTTCCCATATCCTTTTCACAGAGAAAATTGATGGTTGCTGATACTGAGTGACTTGTTTAAGACTACACAGCAATGGCTTTTCTTTCTTAAATTTTTATTTTGTTAATTTTATCTCACTGTAAATGATGCCAGCTGTTCGAAGTGCTACAGTACAAAGACATATAAAGAAAGATGGCATGATTCAGTCCATCTTAGATCCCTTTGTTTTCCCTGTCTTGTGGAGACTATACTTCCTCACTACATACTCAGTTACTTATGGATTAACTGGATCCATTTACTAAGGTGTTTTTGGTTACTGATATTTGAAAAGCGAGGAGCGAGAAGAATTTTCTTTATGAATTTTTCAGCATCTTATATTTCTTTCTGGGATGAGGGGAAAGCTGAACTTATATTCCACATCAACTTAAATGTGTTAATATTGTAATTACTAACCCAGGTTGTTAGCACTGAGGTACATATGGTGACTTAGAGTAAATGCTGATTATGTCCAATAAAGTTTATTTCTTTGGCTGTACCAGATTTGTTGCGGCACAGTGTCTTTAGTTATGGCATGCAAACTCTTAGTTGTAGCATGTGGGATCTAGTCCCTTGACCAGGATGGACTGGGAGCTCAGAGTCTTAGCCACTGGACCACCAGGGAAGTCCCCCAACACTATTTAAAATTCATAATTTTTTCTCTTGTTCCCTCATATATTCCTTTTTAAAAATTTTATATATTTATTTTAATTGGAGGCGTGCTGCGATTCATGGGGTCGCAAAGAATCAAACACAGCTGAGTGACTGAACTGAACTGAACTGAATTACTTTACAATATTGGGTGGTTTTTGCCATCCATTAACATGAATCAGCCTCTTCTATTCTTAGGTCATTATCACATAATTTTAATGATGTACTTTTATGTTTGAAATTAGTATGGGATATATCTCTCCCTAATCTTTTTTTTTTTCAAATTATGCATTTTTAGTTTTTTTAAGTTAATTTTTATTAGACTATAGTTCCTTTATAATGTTGTGTTATTTTCTACTGTATGGCAAAGTGAATCAGTTATTGCATACATATATTCCCTCTTTTTAAAATTTCCTTCCCATTTAGGTCACTGCAGAGCGTTAAGCAGAGCTCCCTGTGCTATACTGTAGGTGTCCCTAATCTTATTTTAAAGTTTCTCTTACATATCCCAGTTCCGTTCAGTTGCTCAGTCATGTCCAACTCTTTGTGACCCCATGGACTGAGGCACACCAAGCTTCCCTGTCCATCACCAACTCCCAGAGCTTGCTCAAACTCATGTCCATTGAGTCGGTGATGCCATTCAACCATCTCATCCCCTATCGTCTCCTTCTCTTCCTGCCTTCAATCTTTCCCAGCATCTCGGTCTTTTCTAGTGAGTCAGTTCTTTGATTCAGGTAGCCAAAGTATTGAAGCTTCAGTTTCAGCATCAGTTCTTCCAATGAATATTCAGGGCTGATTTCCTTTAGGATGGACTGATTGGATCACCTTGCAGTCTCAAGAGTCTTTTCCAACAACACAGTTCAAAAGCATCAATTCTTCAGCACTCAACTTTCTTTGTGGTCCAACTCTCACATCCATACATGACTACTGGAAAAACCATAGCTTTGACTAGATAGGCCTTTGTTGGTAAAGTAATGTTTCTGCTTTTTAATATGCTGTCTAGATTGGTCATAGCTTTTCTTCCAAGGAGCAAGCCAACATATCTCATATATACAACATATCTAATGTAGAAAATTTTCTAAACTCTAGACTCAGTTCTTAAGGTACTTAGCCAAAAACGTACATGGGGTTCTTATCTTTTTTTACTTAATTACCTTTATATTAAGAATGCATTTTAGAAAAAGATAACTTTATACTATATTGAATCTTTCCATATCAGATCATGTTTGCACATATATTTTTTATTCAAGTCACCTGGAATAGGTCTCAGAAGATTTTTTAGTATTTTTAAAGCAGGTCCTAAACAATTTCACAAAGAGTCAGACATGACTGAGTGACTGAACTGGACTGAAACAATTTCTAGTAAGGTAATTTCTATATAATCCTCACCTAATTATTTTTGAGTAGGTTCTGAATTCAAATACCTCTTTTGATATCTATTTTCTAAATTGACATGGAGATCTCAATTTCCATATACATAGAAAATACTATACACAAAGGTAATTGATTCAAACTTTTTTTTTTTTTGAAAACAGATTGCAGGTTTAATTCAATTTTTTTTCAAACATAAGAGTAACTTTTATTTTAATTCTTAATGAGATAATCATCATCATGATCATAAACATCTCAAAAAAGCAAAATGGATATCTGGGAGGCCTTACAAATAGCTGTGAAAAGAAGAGAAGTGAAAAGCAAAGGAGAAAATTCATCGAAATAACACTATAAGAAAATTTCATGTAATAATACTTTGTGCTGCTAAAACAAAAGAACACAGTCAAATGGTCAGGATACAACTGGAACATATGTCAGATTTCAAAGTCCAGGTTTTCACAGCTGTGCAGTACTTACAGCCCAAGTGTTTGTCACTAAAGTATGAATATTCTTGCTGGGTACCCTATAAAAGGTTTCACATTTCAGGGTTGTACTTTGTCATTTCTTTCAAATCTGATATCAACAGTTAAGATCTAAAATCATTTTAAGAGCTTAAAGGACTGATAGTATAATATGGTACTCTTGCCAGTAACAGACACTCCAACACAAAGTAATTTGAATGATACATAAAATTTCTTGGTTCATATAACCTGAAGTTCAGTTGATGTATTAGGCTTCTGGGTTGATATGATAATTCAATTCACCAAGGATGCATGTTCTTTCTGTCTTTGCCCTCTGCTATCAGTGGTGTCGACATTAACTTCAGATTGATTTTTCTCATGTCTGTACTTCCTGTAGGAATTGGGATTATTCACTTTTCTGAGATGGAGTGGTGTGGAGTGGGAGAAGAACAGCAAAGAATACTGAGCATCAGGGGATTCTGGTTTACTGCCCCTCAGTTGAGATTCAGGAATGTGTGCACTTGATGAACTTTATAATGAATGGATAAAGAGCAATGTGAGCAAGTGTGTCTGTTTAGAGACAACAGTGTATCTTACTCAAGATCGGGGTGCAAGGTCAACTGAAGCTGTATATTGGAATCAGTGGGGAGGTTAAAATTGAAAATGTTGATGCCCGAGTCTAATTCCCAGTGATTCTGATTTATTTGTCCAGGGTTGGAGCACAGACATTAGAACTTCAAAAATGTTCTTCAGGGAAGTCTATTCTAACAAGTAGCCAGAACTGAGAACCATCTTATAGGATTGAAAGAAGTCCAGTACTCTTAGGAAGAATTAAACAGAGAATTCAAACATAAGAGTAACTTTTATTTTAATTCTTAATGAGATAATCATCATCATGATCATAAACATCTCATGATTATTAAGCACTTTAATTAACATANAAATTTTTTTTTTTTTGAAAACAGATTGCAGGTTTAATTCAATTTTTTTTCAAACATAAGAGTAACTTTTATTTTAATTCTTAATGAGATAATCATCATCATGATCATAAACATCTCATGATTATTAAGCACTTTAATTAATATAAGGTTAAAATATTTTTTAAATGAAAATAAAGGCAAAATCAGACAACATACATTTTTGCAGTGATAACAAAAACAGGAATGAGAAATACCTATACTATGTTACCCTCCTTTCTTTACTAATTAACAGTATATTTGCTAGTCTTTGTACTTTCTAGTTCCCCCAACTCTTGAATCCACTCCTTTCCCTCTATCCCATTGTTCTTACCTTAAATTGGCACATCACAGTCTTTCACCAATATCACTACAGACTCCTAGCTGCATTTGATGTTTCTTCCTTGCACTCTCTTTTTTTTTTTTTAAGTTTCTAAAGTTAGTTTATTTTTTTTATAATGATTTGTGTTCAGAATTGCAAACTGGCTTAAAGAATTCCCTTTTCAATCTCTCCTATGCAATCTAAGCCTCCTATTACCAAATGCCTCTTTAATTATAGCTCATATATACTTAAATTACCTGTTTTTATGTCTTTTTTTTTTCTGTTTGCCCAAATGAATAAACTGTCCTTTCATTTCTCAATAGGTTTTAATTGGCTTTCTAGGTTTCACTATATTAAAAATAACCAGAATGATCAGTAAATGCTCTGAACAACCACAATGAATATTTCTTTAATACACCATAGGATTATAATACACTGAGTTTTACATTGCAGTCTCATTTCTCACCTAACAATAATAAGTATCATGCCTCTAAGACAAGATGTTCTATGGAGTCAAGTTCTGACTTTTGAGACTCTTGCCAATGGGAAATGTACTTCATTACATTGGGTGATGTAGGAGTTCAAATTTTTTTTTAATAAAAAATATCAAGTTGCCTTAACACCTTTTCATCACATCTGTTGCAGGAATAACTCTGTCTATTCTGGAACCCATATATATTGTAATTGTAGTTTCAGAGTAGAGTTTAACCTTTAGTGTAGCATATAGCCAACATTTCTATTTTTAGAACTTTTCTTAAAGTTCTCCTTTAATGAGTAATTTACAAATGTAATCTATCATCACTTTCTCAAATTACCCTAAAAGGCTCATTAAGAATAAATTCCATTACTCTAGAAACTTAAACAAATTATAAGAATTTAACACCTGGTTGTATTTTGACCTTCCAATCCAAGATCAGATCATGTGTTTAAACATTTTGTTAAAGCTGATGTTCTACTTTCTAACACCACACACAAAAACAAACTCAAAATGGATGAATCACTTTCTCAAATTACCCTAAAAGGCTCATTAAGAATAAATTCCATTACTCTAGAAACTTAAACAAATTATAAGAATTTAACACCTGGTTGTATTTTGACCTTCCAATCCAAGATCAGATCATGTGTTTAAACATTTTGTTAAAGCTGATGTTCTACTTTCTAACACCACACACAAAAACAAACTCAAAATGGATGAAAGATCTAAATGTAAGACCAGAAACTATAAAACTCCTAGAGAAAAACATAGGCAAAACACTCTCTGACATAAATCACAGCAGGATCCTCTATGACCCACCTCCCAGAGTAATGGAAATAAAAGCCAAAATAAACAAACAGGACCTAATTAAACTTAAAAGCCTTTGCACAAGAAAGGAAACTATAAGCAAGGTGAAAAGACAGGCTTCAGAATGGGAGAAAAATAATAGCAAAAGAAGCAACTAACAAAGAATTAATCTCAAAAATATACAAGCAGCTCCTGCAGGTCAATACCAGAAAAATAAATGACCCAATCCAAAAATGGGCAAAAGAACTAAACAGACATTTCTCCAAAGAAGACATACAGATGGCTAGCAAACACATGAAAAGATGCCCAACATCACTCATTATCAGAGAAATGCAAATCAAAACCACAATGAGGTACCATCTCACGCCAGTCAGAATGGCTTTACTATCAAAAAGTCTAAAAACAATAAATGCTGGAGAGCGTGCAGAGAAAAGGGAACTGTCTTACACTGTTGGTGGGAATGAAAACTAGTACAGCCATTATGGAGAACAGTGTGGAGATTCCTTAAAAAACTGGAACTAGAACTGCCATACAACTCAGCAATCCCACTGCTGGGCATACACCCAGAGGAAATCAGGAGTGAAAGAGACACGTGTACCCTAATGTTCATCGCAGCACTGTTTACAATATATAGGACATGGAAGCAATCTAGATGTCCATCAGCAGATGAATGGAGAAGAAAGCCATGGTACATATACACAATGGAATAATACTCAGCCATTAAAAAGAACACATTTGCGTCGGTTCTAATGAGGCGGATGAAACTGGAGTGAAGTACGTCAGAAAGAAAAACACCAATACAGTATATTAATGCATATATCTGGAATTTAGAAAGATGGTAATGATGACCCTATATGTGAGACAGCAAAAGAGACACAGATATAAAGAAAAGACTTTTGGACTCTGTGGGAGAAGGCGAGGGTGGGATGATTTGAGAGAATAGCATTGAAACATGTATATTTTCAAATGTGAAATAGATCACCAGTCCAAGTTTGATGCATGAAACGGAGCACTCAAAGCTGGTGCACTGCTACAANTCTGTGGGAGAAGGCGAGGGTGGGATGATTTGAGAGAATAGCATTGAAACATGTATATTTTCAAATGTGAAATAGATCACCAGTCCAAGTTTGATGCATGAAACGGAGCACTCAAAGCTGGTGCACTGCTACAATGCTGAGGAATGGGATGGGGAGGGAGGTGGGAGCAGGGTTCAGGATGGGTGACACATGTACACCCATGGCTGATTTATGTCAATGTATGGCAAAAAACTACTACAATATTCTAAAGTAATTAGCCTCCAATTAAAATAAATTAACTAATTTTTTTAAGCTGGTGTTCTACATAAAAACTCTTAACAGTTCTTAGAAAGTTATTTCAAGGTATCGAATGTTTTTTTCCTTTTGTTGAATATTCAGAATAGAGTTGCCACTTGGGTTGTTTTTGCTGCTGCTGCTATTTATTGTTTTGGTAATCTTCCCCATCATTATCTCCATTTCCAGAATTTCCTTCCTATACTTGCTCGTAGTACCTTTTCTTTTAAAACATTTTTTTAAATTTGTAATATATGTAAATTATGAGCAGCTGCTATGTCATTTGATTTTTAAATTAATTATCATGACAGATATTATTTGATAGGTATCTTTTCTGTCTGTTCTCCTTATTAAGTACCTTACAACTAATCATCTTCTAAGGTAATTTTCTCGAATTATCTAGGTTAGTAAAAGCAGTGATACATTTCATGCATTGTACACCTAAATCTAAGATCCTTGAAATGTTATCATCATCATCACTGTCTGAGTGCTACAGATGCTTTCAGGCCACATGGGACTCGCTGTCTGTTCTTTTGGCTTTCCACTCAGTTCCCTATACCCTTTTTCTCTTTGACCTCAGCTCTGGAATTGGAATTTGAGCCCCCAGGTTTACTGTTTAAAGGGATTTTGCTGTCAGATCCTTCAGGTATATTTGTGCAGCCTTTTGAAACCTCAATTCCTAAGAGACCTTTTAGCATCAAGAATAGCAATTTAAGAACAGTGATTAAAGTAAACTCATTAGAAGCACTAGTCAAACTCATTTCCTGCTAGGTAAGAATGTAGATTTTAAATAGGAAAGCAAGCCATTATCTCAAAGTGTGTTCTGTTGGAGAAGGAATCGAGTGTTGTATTAATATAGCCATATATATTTCTATGCTGATTTTTAATTTTAAAAATTTCTCCTCACACAGCCTCATTCAAATGACCAATCAAGGAAACTATTATGTTTAAAGAAAGAGAAGTTCAGATATCACTTGCTATGCCATCTTTAAACAGCACACAGAACCTCTCTCAGCCTGTAATCTCTCATTCAAATATACTCAGGCTTAAGAATAGCAGTAATGATTATACTTTTTTATATTTATGAACTACTTGCCTCTTGCATAGACTTTTAAGTATTTCTAAGTGAATTATTCTCATCTAATCTTAAGAGACCAAAGACACTGACATTGATATTATTTCTGTTGTACTTATTTGGTCTATTGAATGAGGCAGGGTGTTTTGGTTACATGAATGCAAACATTGTTCAGGGCTAAATCAGGTAATGTATTGTGATTATATTTCCTTTTTATAGGACTTGTACTTCTTTTCTCCCTCAGAGTTGTTTTGTTATAATTTTCTAGGTGTCTAGCACTAGTTTATTTTCATGCTTTCAGCAAAGATACAATCTCTCAACACTTTAAGACACATCAAGGAATCTCTCATTTTCAACTTTTTATGGAGATGTCCTCTCCAGAGATATCTGTCGCCCTACTCTAAACTTCTGTGCTATTTTCTATACCTGTTGCTCATAGGAAGATAGGAGATTGAGCTGCTCTGGTTTTCTAACTGCTTTATGTATAGACAGGCATTCAGCCAATATTCCTACTTTTAGCCCTATCTTCACTGTCATTGTCACATGTATCTGATGTTTCCAGGTCCTGGGGAGGTTGTAGAGTTGGAGCCTTGCAAACTGAGCTGTTTCTGGACTTCCCTACTATTTTTTGGTTGGGATTTTCTGCACTAAGTCATTTCCCAATCACCTATTGCATAATTATCAGCTGTTATATAAAACTATATAAAATTCAGTATAAAGTTGACTTCACCTCAACTCTTTTAGACCTGAAAGATTCACTTTTTTCCCTAGAATCTGATGCTTCAGGTCAAGTATTGATGGAGACTTTGCTGCCAGCTCCTGTTTAGTTATGCATGTAGTCACATAAAGTTCAAACACACCAAAGACTTTTTGGTATAAAGAACAAAAACTTACTGAGATAAAGTTAATCTTCAGTTCAATTCAGTCACTTAGTCGTGTCCGACTCTTTGCAACCCCATGAACTGCAACACGCCAGGCCTCCCTGTCCATCACCAACTCCTGGAGTTCACTCCAACTCAACTCCATCGAGTCAGTGATGCCATCCAGGCATCTCACCCTCTGTCGTCCCCTTTTCCTCCTGCCCCCAATCTCTCCCAGCATCAGAGTCTTTTCCAATGAGTCAACTCTTTTCATGAGGTAGCCAAAGTACTGGAGTTTCAGCTTTAGCATCATTCCTTCCAAAGAACACCCAGGACTGATCTCCTTTAGAATGGACTGGTTGAATCTCCTTGCAGTCCAAGGGACTCAAGAGTCTTCTCCAACACCACAGTTAATCTTAGCTCATTAAAATTGTTAATGTACTCGTAATCTAGTATATATGTTCTAAGTTTGTAAAGCAGTATATTATCAAAAAATGAGGTTTTTAAAGAGCTGGGATGGAAAGTTGCTAACATATGATCCCCTATGTTTGTATAGCACTTTTCAGTTTGCAAAAGTGTTTTGACATACATTGTTTAATTCACTACAGTACTCATTAAAAATCTGTTGTGTAGAATTAATGTCATGTGTGTCAGGCATTTATTGTGAGAATTAAGTAAGTTAATCTCCATCAAAGCAGTTAACACACTAACATTTAAATAAGAATTCATTAAATGCTAGTAGAGGCTTTCCTGGTGGCTCAGAGGTTAAAGCGTGTGCCTCTAATGTGGGAGACCTGGGTTTGACCCCTGGGTCAGGAAGATCCCCTGGAGAAGGAAATGGCAACGCACTCCAGTATTCTTGCCTGGAGAATCCCATGGATGGTGGAGCCTGGTAGGCTACAGTCCACGGGGTTGCAAAAAGTCGGACACGACTAAGCGACTTCACCTCACCTCACCTCACCTAAATGCTANGGGTCAGGAAGATCCCCTGGAGAAGGAAATGGCAACGCACTCCAGTATTCTTGCCTGGAGAATCCCATGGATGGTGGAGCCTGGTAGGCTACAGTCCACGGGGTTGCAAAAAGTCGGACACGACTAAGCGACTTCACCTCACCTCACCTCACCTAAATGCTAGTAATTTCTATTATTTTAATTAAAAAGCAATAGTGTTAATTTTACCTCAGGTGCAAAGAATTAAATTGGTCATAATTCTTCTTGTGTTACATGATCTCAATATAAGTTCATGCTTTTCCCACTTTTATTTAGATACTTATCTCTAATAATGCAAGAAACACTCATAAGCCTGTCACTAAAAATAAAAACTAGGGCATTGATAATAACATCCATGTAACTATACAGATGGTAGCCAGCTTTACCAACTCATACTCTGAACTTCCCTCCCCTAGAGGTAACCATCACCCTGATTCCCATTCAGCATTCTCTTTCTTCCTTTCCTCTTGCTGTATGTAATCTCCTTTGGGGCTTTATTTTTTTCACTTTGCTATAAAGTTTTACTCTTATTTTTGTGCACTGCTGTTGCATATCATGTCTGACTACTATAGAACTTTCCACTTTGTGTATTTACTACAGCTTTTTTTTCACTTATGCTCCTGTTCATGGCCATTTGTTCTGTTTTCATATTTTTGCTACTGGGACAAGTACCACTCTGAAAAGTCTTATATTTGTTGCCTGTTGTAATGGATAAGAGTTTCTCCTGAGTGAAATCAATAAGTCTTAGGTTATGCAGAGGTTCCACTTTAGGAAGTAATGCTAAACCATTTTCCAAATGAACTACTAAGTCACACTCCCACCAACGGTGTATGAGCTGCTATGAATTGCCATCCTGGCCAACACTTGGTGTCAGCAGTTCTTTAAATTTTTGTCAATAAAATGAAGGTAGGTGGTCTTGATTTGCATTTCTCTGATTACTGATGATGTGGGATATTTCTTCATAATGTTCCTGTTGGTAATAGTAAGAATGAATATTTCATCATTAAAATATATTTGCCATAGGTTTTTGGCAAATATACTATTGATCAAATTTTCTTCTATTCCTAGGGCTTCCCTGGTGGCTCAGCTGTAAAGAATCTGCCTGCAATGCAGGAGATGCAGGTTCGATCCCTGGGTCAGAAAGATCCCCTGGAGGAGGACATGGCAACCCACTCCAGTATTCTTGCCTGGAGAATCCCATGGACAGAGGAGCCTGGCAGGCTACAGTCCATTGGGGTCATGAAGTTGGACACAACTGAAGCAACTGAGGAAGCACACTCATGCAATTCTATTCCTAGTCTAAGAGTATTATTAGATGTCCCTGTTGTGAGAGTTACATTCTAATTTCCTCCCTTGGCAGGGCTCACAACCCTGCTGCCATTGTTCTGCTCACTAGTGTAAAGACCTGTTATTTTACTGAGCCTGTCGTTGGCCCTCCTACTTGCTACCTCTTCATATTCATTTACACTTCCTGTTAAATCTCCTTCACGGACCTGAAACTTTACTCTACTATGAGCTCAGTGCTGCATTCAGAAAAGAGTTTGTCATATTCTATCTCATATGTCTAAGTTTTCAAGAAAAGAGTCTATCTTTAGGTCATCTACATCATTGATTATCAAACTTAACTGTTAATAGGAATCACTGAGGTCTTGTGAAAATCCATATTCTGATTAAGTGTATCTGGGATGGAGCCCAGGACTGTAGATTTCTAACAAGTTCTCAGGGGATGCCTGTGCTTTTAATCTCTGAACCATACTTTGAGTAGCAAGCTCCTACCTCAACCAGTGCTGGAAACAGAATTCCAGGATCAGTTTTCACATTTGGTCCCCAAAGAAAATCTTCTGTAGAAATTTTTTGGCCTACTCTTTCAGGGCTACCCTAAATTCACTAAACAAATTCTGATGTAGAAAACATTGTAGTTTACAAACTGGAGCTTAATCTTAGCTAACAAGGGGATTTACTTAAAGTTCTTACATCCTGACATATTGGCCAGTAGTTTTCAAATAGGAATTTGACATATTATAAATAAATGTGTATCACTGAACATGAGATTGAATTTTTGCCATTCAAATGGCCTATATTGATCTGATAGCTCAATTTGCCAAAATATTTTGGTATATGTTGGCTCATTTGATCCGCACAACAAATCTAGGAAGCAGATGTAATAACATCATCTCTCTGCCAAGGATTTTTTTGTGAGGTTTAAGTGGGATGATGCTCATAAAAACATTTAGTCACTGCTTGACATGTAAGTAATCACTCAGAAAAGGTTATATTTTGTTTCTGTCATTCCTATTACTTACACTATATGTATGCACATTTTTTTTCAAGTCATAAAACCTGAACTTTGATAGAGGTTGTTAAATGATATGTGATGTGATATATATGATCTTAATTACAGCCCAAGAGTGACCCAGGTTGTCTTTTCTTTTTAAAATATTTTCCTCTATAATTTTTCCTCGCTAAAGTGATGTTTCCTCATCCTAATTAGTAAAGCAGTGAGAAAAATAGATGAACAATAATAATCTCCCATCATAAGACTTCATTCCTGATCCCTTGACAGGATTCCCGAAAGTGCTAATGACATTTATATAAACATCTGTGCATTTTCTTTCAATGCAAGCAAATACTTATCGACACATACATTTATACCAGAGGCATTTCCTGGATTGTTGCCTTGAAAATCAAATGGGATTTACTAAAATAAATTGTTTGTTTTTCAACTTTCTATTGTCAGAGAATAATAACATCATGGGCGTTTTATAGGACAATAGATTCCCTTTGTTTTATGTTTTAATATTTTTTTTAAATTCCCATGGAAGACATTTGGTTTTATGTTGTGAAGCAATAATTCTATCTTTTACAAATGTGCAAATCTCTAATCTTGCCAAGTTGCAATTTTGTTTCAGTGAAATTTCTGTCAATTTTAAAGGCAATACCAGGTTTACAAAGTAATATATTGTTACAGTGCCATGTAGAATCAGACATGATAAATGCTCCTTATTTCTTTTCTATGATACTATATTTCTTTAATAAACCCTTTTATTTTGAAAAGAAAGGTAACTTTTTTTAAAACTATCAAACAAAAATGGTCACATACGATATGATAGAATTGTTTTCAAAGTCATCCAGTGGGTAGTGGGGTCACAGGGCAGTAGATAGGGGTATTAAGGAAATGTTTAGCCATAAGTTGATAGTCATTACAAATGAGTGATGGGTAAACTGTTACCCCTGTTTTCATTTATGTATGAAATTATCTGTATTAACTAATTTAAACATATACATTTTTGATGAGCAAAAATGTAAATTGAGAAAAAATATAATATCCAGTCTTCTGGATGGAGTGAAGAGTATACATGCCAATATTCATGCTTTCTCTGATACAGTTTAGAAAAGGTTTGTAAAATGTTTCACCTGCTACTAGAATAACTCGACCATTTTATTGCTACGTTTTATGCTTATCCTTGCTGTCCTCAGTGGATAATTTTCCAACTGATTATTACTGATATAGCAGGAAGCTATTCATTTTTGCCTAATTCTGTTCTCTCTGCCCATGTTACTTTATGTTAATAGTTATCAGGTACTTTGGTGTATATAATCCTATTAATTGTGTATTTGATGCAACATTAAAACCAAGGTTAAATACTTTATCATCCTAATTAGTTAGTGTCATGCACTGCCAAATAGAAAAAAAAAATCAGAATAATTGGAGGGGGGGGTTGGGTATAAGTTTACCTGGCTCCTACCTGGCTGACCTATCTTTTAGACGTGGGATGACTACCTGTAGAATGGGACCTGGGCTTTGTGTTGAAAATATAATGAGCCAAGCTCAACCAGGGATACAATAACAGACATACAAAACTCAAANAATAATTGGAGGGGGGGGTTGGTATAAGTTTACCTGGCTCCTACCTGGCTGACCTATCTTTTAGACGTGGGATGACTACCTGTAGAATGGGACCTGGGCTTTGTGTTGAAAATATAATGAGCCAAGCTCAACCAGGGATACAATAACAGACATACAAAACTCAAATTTAGTACTGACTTTCAGATATGAAAATACTGATTTGTGATTAAAGATGAGAAAGGTAGGCAAATGTAGTTATTGAACAAATTATTCATTGAATCAAAATCCTGAATATCAGCTTGTACAGTTCAATTCAGTTCAGTCATTCAGTTATGTCCAACTCTTTGTGACCCCATGGAATGCAGCATGCCAGGCCTCCCTGTCCATCACCAGCTCCTGAAGTTTAGTCAAACTCATGTCCATTGAGTCAGTGATGCCATCCAACCATCTCATCCTCTGCCGTCCTCTTCTCCTGCTGCCTTCAATCTTTCCCAGCATCAGGGTATTTTCAAATGAGTCAGTTCTTCATATCAGGTGGCCAAAGGATTGGAGTTTCAGCTTCAGTATCAGTCCTTCCAATGAATATTCAGGACCGATTTCCTTTAGGGTGGACTGGTTAGATCTCCTTGTAGTCCAAGGGACTCTCAAAAGTCTTCTTTAACACCATAGTTCAAAAACATCAATTCTTCAGTTCTCAGCTTTCTTTATAGTCCAACTGTCACATCCATACATGACTACTGGAAAACCAATGCTTTGACTAGATGGATCTTTGTTGGCAAAGTAATGTCTCTGCTTTTTAATATGCTGTCTTAAATGAAGTGAAAGTCACTCAGTGGTGTCTCACTCTTTGCGATCCCATGGATTATACAGTCCATGGAATACTCAAGGCCAGGATACTGGAGTGGGTAACGTTTCCCTTCTCCAGGGGATCATCCCAACCCAGGGATTGAACCCAGGTCTTCCTCATTACATGCAGCTTCTTTACCAACTGAGCTATCAGGGAAAAATGCTGTCTAGGTTGGTCATAATTTTTCTTCCAGTGAGCAAGCGACTTTTAATTTCATGGCTGCAGTCACCATCTGCAGTGATTTTGGAGCCAAAGAGACTAAAGTCTGCCATGGTTTCCACTGTTTTCCCACCTATTTGCCATGAATGATGGGACCAGTTCTCATGATCTTAGTTTTCTAAATGTTGAGTTTTAAGCCAGCTTTTTCATTCTCCACTTTCCCTTTCATCAAGAGGCTCTTTAGCTCTTTGCTTTCTGCCATAGGGTGGTGTCATCTGCATATCTGAGGTTATTGATATTTCTCCCGGAAATGGTTTTTGTGTGTGTGTGTGTAAATTAATTTATTTATTTTAATTGGAGGCTAATTACTTTACAATATTGTAGTGGTTTTTGCCAAACATTGACATGAATCAGCCATTGGCGTACAAGTGTTCCCCATCCTGAACCCCCCTCCCACCTCCCTTCCCATCCCATCGCTCAGGGTCATCCAAGTGCAACGGCCCCAAGTACCNATTTTAATTGGAGGCTAATTACTTTACAATATTGTAGTGGTTTTTGCCAAACATTGACATGAATCAGCCATTGGCGTACAAGTGTTCCCCATCCTGAACCCCCCTCCCACCTCCCTTCCCATCCCATCGCTCAGGGTCATCCAAGTGCAACGGCCCCAAGTACCCGGTCTCATGTATTGGACCTGGACTGGAGATCTATTTCACATATGGTAATATACATGTTTCGGTGCTATTCTCTCAAATCATCCCACTCTTTCCTTCTCCCACAGAGTCCAAAAGTCTGTTCATTACATCTGTGTCTCTTTTGCTATTTCACATATAGGCTCATCATTACCATCTTTCTAAATTCCAGATATATGCATTAATATACTGTATCGGTATTTTTCATTCTGACTTACTTTATGCTGTATAATAGGCTCGTTTTATCCACCTCACTGGAACTGATTCAAATGCATTCTTTTTAATAGCTGAGTAATATTCCATTGTGTATATGTACCATGGCTTTCTTCACCATTCATCTGCCAATGGACATCTAGGTTGCTCCCATGTCCTAGCTATTGTAAACAGTACTGTGATGAACATTGAGGTGTACGTGTCTCTTTCAATNAACTGATTCAAATGCATTCTTTTTAATAGCTGAGTAATATTCCATTGTGTATATGTACCATGGCTTTCTTCACCATTCATCTGCCAATGGACATCTAGGTTGCTCCCATGTCCTAGCTATTGTAAACAGTACTGTGATGAACATTGAGGTGTACGTGTCTCTTTCAATTCTCATTTCCAGGATGTGTTGCCCAGCAGTGGGGTTGCTAGGTCATAAGGCAGTTCTAGTTCCAGTTTTTTAAGAAATCTCTGCACTGTTCTCCATAGTAGCTGTACTAGTTCGCATTCCCACCAACAGTGTAAAAGGTTTCCCTTTTCTCCACACCCTCTCCACCATTATTGTTTGTAGACTTTGATAGCAGCCATTCTGCCTGGCATGAGATGGTACCTAACTGTCATTTTCTTTGCATTTTTCTGATAATGAGTGATGTTGAGCAGCTTTTCATATGTTTGTTAGCCATCTGTATGTCTTCTTTGGAGAAATGTCTGTTTAGTTCTTTTGCCATTTGAATGGGTTGTTAATTTTTCTGGTATTGAGCTGCATGAGCTGTTTGTATATGTTTGAGATTATTTGTCAGTTGCTTTTTTTGCTATTATTTTTCCCATTCTGAAGGCTGTATTTTCACCTTGCTTATAGTCTCCTTTGTTATGCAAAAGCTTTTAAATTTAATTAGGTACCATTTGTTTATCTTTACTTTTATTTCTATTAATCTGAGAGGTGGGTCATAGAGGATCCTGCTGTGATTTATGTCGGAGAGTGTTTTGCCTATTTTTTTTTTAGAGGTTTTATAGTTTCTGGTCTTACATTTAGATCTTTAGTCCATTTTGAGTTTATGTTTGTGAATGGCAACCCACTCCAGTACTCTTGCCTGGAAAATCCCATGGGCAGAGGAGCCTGGTGGGCTGCAGTCCATGGGGTCGCACAGAGTCGGACATGACTGAGCAACTTCACTTTCACTTTTCACTTTCATGCATTGGAAAAGGAAATGGCAACCCACTCCAGTGTTCTTGCTTGGAGAATCCCAGGGATGGGGGAGCCTGGTGGGCTGCCGTCTGTGGGGTCACACAGAGTTGGACATGACTGAGGTGACTTAGCAGCAGTACCAGCAGCATGGTGTTACAAAGTATTCTAGTTTCATTCTTTTACAAGTATTTGACCAGTTTTCCGAGCACCACTTGTTAGAGAGATTGTCTTTTCTCCATTGTATATTCTTGCCTCCTTGGTCAAAGATAAGGTGTCCATAGGTGTGTGGATTTTTCTCTGAGCTTTCTGTTTTGTTCCGTTGATCTATATTTCTTTCTTTGTACCAATACCATACTGGCTTGATGACTGTAGGTTTGTAGTATACTCTGAAGTCAGGCAGGTTGATTCCTCCAGTTTCATTCTTCTTTCTCAATATTGCTTTAGCTATTTGAGGTTTTTTGTAATTCCATACAAATTGTGACATTATTTGTTCTAATTCTCTGAAAAATGCCATTGGTAGCTTGATAGGGATTTTACTGAATCTATAGATTGCTTTGGGTAGTATACTCATTTTCACTATATTGATTCTTCCAATCCTTGAACATGGTATATTTCACCATCTATTTGTGTCATCTCTGATGTCTTTCATCAGTGTTTTTTAATTTTCTATATATATAGGTCTTTTGTTTCTTTAGGTAGATTTATTCCTATATATTTTATTCTTTTCCTTGCAATGGTGAATGGAATTGTTCCCTTAATTTCTCTTTCTGTTTTCTCATTGTTAGTGTATAGAAATGCAAGGGATTTCTGTGTGTTTATTTTATATCCTGCAACTTTAATATATTCATTGATTAGCTCTAGAAATTTTCTGGTGGTGTCTTTAGGGTTTTCTGTGTAGAGGATCATGTCATTTGCAAACAGTGATGAAACAGTTTTTCCAATCTGAATTCTTTTTATTCTTTTTTCTTCTCAGACTGCTGTGGCTAAAACTTCCAAAACTATGTTGAATATTAGTGATGAGAGTGGGCATCCTTGTCTTGTTCCTGACTTTAGGGGAAATGCTTTCAATTTCTCACCATAGAGAAAGTTTGCTGTCGATTTGTCATATATGGTTTTTATTATTTTGAAGTATGTTCCTTCTATGCCTGTTAGGTGCAGGGTTTTTAAATCATAAATGGATGTTGAATTTTGTCAAAGGCTTTCTCTACCTCTATTGAGATAATCATATGGTTTTTATCTTTCAGTTTGTTAATATGGTGTATTACATTGATTCCTTTGCTGATATTGAAGAATCCTTGCATCCCTGGGATAAAGGCCATTTGGTCATGATGTATGAACTTTTTCATATGTTGTTGGATTTCGTTTGCTAGAATTTTGTTAAGAATTTTTGCATCTATGTTCATCAGTGATATTGACCTGTAGTTTTCTTTTTTTCTGGTATCTTTGTCTGGTTTTGGTACTAGGGTGATGGTGGCCTCATAGAATGAGTTTGGCAGTTTACCTTCCTTTGCAATTTTCTGGAAGAGTTTGAGTAGGATAGGTGTTAGCTCTTCTCTAAGTTTTTGGTAGAATTCGGCTGTGAAGCCATCTGGTCCTGGGCTTTTGTTTGCTGGAAGATTTGTGATTACAGTTTCTATTGTCATGCTTGTGAGGGGTCTGTTAAGATTTTCTATTTTTTCCTGGTTCAGTTTTGGAAAGTTATACTTTTCTAAGGATTTATCCATTTCTTCCAAGTTGTCCATTTTATTGGCATATAGTTGCTGATAATAATATCTTATCCATTGTATTTCTCTGTTGTATGTTGTGATTTCTCCGTTTTCATTTCTAATTCTGTTGATTTGATTCTTTTCCCTTTTTTCCTTGATGATTCTGGCTAATGGTTTGTCTATTCTATTCATCTTCTCAAAGAATAAACTTTTAGTTTTGTTAATTTTTGCTGTGGTCTCCTTTGTTTCTTTTTTATTTATTTATGCCCTAATATGTAAGATATTTTTCCTTCTACTAACCCTGGGATTCTTCATTTCTTCTTTTTGTAGTTGCTTTAGGTGTGAAGTTTGGTTAGTTATTTGATTATTCTCTTGTTTCTTGAGGAAAGCTTGTATTGCTATGACCGTTCCCCTTAGTTCTGTTTTTACTGAATCCCATAGGTTTTGGTTTGTTGTGTTTTCATTTTCATTCATTTCTATGCATATTTTGATTTCTTTATAAATTTCTTCTGATTTTTTTTAGTTATTCAGAAGCATGTTTAGCCTCCATATGTTTGTATTTATTTATTTTTTCCGTAGTTGACATCTAATCTTACTGCATTGTGATCAGAGAAGATGCTTGAGATGATTTCAAATTTTTTGAATTTACCAAGGCTAGATTTATGTCCCAGGATGTAATTTATCCTGAGAAGGTTCTGTGTGCACTTGAAAAAAAGATAAAATTGATTGTTTGAGGATGGAATGTCTTATAGATATCAATTAGGCATAACTGGTCCATTGCATCATTTAATGTTTGTATTTCCTTGCTAATTTTCTGTTTAGTTGATCTATCCATAGGTGTGAGTGGGGTATTAAAGTCTTGCACTATTATTGTATTACTCTTAATTTTCCATTTCATAAATGTTAGTATTTGCCTTACATATTGTGGTGCTCCTATGTTGGGTGCATATATATTTATAATTGCTATATCTTCTTCTTGGATTGATCCTTTGATCATTATACAGTGTCTTTCTTTATCTCTTTTCATGGCCTTTATTTCAAAGTCTATTTTATGTGATATGAGTATTGTTACTTCTGCTTTCTTTTGGTCTCCATTTGCATGAAATATCTTTTTCCTGCCCTTCACTTTCAGTCTGTATGTGTCTCTTGTTTTGAGGTGGGTCTCTTGTAGACAGCATATATAGGGGTCTTGTTTTTGTATCCATTCAGCCAGTCTTTTTCTTTTGGCTGGCGCATTCAACCCATTTACATTTAAGGTAATTATTGATAAGTATGATCCCATTACCATTTACTTTGTTGTTTTGGGTTTGAGTTTGTAAACCTTTTCTGCTTTTCCTGTCTAGAGAAGATTCTTTAGCATTTGTTGAAGAGCTGGTTTGATGGTGCTGAATTCTTTCAACTTTTGTTTGTCTGTAAAGCTTTTGATTTCTCCTTCATATTTGAATCAGATCCTTGCTGGGTATAGTAATCTTGGTTGTAAATTTTTCTCTTTCTTGACTTAAATATGTCCTTCCATTCCTTTCTGACCTGAAGAGTTTATATTGAAAAATCAGCTGTTATCTTTATGGGGTTCACCTTCTGTGTTATTTGTTGCTTTTCCCTTGCTGCTTTTAATATTTACTCTTTGTGTTTGATCTTCATTAAATTGATTAATATGTGTCTTGGGTTGTTTCACCTTGGGTTTATCCTGTTTGGGACTCTCTGGGTTTATTGGATTTGGGTGGTTATTTCCTTCCCCACTTTAAGGATATTTTCAGCTATTACCTCCTCAAGTATTTTCTCATGGCCTTTATTTCTGTCTTCTTCTTCTGGGACTCCTATGATTTGAATGTTGAGGCATTTAGCATTATCTCAGAGGTCTCTGAGGTTGTCCTCATTTCTTCTCATTCTTTTTTCTTTTTTCTTCTCTGCTTAATTTATTTCCACCCTTCTATCTTCCACCTCACTTATCCTATCTTCTGCCTCAGTTATTCTATTCTTGGTTCCCTCCAGAGTGCGTTTGATCTCATTCATTGCATTATTCATTGTTGATTGACTCTTTTTTATTCTTTCTAGATCCTTGTTAAACATTTATTGCATCTTCTCAATCCTTGTCTCTAGTCTATTTATCTGTAACTCCATTTTGTTTTCAAGATTTTGGATAATCTTATTACCATTATTCTGAATTCTTTTTCAGGTAGACTCTCTATCTCCTCCTCTTTTGATTGGCTTGGTGGGCATTTATCATTTTCCTTTACCTGCTGAATATTTCTCTGCCTTTTCATTTTGTTTAGATTGCTGTGTTTGGGGTGGCCTTTCTGTATGCTGAAAGTTTGTTGTTCCTCTTTATTGTGGAGGTTGCTCCCTGTGGGTGGGGTTGGACAAGTGGCTTTTCAAGATTTCCTGGTTAAGGAAGCTTGTGTCAGTGTTTTTATGAGTGGAGCTGGATCTTTTACCTCTGAAGTGTCCAGTAGTGAGTTTTGAGGTGTTTATGGGTTTGGTGTGACTATGGGCAGCCTCTCTCTTAATGCTGAGGGCTATGTTCCTGAATTGTTGGACAATTAGCATATGTCTTACTCTGGAACGTGTTGGTTTTTGGGTGGAGCTTGGTTTCAGTGTAGGTATAGAAGCTTTTGGTTGAGCTCTGGTTGATTAATGTTCTCTGGAGTCAGGAGTTTTCTGGTGTTCTTAAGTTTTGTATTTAAGCCTCCTGTCTCTGGCTTTCAGTCTTATTCTTACAGTAACCTCAAGACTTCTCCATCCATACAGCACAGATGATAAACCATCTAGGTTAATTGTGAAAAGATTCTCCACAGTGAGGGACACAGACACCCAGAGTGTTTCACAGAGTTACATGGAGAAGAGGAAAGGGAGGAGGGAGATAGAGGTGACCAGGAGGAGAGGAGAGGGCTTCAAAAGGGGAGAGACCACTGTAGCCAGTAATCAGTTCCCTAAGTTTTCTCCACAGCCTGGAACACCCAGAGAGATTCACAGATTTAAGTAGAGAAAAGAAGGGGGGAGGGAGGAGACAGAGGTGACCTGGGGGAGAAAGGGAGAATCAAAAGTGGAGAGAGAAATCAAATCAGTAATCAAACCCCTAAGCAAAAATGGGTACTGAAAATTTGATTCTTAAAAGTACAGAATTGATAAAAAATACCAAAAAGCAAAGATTAAGAATCTAGAGTAGAAGTTAGATTCTGAAAAACACAATATTAAAAATACAAAACAAAATAAATCACAAATATTATAAAAACTATATATATTAAATTTGTTTTAAAAAGAGTCTTTTTTTCAAGGTGATAAGTGGTTATAAAAATGAAAATTAAAGAAGTAATAAAGAACTTTAAAATTTAAATTAAAAAATGATAATAGTAAAAATTTATCTAGGAATGCACCCCACCCCAGTACTCTTGCCTGGAAAATCCAATGGATGGAGTAGCCTGGTGGGCTGCAGTCCATGGGGTCGCTGACAGTCGGACAGACTGAGCGACTTCACTTTCACTTTTCTCTTTCATGCACTGGAGAAGGAAATGACAACCCACTCCAGTGTTCTTGCCTGGAGAATCCCAGAGACGGGGGAGCCTGGTGGGCTGCCATCTAGGGGGTCGCACAGAGTTGGACACGACTGAAGTGACTTAGCAGCAGCAGCAAAAGTTTCTGTAAAGTCTACCACAGAGGTGACATGCCCGCTCATCACATCGTATCAAGGGGAACATGACATCGCTGTGCTGTTAACCTTGACCTCTTGGTTAAAACAGGGTTTGCCAGGTTTCTCCACTGTTGCATCTCTAGTGTCCTCTTTCTATACCTGATTCTTTGTAAGTCACTAAGTCAGCCCACACTCCAGGGAACAGTATAACATATTTGGAATTCCTCTGTAAATGCAATTTATCTCCTTTCCTTTATTCATTTATTTAATCACTCATGTATTTATATCAGCATGAGCTTATGTACGGAGAAGGCAATGGCACCCCACTCCAGTACTCTTGCCTGGAAAATCCCATGGGTGGAGGGGTCTGGTAGGCTGCAGTCCATGGGGTCTAAGAGTTGGACACAACTGAATGACTTCACTTTTACTTTNGGGTTCTAATCTGTTGCACCTGTCACGTTGTTTATTTTTGCTTCCTCTGTTTACAGGTCTCTTCAGTGTCTAATTTCTGCCCTGACACAAGGGGGCAAAGGTGGTCACTTATTTAAGCTCACTTGTTCAGTTGTGCTGTGGAAAGGGAGGAATACTACAAACAAATATCACTGCTATGTCTGGGGAGTGCTCACAGTGTATGGACCACACTGGGTTTTCCCCCTGCTTAGGGCGTGTGTGCTTTGCCAGTCTACACTGCTCAGGCTCCAGGTTGCTCTGCAGGGGACCAGCCCCCAAATGCGGGGCCTGCATTTTGTGCACATCCCAGGTCTAAGCTGCTCAAGTTCAGGTTCTCTGGTACTCCACAAAGACATAGACTCGGTGGAGTATGTGTTTTGTGTCCTTCCCAGGTCTGAGCAGATCAGGTGACCAGGTGCTTGGTGAGCACGCTATCCCAGGTGGGCTGTGTGTGTTAATCACTTCCCCAGTCCCAGCCCCTAGGTTTCCCGGGTGTGCAGCAAGGGCAGCTTCTCAGGTCTCCCATATATCTCCTCTGGGGAGCCACCCTCCTGGCAGATATTAATCGTCCCAGATGCCAGGGAGACTTGGTTAGCAACTGGAAGCCTGCTCACAGTTTGGTGGAAGATGCTGTCCCTGGGGCCAAGATTGCCCCTTGCTTTCTGGCTCTGGCTGTCACCCGCCTGCCTCTCTGCCTCTGGTAGGGGGATGGACTGCTCTGCAGCTGGCTAGCTCTCCTTTGGTATTTGCTCAGTCCTTTGTTCTGTGAGAAGGCCAGGCTGTGCCTTAGGTTAGAACTTTTTCACAGGAAAGTTTTCTTTCTCTTGCTATCCCACAGTTTGGGGTGCTGTCTCATGTTAGCTCCCTCAGATTGTCCTCAGGCCATTCAGGCCTGGTCCTTACCCTAAGCTTGCAACTGTGCCTCCCTGTTCAGCCCCCACTCACTGGTGGTGGAGACAAGCGTCTGGACTACTTCTCTGCTGGGAGTTGCAGTTGGGTGCATGTTCTGATTTTTTTCCCTCCTGGTTATGTTGCCCTTTGAGATTCCAAAAGTCCCCACAGACCCGGCAGTGAGAGGGTTTCCTGGTGTTTGGAAAATTCTCCTCCTTCACAACTCCCTCACCAGGACAGGTCTCCATCCCTAACTCTTTTTTTTTTTTTTTTTTTTTGGAGTGTTGCATCAAATACCTTTTTTTTTTTTTTTTCTTTTGTCTCTTTTTGCCTTTTATACTGTGTCCTACCTCCTTTCAAAGATAATGGGCTGTCTTTCTGGGTGCCTAGTGCCTTCCACCAGCATTTAGAAGTTGTTTTGTGGAAGTTGCTTATCATTCAAATTCATCTTTTGATGAATTTGTGGGGGAGACAGTGGTCTCCCCATCCTATTCCTCTGCTATCTTCTCTCCTGGAAATCTTGATTCCAGCTTGTGCTTCTTCCAGCCCAGAGTTTCTCATGATGTACTCTGCATATAAGTTAAATAAGCAGGATGACAATATATAGCCCTGTCGTGCTCCTTTTCCTGTTTGGAACCAGTCTGTTGTTCCATGTCCAGTTCTAACTGTTGCTTCCTGACCTGCATACAGATTTCTCAAAAGGCAGGTCAGGTGTTTAGGACTGCCTATAGCTTCCCTATGAATGTGGGGGTTTTTTGGGTATAGAATCAGATGTCATTATTATATAATCCCTTGTGTTTGTTTTTCAAATTAAACTTTAAATAAGTATTTTTTTACATTGGTTGTGTGATACTAAAGATAAAGCTTTTGAAAGAGAAAGAATAATATTCTATTTGGTAGAACTATAGTGAAGCCCAGTGAAATAAATCAGAGGAAATCATTTAGCAAAATATCTGATAAATTATTAAACGATCAGTATATCCTTGTCATTTTTGTTATTCTGTGGTAGTGGTTTTGTCTCTAAGTCATGTCTAACTCTTGTGACCCCATGGATTATAGCCCACCAGGCTACTCTGTCCATGGGTTTCTCCAGGCAAGAATACTGGAGTGGTTTGCCATGCCCTGTTGCAGGGGATCTTCCCAACCCAGGAACAGAATCCAGGTCTCCTGCATCACAAGCAAATCCAACTGAGCTATAAGGAAAGCCCTTGTTATTCTGTATATTATGGCTAACATTTTGCCTCACTATCTCCTTGCATATGTTCTGAAACTTAATTGAGAATGTTCAGGGATATTCAAAATTCACAGAATGTAAGCAGCCCAAATTAAAGCTATTCTCATTTCATATCTTTGTTAATATTTTAAATATGAAATCAATACTTTTTCATGCTAAATAGGAAAATTATGCAAGGCTAAATTTTAAAAGAATGTATCTTTCCTTTATTTCCCTTTATTCCTATCTCCTTATTAATTTTTAACAAATGCCTGCAGTCTGTACATAATGGAACATGCATAGGTATATCTCATTTTTCAGTGTTTTGTTTTATTGTGCTTCATAGACACTGCAGTTTTTATTGAAAGTTCTTGGCAACCCTGCATTGAGGCTATTGGCACCATTTATCCAATAGCATTTGCTCACTTCATGTCTCTGTGTCACTCTTTGGTACTTCTCACAGTATTTCCAACTTTTTCAGTATATGTTAATGATGTTGATCTGTGATCAATGATTTTCGATGTTACAATTGCAAAAAAGATTGTGACTTGCTGTAGACTCAGATGAAGGTTAGTATTTTTTAGCAATAAAGTATTTTAAATTAAGGTATATACACTTTTAAGACATAGTGTCATCACACACTTAATAGACTACACTATAGTGTCAACAAATTTTTATATGCACTAGAAATCCAAAAAAAATTATGTGACTTGCTTTATTGCAGTGGTCTGGAACCAAACCCACAATATCTCTGAGGTATACCTGTGTAAATGCATGAACATGTATATGATGGAGTTGGTGGTTTTCATTTGCTTCAACATGGAATCACTGTGTCTACATTTCTATTGTCCTTTCCCAAATGCATATATATATATATATATATATATATATGTGTGTGTGTGTGTGTGTGTGTGTGTGTGTGTGCATATAAAAAACTTCATGTTTCATACTTTAATATTCAATCCTTTAGTTAACATGGAAGTATTAGCATAATATGGGAATTAAATGATTAACTTGTACATTTTNATATATATATATATATATGTGTGTGTGTGTGTGTGTGTGTGCATATAAAAAACTTCATGTTTCATACTTTAATATTCAATCCTTTAGTTAACATGGAAGTATTAGCATAATATGGGAATTAAATGATTAACTTGTACATTTTACACAAATGTTCATGTTGATTGATATCATTTGAGTTGTTAATTCTGTTTCTTGAAGACTTAAATCAGTTTTGAGGCACATTCCATGATTTAAATGGTCATGGTTTGGGTAAAATAATACTTTGTATTTTGATGAATATCCTCCTTTATTCTCCTTTCCTGAAGCTTTTCTGTATTGACTTTATTTTGAATAGAATTATAAATGTTTAAGGTGTATGACATGATGACTTTATATGCATATACATAGTGAAATAATCACTATAGTCAAACTAGTGATATATTAATCTCCTTCACATAGTTATCATTTTTTGTGGTAACGGTACCTAAAATCTATTTGCTATTTTCCAGTGTTCAGTACAGTGTTATTAACTGGTCATCATGCTATACATTATATCTTCAGAAACTTATCCAACATAAACACCACTTTGTACACTTTGATGAACATCCCCCATTTCCTCCACCTTCCCCACTCCTGGAAACTACCATTCTACTCTCTCCTTCCACATATTTTATTTATTTAGATTCCACATATGATTGAGATTGTATGTTTGTTTGTTTGTTTTCCTTTTAGTCTGGCTTACTTCACTTTTCATAATGTTCTCAAGTTTCATCTATATAATTTCTTTACCCATTCATCTGTCAATAGACATAGGTTGTTTACATATCTTGGCTATTGTGAATAATCCATGCAGTGAACATGGAAGTAGAGATATCTCTTCAAGGTATTGATTTCATTTCCATTGGGTATATACCAAGAAGTGGAATTGCTGGATCATCTGCTGGTTCTATTTTTAGGTTTTTTTTTTGAGGAACTCCATACCATCTTCCATAATTTACATTCCCACCAAGAATGCACAGGAGTTCCTTTTCCTGACATTCTTGCTAATACTTATCATTTATCTTTTTATAAATAGTCATCTTAACAGTTGAGGTGATATTTCATTGTAGTTTTGACTTTCAGTTCTGTAATGATCAGTGATGTTGAGCATCTTTTCATATATCTGTTGGTAATTTGTATGTCTTTTGGAAAAATGTATTTTCAGTTCCTTTGCCCATTTTTTTGGGGGGGGCAGTTTGGTTTTTTTTGCTCTTGAGTTGTATGAATTCCTTTTATATTTTGGATATTTGTTCATTGTCATATTTATGGTTTGTAAATATTTTCTCCCAAGTCATAGGCTGCCTTTTCATTTTACTGATTGTTTCTTTTACTGTACAGACACTTTTTAGTTTGATATAATCCCACTTGCTCTTGTTAGAATTTTTGATGTCTTGTCCAAAAAGGAATCATTGTTAAAGACAATATCAAGGAAACTTTTTATGTGTTTTTTTCTAGCTTTATGGTTTCAGGTCTTAACATTAAATCTTAATCCATTTCGTGTTGATTTCTGTTTGCTATAGGATGTGTTCAATTTTGTTCTTTTGTATGTGGATATCCAGTTTTCCCAATACCATTTTTTGAAAAGGCTGTTCTTTCTCCATTGTCTGTTCTTGGTATTCTTGTGGAAAATTTGTTCACTCTATATGCTTAGGTCGATTCTTGGCTCTATACTCTATTGCACTGGTCTTTTGTGTCTTTTTTATACCAGTACCACATAGTTTTGATTACTGTATGTTTGTAATATACTTTGAAATAAGAAAAAGTGATGCCACAAGCTTTGCTCTCCTTGTTCAAGATCACTGTGGTCAGTCGAAGTATTTTGTGGTTCCATACAAATTTTAAGACTATTTTTTTTCTTTTTCTATGAAAAACGCCACTTGTATTTTGATACTGATTACATTGGATTGGTATATCACTTACATTTTAACAATATTCGTTCTTCCAATCCATGAGAAAAAAAAACATCTTTCCATTTATTTGTGTCTTATTCCATTTCTGTCATCAGTATCTTATATTCCCAGTGTGTAGATTTTTCACCTTCTTGCTTAAAATTATTCACAAGTATTATTTATTATTTTTAGTGCTATTGTAATGGGATTTTTTCTCTTGATTTCCTTTTATGATAGACCATTACTGATGTAAATAAATGCAACTGATTTTTATATATTGTTTTTGTGTCCTAAACCTATCCTAAAGGCAGGAGAAAAAGGGAATGACAGAGGATGAGATGGTTGGATGGCATCACCAACTTGATGGAAATGAGTTTCAGCAAGCTCCAGGAGTTGGTGACGGACAGGGAAGCCTGGGATGCTGCAGTCCATGGGGTTGCAAAGAGTCAGACATGACAAGTGACTGAACTGATCCTAAACTTTACTGAATTTTGTTTTTTGATTCTGTTTGTATGTGTGTATGTGTGTGGTTAGTCTTTAGGGTTTACACATATAGAATCATGTCATCTGCAAAAAAAAAAATCTTACTTCTTTTCCATTGTGGATGCCTTTTATTTCTTTTCCTTGTCTTATTATTAGTACTGCTAATACTATGTTGAATAGAGGTAGTAAGATTGAACATCTGTGCTTTGTACCATATTTAAGAGAGAAGATTTTAGTTTTTTCCCATTGATTCTGATGTTAGCTATGGCCTTCATAAATGACACTTATTTTGTTGAGGAAATTTCCTAATATACTTATTTGGTTAAAACTTTAATTTTTATTTCATTTATTTTTGGCTGCACTGGGTCTTCCTTGATATGTGCAGGCTTTACTTGCAGTGAACAGGGTCTACTCTTCATTGCAGTGCACAGACTTCTCATTAGGATGGCTTCTCTTGTTTAAGAGCACAGGCTCTAGGTGCATGGGCTTCAGTAGTTGTGGTACACCTGCTCAGCAGTTGTGGCTTGCAGGCTCTAGAGCTTGGGTTCAATAGTTGTGGTTTACAGGCTTTGGTTTCCCTCGGCATGTGGAATCTTCATGGACCAGGCATTGAACCTATGTCCTCTGCACTAGCAGGTGGATTTTTATCCACTGTGCCACCAGGGAAGTCTAAGAATTCTTATCATGAGTAGATGTTGAACTTTATGAAACACTTTTTTCTGCATCTATTGAGATAATCGTGTTTTTTTTTTTAAGTTTTTCTGTTATGTGGTAGTCATACCACATAGTGATTGATTACATATGTTGAAACAACATTGCATCCCAGTTTTAAATCCCACTTAGCTATGGTGTATAATCTTTTTGATGTGTTGTTGAATTTGGCTGGCTAGTATTTTATTGAGAATTTTTGCATCTATGTTCTTCAGAGATTTTGGCCTGTAGTTTTCTTGTAATTCCTTTTCTTTAAAACTCTCAGCAGTTTATTCGTGCATGGGAACTTTAACATAACTTATTTGATTTTCCCCTACCCACAGGAGTTCATAATACTGAATATTTCTTGTAGGGAGCCTAAGAATATAATTAAGTTACTTTTTATATTATTAATGTAATACTTATATTTTTCTTCATTGGTCCTCAAAAATTCTACCTTAACTTTTCTTGGAGGTACTATAAATTTTGTTTTTGTTATGAGTGGGTTCACTACCTAATATCTTTTCAAATAAATACTTAAATAACTTAAAGAGAACTTTTAATATTATTACTGCCCAGTAATGTATCTTTTTTCATTTATCACTTGATTTGAGGCTTATGGTTACACACATACATATAACTGATGCCTCAAGTTATAAACTGAAACCACATAGCATATGTATGTATTATTATGCTATGTGCTACCACACTTGCCCATACACAAGAAGTCACCCAGTAGCTTTACTTTCAGGACCATGTCTCCTAGCCATTCCTCAGCATGTTATCTGAATGAGAAATGTTGATGTTTGTTGAAAAACCTGTGAAATCTGTGTCTTCAATTACATGGCTATATGGATTTTGCCCTCTGGTTTTCTAGGGTTTCCTGGGAAGCTTCCTGAAACTCAGGTCACTAGAGATCTTCTGTTGTAACAAATCCTAAGCTAGTAATGTACATGCTGGAAACTCAAGCATGCATTCTGTGTTGCAGCCTTGAGGTAAAATTACCTCTTCTTCAAGAAACCTCAGTCTTTTCACTTCAAAACTGACTGATTAGATGAGACTCACCAAAATTATGGAAGATAATTTGCTTTATTTGAAATCTAATAATTAAAACTTAACCACATCTTTTGCAGCAACATCTAGATTAGTGTTTGATCAAACAGCTGGGTAGCATGACCTAGCCTAGTTGGCACAAAAAACTAATCATCACCCTTAACAAGAAAGGGTTATTCAAGGCATTTAAACCCTACATATGTAGATAAGGAGGTGTTAAATGAAATTCAACATGTATATTCTTAGGAATTGTGATTTGTTACACATGAAACAGAATTTTGTCATAATAAACCAAATTATATTTTCTGACCATTTTCAACTCACCAAAGTACTCCCCATTTTGTTGGCTCACTTGACACTTGGGACACATCTGTGATGTGGAAGTAATTATTGTTTGTTGTCAGAATTAAATGGGCCACTTTAAATGGAAGCAACCAACAAGCTTCTGATAGTAAATGAGCACACAATGAAAGTTGACAGTTGTTTTTTTATGTTCACAAAAAAGAAATTTTGAGGCTGTGATCATTATGTAAGTGATGAAGGAAATGTAGAAAACAATCAATTATTTCTATATTTTCTTCTGGTAAAAAAGTTTCAATATTTTAAACTACAAAGGTAATACTTATATTAAATAGTAAAAATGGCAGATAGGTTAAAAAAAATTATTAATCTCCCCCAACAGTGTGAATACCAAACTCACTAATACTTTGTTGTAGGAACTTGCAACTTAATAGTGGAAGTTAATGTTAGCAATTGAGGGGTGTTCAGAGAACCAAAGTCCTGGCCATTCATTAAGTATAATATTTTTAATTTTTATTAAAATTTCAAAATTATCTTATTTCTAATATAGTTCTTAAAGGTTACTTTCCATATACAGTTATTATAAAACATTGGCTATATTCCCCATGTTGAACAGTATATGTCATTGAATCGATCTCATACTCAGTTGTTTGTACCTCCCACTTCCCCATTCCTTTATTGCACGCCCCCGCCATGGGTAACCATTAGTTTGTGCTCTATATATATGAGTCTGCTTCTTTTTTATTATATCCACATATAGTTAGTTGTATTTTTAGTTGTGTTTTTAGATTCCACATATAAGTGAAATCTTACAGTATTTGTCTTTGTCTGACTTATTTCACTTAGCATAATGCTAATCCATGTTGGCAATGCAAGATTCTTTTTATGAGTGAGTAATATTCCATCTGCATGTATTTATCACATCTTTATCCATTCATCTGTTGATGGACACTTAGGTTGTTTCCAGAACTTGGCAATTGTAAATAATGCAGCTATGAACATTGGGGTGCATTTTTTTTTCAAATTACTGCTTTTGTTTTGATGTTGTTGTTTTTCAGAAATATACCCAGCAGTGGAATTGCTGGGCCGTGTGGTAATTCTATTTTTAGTTTTTTGTGAAACCTCCATATTGTTTTCCACAGTGCCAACACCCATTTACATTCCCACCAACAATGTACAATGATTCCTTTTCTCCACTCTCTCATCAACATTTGTTATTTGTATTCTTTTTGATGATAGCCATTCTGACAGGTGTGAAGTGATATCTCATTGTGGTTTTGATTTGCATGTCCCTGATGATTAGTGATGTTGAACACCTTTCCATATGCCTGTTGGCCATCTGCATTTCCTCTTTGGAAAAATGTCTATTCNTTTGTTATTTGTATTCTTTTTGATGATAGCCATTCTGACAGGTGTGAAGTGATATCTCATTGTGGTTTTGATTTGCATGTCCCTGATGATTAGTGATGTTGAACACCTTTCCATATGCCTGTTGGCCATCTGCATTTCCTCTTTGGAAAAATGTCTATTCAGGTCTTCTACCCATTTTTAATCTGGTTTTTGTTTTTCTTTTTTATGTTGAGTTGTATGAGCTGTTTATATATGTTGGATATTATTCCTTTATCAGTCACATCATTTATGAGTATTGCCTCCCATTTGTAGGTTGTCTTTTTGTTTTGTCAGTGATATCCTTTGCTGTGCAAAAGCTTTTAAGTTTAATTAGACCCATTTGTTCATTTTTGCTTTTATTTCCTTTAGGAGATGGATCCAAAATGTATTGCTGCAATTTGTGTCAAAGAGTATTTTGCCTATGTTTTCCTCATGGATTTTTATAGTATCCAGTCTTACATTTGCATCTTTAGTCCATTTTGAGTTTCTTTTTGTATGAAATGTTAGAGAATGTTCTAATTTCATTCTTTTACATGTAGCTGTCCAGTTTCCCCAGCAGCACTTATTGAAGACATCGTCTTTTCTCTATTGTATATTTTTGCCTCCTTTGTTGTAGATTAATTGGCCATAAGTGATTGGGTTTATTTCTGGGCTCTCTATCAATTGATCTATGTGTTTGTTTCTGTGCCAGTACCACACTGTTTTAATTTCATTCTTTTACATGTAGCTGTCCAGTTTCCCCAGCAGCACTTATTGAAGACATCGTCTTTTCTCTATTGTATATTTTTGCCTCCTTTGTTGTAGATTAATTGGCCATAAGTGATTGGGTTTATTTCTGGGCTCTCTATCAATTGATCTATGTGTTTGTTTCTGTGCCAGTACCACACTGTTTTTATGACTGTAGCTTTGTAGTGTAATCTGAAGTCAGGGAACCCAATTCCTCCACCTTTGTTCTTCTTTCTCAGGATTGTTTTGGCTATTTGTGGTCTTTTGTGCTTCCATACATTTTTAATTTACTTGTTTTAGTTCTCTGAAGACTTCCATTGGTATTTTGATAGAGATTTCATGTAATTTATTGCCTTGGTTAGTGTCATCACTTCAACAGCATTGATTCTTCCAATCCAAGAACACAGTGTATCTTTTCATCTGTTTCTGTTGTCTTCAATTTATTTTATCAGTGCCTTATAGTTTCCAGAGTATAGATCTTTTGTCTCCTTAGGTAGGTTTATTTTAGGTATTTTATTCTTTTTGATATGATGATAAATGGGGTTGTTTTCTTAATTTCTCTTTCTGATACTTCATTGCTAGTATATAGAAATACAACAGATTTTTGTATATTTAATTTTTTATCCTACAACTTTGCTGAATTCATTGAGGAGCTCTAGTAATTTTCTGGTGAGTAAATATTTGTTATCGTTTCTTTATTAGTCTTGTTTATTCTAAAAGTACATGTTTTTATCTGCTTTATATGTATCAGAATCACTTTGATTTGGAATATTTGTATGAAGAATTCATGTACAAAATAAGTCACAAAAAAAGAAAATGGCCCATTCTGCTCTTTAAAAAACCATTTTCTGTAAAAATAAGTATAACATTCCCTCATAAAAATTAGAAAGCCTATTCCTGTGCAGTTCCCTATTCCACTATCCTGCCTTAATGTTACATGCACCAGGAGCATACTTTCACAGTTTTACATGTGCAAGCAAATGCATAATCAACGTGCTGAAATCAGAGAAGTGCATATTTAATTGTTATTTTTTTCTAGAAAATTGCCATCTTACAGTGTGGATTTCTCCATAACTTGCTTTTCTTATCTAATAGCTATGTCAGTTCATTCTGCAGGGTTTTATGTTCTAAGATTCAGTATTTCCACAATGCATAATATAATTGTAAATTGTATGTTTAAATTGTTTAAGTCCATAAATATGGAATTTTCCCAATAACATTTGAGCTACCAAATTATGTCTGTAGTTTTGAATCAATAATAAATTGTTTTATTATTTTATCTTTACAGTAACTGTTCAGTTCAGTTCAGTTGCTCAGTCGTGTCCGACTCTTTGTGACCCCATGAATCGCAGCACGCCAGGCCTCCATCCAGCCATCTCATCCTCTGTCGTTCCCTTCTCCTCCTGCCCCCAGTCCCTCCCAGCATCAGAGTCTTTTCCAATGAGGAAACTCTTCGCATGAGATGGCCAAAGTACTGGAGTTTCAGCTTCAGCATCATTCCCTCCTAAGAAATCCCAGGGCTGATCTCCTTCAGAATGGATTGGTTGGATCTCCTTGCAGTCCAAGGGACTCTCAAGAGTCTTCTCCAACACCACAGTTCAAAAGCATCAATTCCTCGGCACTCAGCCTACGTCACAGTCCAACTCTAACATCCATACATGACCACAGGAGAAACCATAGCCAGATGTGTATAAGAGACAGGACATAGTGTAAGCTTCAGCATCATTCCCTCCTAAGAAATCCCAGGGCTGATCTCCTTCAGAATGGATTGGTTGGATCTCCTTGCAGTCCAAGGGACTCTCAAGAGTCTTCTCCAACACCACAGTTCAAAAGCATCAATTCCTCGGCACTCAGCCTACGTCACAGTCCAACTCTAACATCCATACATGACCACAGGAGAAACCATAGCCTTGACTAGACGGACCTTAGTCGGCAAAGTAATGTCTCCGCTTTTGAATATGCTATCTGGGTTGGTCATAACTTTTCTTCCAAGGAGTAAGCATCTTTTAATTTCATGGCTGCAGTCACCATCTGCAGTGATTTTGGAGCCCCCCAAAATAAAGTCTGACACTGTTTCCACTGTTTCCCCATCTATTTCCCATGAAGTAATGGGACCGGATGCCATGATCTTCATTTTCCAAATGTTAGTATCTTACAAAAAAATATCCCTCATTGCTCTTCTTAATGGATGTTTTTCAGAAAAGTCATTTACTATTCCAAATGAACTTTAATATCTTTGTTTTGATTGTTTAAAAATGTCACATTATTTTTAATTACCAAAAAATATAAATGGACTTGAAGAAAATGAACTACCTAATTCAATTTTCTAATATTACTCATTGATTTTTAGTTTATTTTCTTTAGTTTGAGGTTTCTATGCAAGTAAGTCTATCACCTCTACTTTTTTCTATTGCCACATTAAAGCAGTCAACAGTTCACTTTTTCACCCACCCACACCTTCCTTGGTGGCTCAGAGGTTAAAACGTCTGCCTCCAATGCAGGAGACCCGGGTTCAATCCCTGGGTCGGGAAGATCCCCTGGAGAAGGAAATGGTAATCCACTCCAGTATTCTTGACTGGAGAATCCTGTGGACAGAGAAGCCTAGTAGTTTACAGTCCACGGGGTCGCAAAGAGTCGGACATGACTGAGCGACTTCACCTTCACCTTCACCTACACCTTCCTTGCCTTCGTACACCCTCTGAATAGTCAATATTAATAGGCTTGCTATATGGCTTCCCAGGTGGCACAGGTGGTAAAGAATCCACCTGCCAATGTAGGAGTTGCAAGAGATGTGTGTTCGATGCTTGAGTCGGGAAGATCCCCTAGAGAAGAAAAAACATATATATATATATATGTGTGTGTGTGTGTGTATACATGCATATATATATACATAACATATATAGTATTTAGTATTAAAGTGTAATTATATTCAATATGTTCTCTGAAGTATTCTGCATCATACTATTATACTTTCTTAGCTCACAACACATCATGAACAGTTCTATAGGCCTTTAGATTAAGATTTTGTTTTAAAATTCAACTTTTTAGTTTATGTGGAAATCATTTGCATATATGCTATGAATTAGTTTTAACATTTTCTCCAGCAACTATAAAATTTTCCCACAGCATTTGAACCATTGGTTTTGTTGCATGTTTTCTCTCACATTCTTGAGTTGATGCCATGTTTATTTCAATTATAGTTTTAGAATAAAATTTGAAGGCAAATATCCTCCAACTTGGGGGAACTGTTCCTTAAATGTTTAACCATTTTCAGTTGTTAAGATGAAACTGAATGTCTTTCTTCTAATGGAAAAAGTCAGCTTTAAACATTTAACATAATTAACTTTACAGTATTGGACCTCCCAGGATGATAAATATTCAGGTGTTGATTTTTATATTCAGAAAAATTTGCAAGCTTTTTCAAAGGAATTGTGACTAATCTTTGATAATTTGATTCCTAGTTATTTTCATTTTTAAGATGTTTTCTACTATCAGTAGATTTTTATCTAATTTCCTCTAGAAAATAAATATTAGTACTATATAGAAAAATACTATTATATTATTTTGTTTTCTGCTTGCTCACTAAGATATGAGTTTTCATCATTCTTCAGTAGATTATTTTGGGTTATCTACATTAGTCATACTATCTTATAGGACTTGCACTGCAACATAACACATCATCACAGTTGATAAGGGCTATTTGTTGCTGTACAGAGAAGATCAGATAATACCTTTGCTTTTGAGTATGTCTTCCTCCATTTTCTACATTTTTTTCTCTTGTATATCTGCACCCTCAGGTAAACTTTTTGGATGGATTTGCTACCATCAAAAGGGCCTTTTTGTATAAAATAACCATTTAAAAATAAAGCTTCAAATAAGCTAGAAGGAAGATTTACTCAAAGTACTTATATTGGTGTCAGGTAACAATATAGTTTCTAAGTAGGAAAAAACTACAAGTGTATCTTACTAGACATAGAATCAAATTTGTTTCCATTAACCTAGCCACTTATAAACAGAAAGCCTTCTGTGCTTCTCAGATACAATACTAGAGGGACTATAGATAGGAGAAAATTTCTTCCTTCAAATGTTGAAAAATAGCAGCTTGATACTGAAGGAGTATGTTTTCAAAGATAAAGGAAATGATACACAAGACTCAAATAATTTGATTTTCATAGTTGTTTTATCTTTTCTTAATGTTCAGTTCAGTCACTCAGTCATGTCTGACTCTGCGACCCCATGGACTGCAGCACACCAGGCTTCCCTGTCCATCACCAACACCTGGAGCTCACTCAAACTCATGTCCATTGAGTCAGTGATGCCATCATCCTGTTATTGACTTAAAATCTACTGTCATAGATATAAGTTGTTATATGTAACCTTCATGGTAACCACAAAACAAAAAACTATAGTAAATACAAAAAAGATAAACAGAAAGGAATATAAGCATACCACAGA
>SJYX01019876.1:599962-636784 GCA_006410675.1 Oreotragus oreotragus | reverse complement strand
ACCAGGCTCTTCTATCCATGAAATTCTCCAGGCAAGAATACTGGAGTGGGTTGCCATTCCCTTCTCCAGGGGATCTTCCCCACCCAGGTATCGAACCCAGGTCTGCCACATTGCAGGCAGATTGTTTACCTGTCTCTTATACACATCTAGATGTGTATAAGAGACAGGTGTGCAGCAAAAGCAATTTTAATAGGAAAGTTCATAGTGAAAAATCCCTACTTCAGGAAACAAGAAAAATCTAAAATTAACAACCTAACTTTAACAAAACCCATAGTTATAGGAAGGCAAAAAATAACAAAAGTGAGAACAGAAGTAGATGAAACAGAGACAAAAAGAATCAGGTATTTAAATAATATATTTGCTTATATTTTTATGTTAATCTTCACTTTAAATAATATTTTCACATGTGTTGTTTCATTAGATCTTAAAACCATAAGATAAAAATGAAAATAGAGTATGTGGTATACTTTATAAGAAGAGTGAGATCATCCATATAAATTCACTCAGCATATTGCCTAAACTGATCAGTAAATGTTAATAATTATCAATATTATTATTAGTGGTGTTAAGAACCCAGATCTCTTGAATAGATTCCCGAATGTAAGACTGTAGTGTCAATTTTTTCAGATTTTAGTAGATTTCTTTATCACTTTTCAAATTATTTGCAATAATTCACCCTCTACCATTAATAAGACTACCATCTCCCCCGCATTCTCTCTTGGAACTGGATGTTATCAACCTTTAATATCAACCAGTCATTTAGGTAAAGAAAATGATGTCTCATTGTTACCTTAACTTTCATTTACTTAATCATCATCATCATTAAACTTGTATTAACTATTGTATATTTCCTATTATTTGATATTAATAACTTTGCTGACTTTTTATAAGTTATAACTGACATATAACATTATATTAGTTTCAGGTGTACAACATAAAAATTCAATATTTATATACATTGTGATATGATCACCACAGTAAGTCCAGTTACCATCCATCACCATAAAAAGTTAACTTTTAGAATTTAGTCTCTTGGCATCTTACAAGTATGCAATGTTATTTACCATAGAAACCATGTTGTGCATTGCATCTCTGTGACTTATTTACTTTACAGTTGTAAGTTTGTACTTCTTGACCCCTTTTGCTGAGCTTTTGTTTTTTTTTAAGACAATTTGTAGAAACACTTGGTATGCTATGGTCATTATATTTTGTCTGCCATATGTGATGCACATATTTTTCTCATCTGTCTTTCTTAAGTTGTATTTCTTCTCATTTAATAATTTTTAATTTCCATATATGTTATTCTAATTATAAATGTATTATATATTGCTTTTTAAATTTTTTTTGTTTTCCTTGGGACAATATATCTTATTCCAGAAACATGCAAATGTTGTTCTAGACTTTGCTACTACTTTATTATTTTAACTTTTGTACTTATATATGTCAGTTCAGTTTAGTCGCTCAGTCGTGTCTGACTCTTTGTGGGCCCGTGAATCGCAGCACGCCAGACTTCCCTGTCCATCACCAACTCCCGGAGTTCACTCAGACTCATGTCCATCGAGTCAGTGATGCCATCCAATGTCATCTGCATATGTGAGGTTATTGATATTTCTCCTGGCAATCTTGATTCCAGCTATTTTTGAATAATAATTATTTGCTGTAAATAAGCTTCAAAAATAAATCATTATCAGTCAAGGTCCTGACAGGAACCAATGACACATTCACCTAGATAATTAGGAAGAGTTTGATAAAGGAACATGTTTGAATGAGATAAAGGGTATGGAAAGGAAATGGTGAAACACTTTCAGGCTAGTTACAGCAAGGAGCCATAACCACCTCTAGGTCTTGAAGGTTGAAGGAAAGGCAGAGTCCTGAGAGGATATCGACATTGGAGAGGGATAACAACAGAAGTTGTAAACTTCTATAGCAAGCAGATCCAACCTGTGGCACCTGGCTCAGAGGGTGCCATGGAGAAAAATGTCCTGACCTTATTCTCTTCCTACTTCCAGAACTCCTGCCAGTGCCTCCTATTGCCCAAAACTAATCACGCAACATAGAACAGAGGGAGGGTTAATGTAATCTATACAAGTCAGCCTCCTGGGGCACAGGTTAAAGAGAGAAGGGTAGAAGTTGTGTCAAGAGAAGCACAGTGGATAATCCATTGGAATTTTGATAAGAACTTCATCTAATTTGTGTACTGGTTTTATGAGGACTGAGTTTTATTTATTAGATGTCTTTTTTCTGTCTAGGAACCTAATATGTATCTCCATTTCTACATATTTGTTTTCATTAAAATTTTGTGATTTTCTGCACAATATATTCTTTACTGTTCTTGATGCATTTATTCTTGCATGTTTATAATTGTCATTGTTTTTTGATTAGATTAAATTTCCAGCCTATTAATAAATGGCTCTTGGTGTTCAAAGAAGAGTTGTTAACTTACGTGCAACTATTTTCATATAAAACCATCTAATGAAAATCTCGTATATTCTAGTTTGAATTTTTGTTCCCTCTGAAGTTTTCTAGGTATATGACCATTGTTGCTGTTCAGTTGCTAAGTCATGTTCAATTATTTCAGTCATGTTCACAATTATTTGCAGACCCATGGACTGCAGCATAACAGGCTTCCTTGTCCTTCACTGTCTCTTGCAGTTTGCTCCAACTTATGTCCATTGAGTTGGCTATTCAATCATCTGATCCTCTGTCACTCCCTTCTCCTCTTGCCCTCATTCTTTCCCAGCATCAGAATTTTTTTCCAATGAGTCAGCTCTTCACATCACGTGGTCAAAGTACTGGAGCTTCACTTTGAGCATCAGTCCTTCCAGTGAATCTTCAGTACTGATTTCCTTTAGGATTGACTGGTTTGATCTCCTTGCTGTCCAAGGAACTCTCAAGAGTTTTCTCCAGCACCACAATTCAAAAGCATCAATTCTTCAGCACTCAAACTTCTTTATGGTCCAACTCTCACATCTGTAAATGACTACTGGAAAAACCATAGTTTTGACTATATGGGCCTTTGTTGGTAATGTGATGTCTCTGCTTTTTAATATCTTGTCTAGGTTTTCATAGCTTTCCTTCCAAGGAGCAAGTGTTTTTTAATTTCATGTCTGTAGTCACTGTCTGCAGTGATTTTGGAGCCCCCCCTCCAAAATTAAATCTGTCACTGATTCCACTTTTTTCCCTTCTATTTGCCATGAAATGATGGGACAAGATGCTATGATCTTAGCTTTTTGAATGTTGAGTTTTAAGCCAGCTTTTTCACTCTCTTTCTCCCTCATCCAGAGGCTCTTTAGTTCTTCTTCACTTTTTGAAGTTAGAGTGATATCATCTCGTATCTGAGGTTGTTTCTATTTCTCCCGGCAGTCTTGATTTCAGCTTGATTCATGCAGCCTGGTATTTCATATGATGGGTGACTCAGATGGTAAAGAGTCTGCCTGCATTACAGGAGACCCAGCTTTGATCCTTAGGTTGAGAAGATCTCCTGGAGAAGGGAATGGCTACCCATTCCTGTATTCTTGTCTGGAGAGTTCCAAGGACAGAGGAGCCTGGCCAGCTACAGTCCATGATGTTGCAGAGTGGGACATAACTGAATGAGTAACACTTTCACTTTCACTCTGCTTATAAGTTAAATAGGTTAGGGTGACAATATACAGCCTTATCTACTCCTCTTCTGATTTTGAACCAATCTATCATTCCATGTCCAGTTCTAACTGCTGCTTCTTGATCCATATACAGGTTTCTCAGGAGACAAGTAAGGTAGTCTGGTATTCCCATCTCTTTAAGAATTTTCCACAGTTTGTTGTGATCCACACAGTCAAAAGCTTTAGCATAATCAATGAAGCACAAGTTTTTCTGGATTTCTCTTGCTTTCTCCATGATCCAATGAATGTTAGATGTGTATAAGAGACAGATCCTCGGTCGTCCCCTTCTCCTTCTGCCCCCAATCCCTCCCAGCATCAGAGTCTTTTCCAATGAGTCAACTGTTTGCATGAGGTGGCCAAAGTACTGGAGTTTCAGCTTTAGCATCATTCCTTCCAAAGAAATCCCAAGGTTGATCTCCTTCAGAATGGACTGGTTGGATCTCCTTGCAGTCCAAGGGATTCTCAAGAGTCTTCTCCAACACCACAGTTCAAAAGAATCAATTCTTCAGCGCTCAGCCTTCTTCACAGTCCAACTTCAGCATCCATACATGACCACAGGAAAAATCATAGCCTTGACTAGACGGACCTTAGTCGGCAAAGTAATGTCTCTGCTTTTGAATATTCTATCTAGGTTGGTCATAACATTTCTTCCAAAGAGTAAGCGTCTTCTAATTTCATGGCTGCAGTCACCATCTGCAGTGATTTTGGAGCCCCCCAAAATAAAGTCTGACACTGTTTCCACTGTTTCCCCATCTATTTGCCATGAAGTGATGGGACCAGATGCCATGATCTTCGTTTTCTGAATGTTGAGCTTTAAGCCAACTTTTTGCTCTCCTCTTTCACTTTCATCAAGAGGCTTTTTAGCTCCTCTTCACTTTCTGCCATAAGGGTGGTGTCATCTGCATATGTGAGGTTATTGATATTTCTCCTGGCAATCTTGATTCCAGCTATTTTTGAATAATAATTATTTGCTGTAAATAAGCTTCAAAAATAAATCATTATCAGTCAAGGTCCTGACAGGAACCAATGACACATTCACCTAGATAATTAGGAAGAGTTTGATAAAGGAACATGTTTGAATGAGATAAAGGGTATGGAAAGGAAATGGTGAAACACTTTCAGGCTAGTTACAGCAAGGAGCCATAACCACCTCTAGGTCTTGAAGGTTGAAGGAAAGGCAGAGTCCTGAGAGGATATCGACATTGGAGAGGGATAACAACAGAAGTTGTAAACTTCTATAGCAAGCAGATCCAACCTGTGGCACCTGGCTCAGAGGGTGCCATGGAGAAAAATGTCCTGACCTTATTCTCTTCCTACTTCCAGAACTCCTGCCAGTGCCTCCTATTGCCCAAAACTAATCACGCAACATAGAACAGAGGGAGGGTTAATGTAATCTATACAAGTCAGCCTCCTGGGGCACAGGTTAAAGAGAGAAGGGTAGAAGTTGTGTCAAGAGAAGCACAGTGGATAATCCATTGGAATTTTGATAAGAACTTCATCTAATTTGTGTACTGGTTTTATGAGGACTGAGTTTTATTTATTAGATGTCTTTTTTCTGTCTAGGAACCTAATATGTATCTCCATTTCTACATATTTGTTTTCATTAAAATTTTGTGATTTTCTGCACAATATATTCTTTACTGTTCTTGATGCATTTATTCTTGCATGTTTATAATTGTCATTGTTTTTTGATTAGATTAAATTTCCAGCCTATTAATAAATGGCTCTTGGTGTTCAAAGAAGAGTTGTTAACTTACGTGCAACTATTTTCATATAAAACCATCTAATGAAAATCTCGTATATTCTAGTTTGAATTTTTGTTCCCTCTGAAGTTTTCTAGGTATATGACCATTGTTGCTGTTCAGTTGCTAAGTCATGTTCAATTATTTCAGTCATGTTCACAATTATTTGCAGACCCATGGACTGCAGCATAACAGGCTTCCTTGTCCTTCACTGTCTCTTGCAGTTTGCTCCAACTTATGTCCATTGAGTTGGCTATTCAATCATCTGATCCTCTGTCACTCCCTTCTCCTCTTGCCCTCATTCTTTCCCAGCATCAGAATTTTTTTCCAATGAGTCAGCTCTTCACATCACGTGGTCAAAGTACTGGAGCTTCACTTTGAGCATCAGTCCTTCCAGTGAATCTTCAGTACTGATTTCCTTTAGGATTGACTGGTTTGATCTCCTTGCTGTCCAAGGAACTCTCAAGAGTTTTCTCCAGCACCACAATTCAAAAGCATCAATTCTTCAGCACTCAAACTTCTTTATGGTCCAACTCTCACATCTGTAAATGACTACTGGAAAAACCATAGTTTTGACTATATGGGCCTTTGTTGGTAATGTGATGTCTCTGCTTTTTAATATCTTGTCTAGGTTTTCATAGCTTTCCTTCCAAGGAGCAAGTGTTTTTTAATTTCATGTCTGTAGTCACTGTCTGCAGTGATTTTGGAGCCCCCCCTCCAAAATTAAATCTGTCACTGATTCCACTTTTTTCCCTTCTATTTGCCATGAAATGATGGGACAAGATGCTATGATCTTAGCTTTTTGAATGTTGAGTTTTAAGCCAGCTTTTTCACTCTCTTTCTCCCTCATCCAGAGGCTCTTTAGTTCTTCTTCACTTTTTGAAGTTAGAGTGATATCATCTCGTATCTGAGGTTGTTTCTATTTCTCCCGGCAGTCTTGATTTCAGCTTGATTCATGCAGCCTGGTATTTCATATGATGGGTGACTCAGATGGTAAAGAGTCTGCCTGCATTACAGGAGACCCAGCTTTGATCCTTAGGTTGAGAAGATCTCCTGGAGAAGGGAATGGCTACCCATTCCTGTATTCTTGTCTGGAGAGTTCCAAGGACAGAGGAGCCTGGCCAGCTACAGTCCATGATGTTGCAGAGTGGGACATAACTGAATGAGTAACACTTTCACTTTCACTCTGCTTATAAGTTAAATAGGTTAGGGTGACAATATACAGCCTTATCTACTCCTCTTCTGATTTTGAACCAATCTATCATTCCATGTCCAGTTCTAACTGCTGCTTCTTGATCCATATACAGGTTTCTCAGGAGACAAGTAAGGTAGTCTGGTATTCCCATCTCTTTAAGAATTTTCCACAGTTTGTTGTGATCCACACAGTCAAAAGCTTTAGCATAATCAATGAAGCACAAGTTTTTCTGGATTTCTCTTGCTTTCTCCATGATCCAATGAATGTTGGCAATTTGATTTCTGATTCCTTTTCAAAACCCAGCTTGTACATTTGACATTTCTTAGTTCATGTACTGCTGAAGTCTAGCGATTTTTAGAATAACCTTGCTAGAATGTGAAATGAGTGCAATTATATGGTAATTTGAACATTCTCTGGGGATAGAGTGTTGAGCCAAAGAACTAAACAAGTGAGAAAAACATCAAGAGAAATTTATTTATAAACAATGTAAAGAAACTAAACACGGTTCTGTCTTGGAAAGGAAGTGGGGAAGGGAGCCCTACCTTAGATAGGGTGATCAAGGCTGGCCTTTTCAAGGAGGCAATATCTGAACTGATGCCTGACTGACAAGAAGCCAGCCATGCTACACTGTGAAAGCAGAATGTTTCAAAGAGGGAAGTCAGTGTAAAGACTTTGAGATGAAATAGAACTTAGAAATATGAAAAGCAAAATAAAGACTGGTGAACTGCAGCACAGGAGGTGAAGCTGAGAGTGGGAGGGGTTGAGGTAAGCAGGGGCCAGTCCTCTAGGGCCTCATAGATCATGGTTGGGAGACTGAGTTTTATTCTACAAACAGTGGAGGATTTTTAGCAGGAAAATGGCATTTTTCTTTAGGTTTGCTATTAAAATGGGTTGTAGTATGTGAGCTAATCATTTCAGTTCAGTCACTTACTTGTGTCCAACCCTTTGTGACCCCATGGGCTGCAGCATGCCAGGCCTCCCAGTCCATCACCAACTCCTGGAGATTGCTCAAACTCATGTCCACAGAGTTGGTGATGCTTTCCAACCATTTCATCTTCTGTCATCCCCTTCTCCTCCTGTCTGTCTGTCACTGTTTCCATTGTTTTCCCATCTATTTGCCATGAAGTGATGGGGCCAGATGCCATGATCTTAGTTTTTTGAACGTTGAGTGTTAAACTAACTTTTTCAACTTTTATTTTGTGAGCTAATACCTGCTTTTTAACATATATATCCAAATTGCTTTCCAATTTAATAACTTATATTCAGTATAAAGAGAATTTTGCAACAAGGAACTGGTGATCTGAGCCACAGAACATTTCATGCAAGAATGGGCATGGTAAAGGACAGAATCAGTAAGGAACTAACAGAAGCAGAAGAGATTAAGAAGTGGCAGGAATACACTGAAGAACTGCACGAAAAGGATCTTAATGACCCAGATAACCATGATGGTGTGATCACTCACCTAGAGCCAAACATCCTGGAGAGTGAAGTCAAGTGGGCCCTAGGAAGTATTACTATGAACAAACAGTGCAGGTGATGAAATTCCAGCTGAGCTATTTCAAAACCTAAAAGATGATGTTGTTAAAGTGCTGCATTCAATACGTCAGTAAACTTGGAAAACTCGGCCATGGCCACAAGACTGGAAAAAGTCAGTTTTCATTCCAGTCTCAAAGAAAGGCAATGCCAAAGAATGTTCAAACTACTGTATAATTGCTCTCATTTCACATTCTAGCAAGGTTAAGCTCAAAGTCCTTCAAGCTAAGCTTCAGAAGTACATGAACTGAGAATTTTCAGATGTACAAACTGAGTTTTGAAGAGGAAGAGGAACCAGAGATCGAATTGCCAACATTTGCTGGATCATGGATAAGGCAAGAGATTTCCAGAAAAACTCCTGTTTCATTGATTACACTAAAGCTTTTGACTCTGTGTATCACAACAAACTGTGGTATACAGTTTTGTCCACCTCAGTTTATCCTCAATATCCTTGAGTATATACATATTTGTATATATATATATATATATATATATATATGTGTGTATATATATACACACACACACACATATATATATATATTAGATGTATACATATATATTAGATGAATATATATGTGTGCATATAGATGTATATATATATGTGTATATATATATATATTAGATAGATATTAGATATACATATATATATATATTCACTTTAACCAACAAGATTTCAAGTATCACCATTCCTACATTGTTCTCTCTGTCTCTAAGCCAATACCACAGCATATGAATTATTCTAGCTTTACAGTACCCAGTTAATATTTGATATGGCAAATATGCCATTTAATTTTTTTTTAGTTTTCTCCTGAATACTCACAACTGTTTATTCTTTTTATTGTTCAGTCACTAAATTTTATCTGACTCTTTGCGACTCCATGGACTGCAGCACACCAGTCTTCTCTGTTCTTCACTATCTCCCAGAGTTTGCTCAGATTCACGTCCATTGAGTTGGACACAACTGATTGACTAACACACACACACACACACACAAATATTGTGGTATTTGAGTCAGTGATCCTATCTAACCATCTCATCCTCTGCCACCCCCTTCTATTTTTGCCTTCAATATTTCCCAGCATCAGAGTCTTTTCCAATGTGCTGGCTCTTTGGATTGTTGAAAAGAAAATTTTAAAGTCGCATTAAGATTTTAATGTAATTACCCTAATTAGAGAAAAATTAGCAAGTCTATAATATTGAATCATCACATTCAGAAACAGATATATATATCTGTGTGTGTATGTGTATATAATCCCTCAGGAAAGATTTCTAGATTTCTTCATATAAGCTCTGAACAGATCATGATAATTCATCCTGTTTTTCAAAATTTTTCTTTTATCTGTGTGTGTGGAGGTCACTTTAGACTAGGTTGTGTGATATTAAATAGCTCATTACCCCCATTTGCCTCAGTTTCTGGGTATAATAACAACGCCTCTCTGATAGATCTGTTTAGATTGTGAAATGAAAGAATACAAAGCCCATACCATGTTCCTGGCACATTTTAAGTGTCTGTGTGTGTGTTAGTCTCTCAGTTGCGTGCAACTCTTTGCAATCCCATGGACTGGAGCAAATCAAAACCCCACTGAAATACCACTTCACACCAAGTTAAGTGTTAGTCACTCATTTGTGTCTGAATTTTTGCAACCCCATCGACTGAAGCCCACCAGGCTCTTCTATCCATGAAATTCTCCAGGCAAGAATACTGGAGTGGGTTGCCATTCCCTTCTCCAGGGGATCTTCCCCACCCAGGTATCGAACCCAGGTCTGCCACATTGCAGGCAGATTGTTTACAGTATGAGTCACCAGAAAACAAGTGTTATTAGGTATAAACTATACTTCCTTCAGGAAATTCACTTAGTTATTTTTTTCTTTTAAGTGCCCATTAATATTAGCCATCAGTAATCACTCAAATATTTGACACCATTCCCCTAACTCCTGGAAACTTGCTTTTATTACGTGCCAGCCACTGTGCTGGAGCCTGGGCAAAAAAGTGATTAACAAAACAGTTATGATTCCTGCCCTCATGGAGCTTCTGGTATGTAGATGGTAGACATATAATTAAATGGTACACAGGCATCTGATTATTAATTGCAGAATGATACATAAAGGAAGAAAGGCATGTTATGAACTAATACTTGAAAGTGAAAAAGAAAGTCGCTCACTAGTGTGTGCCTCTATGGCACCCCATGGAATGTACCCCACCAGGCTCCTCTGGATTTCCCAGGCAAGAATACTGGAGTGGGTTGCCATTTCCTTGTCCAGGGGATCTTCCTAACCCAGGGATAGAACAGGGATTTCCAGCATTGCAGGTGTATTCTTTACCACTGAGCCACCTCGGCAGCCCATCATGATCCTACTGCTTAGTAGTTACCTATACACATTGACTCCTTAAAAACACTATCTGTAAGGAGGCATCAATATCCATACTTTAAAGATGTGAAAGTCAGTGTACAGAGGGGTCATTGATATAAACCCAAAGCTGCACTGTAAGTAGTAATTTTGAGTCAAACATGATTTTGAAAGAGGCCACACAGCTTCTTTCATCATAAAGTTTGCATTACATCTGAACTATACACATTACTCACATTTGACCCTGTTTCTAACCTTTTTCTCCAGGTTACCTAATCTACTGCTGGTGATCTCTTGTCTTCACTTTTCCTATCAGGTTTATAGTTTGCACCATTTTCTTGTTTTCCACCTTGGCTTCTCTTAACAGTAATTCTGGTTGTCCACCAAAACTATGCAGTTTCAAGTTGACTTGGGTAAGGCACTCCTTCAGAGTTGAGTAAGTTAAGAATCCTCCTACCTTAGGATCAAACTTTGATCCGTGTCCCCATACATAGGGCTTGCCCAACCCAGTGGGCAGGAACAAGGCAATGTCCACTCTAATTTACCTTGACCCTTAAATTAACAAAGAGCACATTTGGATCCAGGAATTAATATAATTTCCAGCTCCAAATAGCCTCCAATGGGTTGTCTGATGAAAACTATTTAAAAATCGAGAGTAAAGAATCTTGGTTTTTAGCAAACTAAGGTCATGGCAAATTAAATAGCTCATGTAGATTATCAATAAGCCTAGCACGTGGACAGACTGTCTGACAAGCTTGGAATTAAATAGCAGATTATTCAAGTCACACATCTTCATTCAACTGTCTGGTAGTTTTATTGGTAGAGGAAACCCAGGTGATATTTTATATCCAAATTTTCTTTTGAGGCATTCCAGTCATTTAGAAATGCCTTCCCAGAATTTAAAGGAGAGGAAAGAAGAGGCTTTTCAGACAGATTATGCAGAATGCCAAAAGCTAAAACTTCAGTCTGAATTCAAGTCTCATCTTTGCAAAAAGCAATAGCTTCTTTGTAGAGCAGGCACCCTAATTATGTCCACTAATTTCCACACAGCCTATAATGAGAACAAATGACTCACAACTAAAAGAACTTTGAGTAAATTAAAATTATGGATTCTAGTAAGGGAAATTATTCAGTCAGATGGTTTCTGTGTTCTTAGTAATGGGCTTCATTGAAATATTGTAAAAAGGGTAGAAAGCTGCTTTGGGGGCTAAGGGTTTGTCCCTATTCCAGGGCCCTTCTCCAATGAGGTGGCCAATGAGGGTTTGTGCTGAACACAATTTAGAAACTATTGGTTTAAGTGTCTTCAAATGTATTTTCATAATTAGAAAAGAAAAAAATAAACTTTCCACCAAATAAATTGTTCCTGCAAGTAAAAAGCAACTTTCCTCTTTCATTTGAGGTACTATTTTCATCTGTGGTGTGTTTTCATGCACAGTTTGGAGATACTCTGCAATCATTTCTCTTTTAGACATTCTTATCACCAGTGGCAATTAAGTACACTTTAGTTCACAGTAACATCTTAAGTCAAGTTGGAAAAATACAACTAGCTTATGTCTTACTCATTCCCACATACCAACCTTTGAATTTTTAACTGGTATTCTTTCTGGTGAAGTAGACAATGGCTGACCTTGTGCAAAGGTCCACAATTTCTATAGGAGAGCTCTTGAAAAGGGAAGCATGTCCACTGGGCAGGCAATTCAGGACCCAGAGAAAAATTTTGTCATTTCACTGTTCACCCATTTATTTACAAACCTTTTATGTAAAAGAAAAGTGAATAGTGCTGATTTGAAAGTAATTCTGCATCTTGGTGTGTTTAATGGCTACACAGGCCATTTGAGCATTACTCAAGACTTGGGAATGATTGAGCTTTAACAGTAGATATTCACATTTTATCTAACAAACAGCTTAGGGAAAAGACGCAGTGCAAACACTGAGAGAAATTAATTGCTAGTGGTTACTGTGTTTTCAGTTCAGTTCAGTTCAGTCGCTCAGTCATGTCCGACTCTTTGCGATCCCATTAATTGCAGCACGCCAGGCCTCCCTGTTCATCACTATCTCCCGGAGTTCACTCAGACTCATGTCCATCGAGTCCGTGATGCCATCCAGCCATCTCATCCTCGGTTGTCCCCTTCTCCTTCTGCCCCCAATCCCTCCCAGCATTAGAGTCTTTTCCAATGAGTCAACTCTTCTCATGAGGTGGCCAAAGTACTGGAGTTTCAGCTTTAACATCATTCCTTCCAGAGAAATCCCAGGATTGATCTCCTTCAGAATTGACTGGTTGGATCTCCTTGCAGTCCAAGGGACTCTCAAGAGTCTTCTCCAACACCACACTTCAAAAGCATCGATTCTTGGGCACTCAGCCTTCTTCACAGTCCAACTCTCACATCCATACTTGACAACAGGAAAAACCATAGCCTTGAGTAGATGGACCTTAGTCAGCAAACTAATGTCTCTGCTTTTGAATATACTATCCAGGTTGGTCATAACTTTTCTTCCAAGGAGTAAGCATCTTTTAATTTCATGGCTGCAGTCACCATCTGCAGTGATTTTGGAGCCCAAGAAAATAAAGTCTGACACTGTTTCCACTGTTTCCCCATCTATTTGCCATGAAGTGATGGGACCAGATGCCATGATCACTCTCAAGAGTCTTCTCCAACACCACACTTCAAAAGCATCGATTCTTGGGCACTCAGCCTTCTTCACAGTCCAACTCTCACATCCATACTTGACAACAGGAAAAACCATAGCCTTGAGTAGATGGACCTTAGTCAGCAAACTAATGTCTCTGCTTTTGAATATACTATCCAGGTTGGTCATAACTTTTCTTCCAAGGAGTAAGCATCTTTTAATTTCATGGCTGCAGTCACCATCTGCAGTGATTTTGGAGCCCAAGAAAATAAAGTCTGACACTGTTTCCACTGTTTCCCCATCTATTTGCCATGAAGTGATGGGACCAGATGCCATGATCTTCGTTTTCTGAATGTTGAGCTTTAAGCCAACTTTTTTGCTCTCCTCTTTCACTTTCATCAAGAGGCTTTTTAGCTCCTCTTCACTTTCTGCCATAAGGGTGGTGTCATCTGCATATCTGAGGTTATTGATATTTCTCCTGGCAGTCTTGATTCCAGCTTGTGTTTCTTCCAGTCCAGCGTTTCTCATGATACTCTGCATATAAGTTAAATAAGCAGGGTGACAATATATAGCCTTGACGTACTCCTTTTCCTATTTGGAACCAGTCTGTTGTTCCATGTCCAGTTCTAATTGTTGCTTCCTGACCTGCATACAGATTTCTCAAGAGGCAGGTTAGGTGCATCATCCATACTCATTACAGTGAGTTAATCTGAATGAATATCCTAATAACAAATAAAATAAGGTCTAAGTAGCTGAATTTTCTAGAGATTTCAAGATTCACTAAGAGATCATTGCTGAGATTTGCCCCTTTAATTGGGAACTCATTAAAGAACTGTGCTCTGTTTGGAAAATTTGCCAATTGATTTTTTCAAATAAGCAATTGTTTGGCAATGGACTAGGTAGTTTTTCTAGTGACCTGCAAGAGCTCATATGCTTTCTTAACCAACAAGAAATTACTTAGGCACTAGGGAAAACTTAGAGCCAGTTTTGAGCAACATGTACATTTGACTTGATAAATCTCTTATGGGTATATAAAAAGTGCACATTATCTTACATCAGTAAAACTGAAGAACATTTTAATTGAAGATAATGAAAAGTACACTTGATGGCCTGCTGTCTAAATTTATTTCAAGGAGAAAAGAAGTTATGTTTCATGTAAGACTCTCTGAGTACACACACAAACAGATGCAGATGTACTCCACCTATTGTACAACAGGGGGCTAATAGAAAAGATAAGCAATTATGTCTTCTGTTGACAACTAAGTCTTTTGATGAACTACTAATGGAGAATAATGATATAGAATTTGTTTGCACACAAGAACCGTGTTTGTAAAGCTGAAGATTTTTATCTTCATGCCCCAAAGTTTTATATAGTAGTTGTTAAGTTATCCAGGCTCTATGTTTTAACAATTCAACTCAATAAATTCACTGTATAAGCATATATCATGTATTATATTATTTTTCATAACTGTGATACACATTCTGTATATAACTCAGAATGTGTGTGTGTGCATATGTGTATATTTCTCCAAATAATGGTGAACAAAATCAGAGAGCTCTAATTATTGAACATGGTAAAGAGAAAAACAATTTCACTAACTCTTAGATAGAAGTAACTAAGGTAACATAAGTTGCTTCTCATAATGTAAAAAATAATTTATGTTTTACTTACCCAAGCCTTATTAAATTTCTTTCTCCTGTAGAGCTAGAAGTAATGTCAGTAGCATCTCCTATCTGTGGCTTTTGGAGCACTGAGCTAAGGGGTTAGTCAAGTTGAGAGTGCAGAGGCCTGAATGAGTTCTATGAAATGAAGAAACTCCAGGCTGTGCAGGTTGGCAAAATTGAGGAAATTTTAAGATGGGTTTAGGAGGATATGGTATGAAGCCAAGGGCTTGGATTCCTGAGATCAAGACAGTGAGTATGAGGGTGCCATGATCCAAAAGTAAACCAGTAATAAGAGGCCTTTGGATAAGTTTTTCCTCTCTCCTAAGCCGGTGGAGTATGTGAGTAAGTTCCAACAGTGCTTGATCAACCTTGACTATTTCTATTATTGTAGATATATAAAAGCCACCTGTGTTGGGGTTCTTTACTTTCCCATTATAACCAAAGAATCTATGCAAAAATTTCATAGATTGAGACTGAAAATATTCAACATTTATTGGGTAAAATCTCCCAAGATTTGTTTCGAATAATCACATCAGGTGGTCCAGAGCTGAGCCCTTATAAAATGTTTTCAGAAAATCCCCAAAGTCTCATAAAATTGAAATTACAAATATCTGTTCTGTGTTACTTTAGAAAGAACATATCCTAAGTATCAAAGCTTTTTAAAAATACCTCCCAAATGAATTTTCAAGGTCTGAGGCACAGAACACAGTATCTAGAAATAGCATACAGAAATTACTAAAGATGTTTGATAAAAACTGACTTAACCAGTCATGCAATTGAATTTTTAGTTCTGAGAATTTAAGCATATTGCAGAAAATCTTTCATAAAATCTTAAAGATGTCAAGTCCATTGTCCTGTAAAAGGGCTTTAGTGTGTCAGTCCTAAGAAAATTAATTCTACCAATGCAATGTTGAGAAGATTCTACTTCAGTGTCTAATGAGCCTCATTATAAGAAGACTTTCCATTATTTAAACTTAAGTCTTTCAAATCACAAGTTAAGCCTTATGTTTTTCAATCCTAATATAACTTCTTAATTGCTTGTGGATTTTCAAAAGTGGTAGCTAATATCTAGCATAACTAGCATTTGTAAAGCATTCATACATTCATTATCTTATTAAATCATAACAACCTTGTGATGCAAGTACTGTTGTTATCTCAGTTTTACAAGACAGTTCAGTTCAGTTGCTCACTCGTGTCCAACTGCGGCCCCATGAACCACAGCATGCCAGGCCTCCCTGTCCATCACGAGCTGCCGGAGTCTACCCAAACCCATGTCCATTGAGTCAATGATGCCATCCAACATCTCATTCTCTGTCATCCCCTTTTCCTCCTGTCCTCAATCTTTCCCAGCAACAGGGTCTTTTCCAGGAGCTGATAATGATATACTTTATTGAAACTCATACATCTATTAATGGTGGAGTCATGTGCTCAAATATTCTAGTATACATGATGAGAGGGGGAGTGGCCAAGTACTTCAGCAGTGATGTCATTTCAAGTCTTCTGTTCCATCCCTAGGATGTAACTCTGATGGGGAACTCCCTCCTTCATAAATAATAGTAACTACCACTGTTTACCAGGGAATGTTCTAAGCATTGAATATGTATATTAAGTCATTTATTTCCTCACAGAAACCTTAATGTAGTTACTATTAGTATCCCCATTTTAAAGATGAAGAAATTGAGACTCAGAGGTGAAGGAAGTTTTCCAAGCTCACGCAAGTAAGCTGGCAGCATCAGGATTCCAGTTAATCAGCCTCTGGAGTCTATAGTTTAACGGTGGCATCATACTGTCAGCAAATACAACTGAAGGAGAATCTTTGGGGCTGTACTTGGTTTAGCAATCTAATTTCTGCAATCATGGCCTTAACTTTGGTTAACTAATCTGATGAGTTGTTGAGTTTTATTGATCATCCCACATGTCTACATGGCATATAGTCAAAAGATTCAATTAGGCAGTCCTTCAGTGTCAAAGAAGACAAAAGTGAAAAAGTCATGGTTGTACTCACTCCTCTTTACTCTTTGGAATATTCAGAGGACCGAGTCAAGGGCTTATTAAGTTCACAGTTATAGGGAGAGCATGTGTCATTGAGCTGCTGCTGCTAAGTCACTTCAGTTGTGTCCGACTCTGTGCCACCCCATAGACGGCAGCCCACCAAGCTCCTCTGTCCCTGGGATTCTCCAGGCAAGAACACTGGAGTGGGTTGCCATGTCCTTCTCCAGTGCACGAAAGTGAAGAGTGAAAGTGAAGTCTCTCAGTCATGTCCGACTCTTAGCGACCCCATGAACTGCAGCCTATCAGGCTCCTCTACCCATGGGATTTTCCAGCCAAGAGTACTAGAGTGGGTCGCCATTGCCTTTTCCGGTGTCACTGAGCAGCTAACTGTAAAACCTCCAAACCCAAGCAAGGTCTGTCACTCTTCATGGGGAAAGATCTACGTAGGAAGGAAACGAGGCTCTCTAGATCTTCAGATGTGTTAGAGGCTAAGTGTTAAAATAGACATGAAAGTTATCTTTAAAAGTAAACAGTTTTTAATGGCAATCAGGGAAACCTGGCCCCTCCTCTGGCTTCTGAAGGGGAATACTTTCCCATTGCTGAGAAGTGGCAGCTGGGTTAAAGCATTCTTGTTCACTGGCATTTTCACTCCTTCTTCCATAGGAGAAAAGTGACTCAAGGTGACTTGTGAGTTCTTAAGAAGAGCCCATATCTGGGAGGGCAAGCCCATTTCCATGTTGTCCTTTCATTTATTTATTTATTGCCTTTTTTTCACATAATGTATTGAAGTTGCTCTACCTTGATTTCTACAGATATAGCTCACTTTTTATTTTATTTATTTATTTTTTTTAAGAGACGCTGCAGGAAGCATCTTTGTGTGGCTTGGTCTTTTTTTTTTTTTTTTTTTTTTTAAGAAAAAAACAAGTTCCCTCTGTGTATTGTCATTTTGTGTAACTAGTGAAGGTCTCCCTAGAAGAGTGAGACAACCCATCGACTGGTCAAATACAGCAGGGGCTGGAAACCACTGAGCACCACAGGAATTTGAGACACCTCACTTGCCTCCCAGCTGCATAATCCTGAAAGTCATAACATTCTTGGGAAAATCTTGAACTTCAATAGGATATGGAAAGGGGCATCAAGCCAGTATTATCCTGTTCTTAAAGTGAAAGGAGACCTTAAATGTCTTATATAAGTCTTATACAAGAAAGTCTTATATGAGACTTTCTTCAAAATTATCCTTTCAAACAGAATATTTTAAAATGCATTGTAAAATAATTTTATGAAGGAATATCAAAAATAACTATGGAAATATCTTTTATAGGAGTGAGAACTAATGTGTTTCCCTTGGTTTCACACTGACATTTGATGAGACTCTGTACTTTTCCTGATAATTAGCCTCTTATTGATTTCCAAATAGAAAAAGAGTCTGAAACAGAGAAGTCATATACATGTTTGGCATATAGTAAGCACACAGATAATTTAACTAAATTTCATTGGGATCTAGATACTATTACAAGATAAATAATATATAACCCACAAAGGCATGTGACATAAATTAAATATTTATATGGGAGGATATGGTTCATCATTTTTGATTGTATACATATATATGTATAATATCTATGTCTATTTCTACATATTGTTATAGATAATATAAAGAAATTCTGTGACATATGTTGTCAGTTTGTTGTTTTGGTTTAGCTGACAAGACATATGTGGGACTCCTTATTTCTTAGGAGGAAACTAAAATTGAAATAGTCCACCTGGAGATAAACCGTGATCCTCACACTTTTACCTTTGGCAGAAAACCAGTAAGCTTCCATTTAGGCTTTCATCCCACTTTCAGATCTTTCTTTATCTTTCTCCTCTTACCTCATCCAAGGAATCACTATAATTGTCCTTTGGAGTGCCAGCTGATATTTTCAGCTTCCTGTCTCTTTGCCCAAGGGAAAAATGCTGATTTCCTCTGCTATTTGGCAAATGTCAAAAGAAAAAGACTGGCTACACTATGTATTCGTTTCAGCAGCATGAATGAGCATCCTGTATTTCCCCCCCAATCAGGAGAAGATTTAACTAGCTAAAACTTAATTAGCCTAAGCTCAGAGTTTGTTCTTATTATTTCTCTATTGCTTCTCCTTCATTTGTTCCTTTTTATCTTCTAAGAATTACAATCATCAGGATTTAAGAATTCTATAGCCTTTATTTATTTGCCTATCATGTCTGTCTCTAAATTTTTTCTAGGTTCTGGGAGAATTTTCTAATTTCTACTTTACAGATTTGGCTTTCTGCAATAATCTATCTCCTGTTCCCTGTCTCCATAGTATTTTTTTTTTCATTCTGTAATTGTGTTTTATTTTTTTTTAATCTGAAAGCAATCTTGACAGGTTTCATTTTGCTTTGTCTTTACTTATGAAATGTTCTCTCAGGGTTCTTGGAAAACACAAAATAGAATTTATCTAATAGTTTTCTCCAGTTTTACTGACTAAACCTCTTTCATTGGGAGAAATCTTATTCCTTGATCTAGCTGCTTTCTTTGGGACTACATCTTTTCAAATGTCCGTGAAGTTGTTCTCTTTTCACACCCTAACCAGAGTGGTCTCTACAGAGTTCTGCTAGTTAGGATGGGTTTCTATACAAATATTTTATTTCTGACAAGTGGGGTTTTACATTTTTGTAGTTGTATTTTACTAGATTGAGGATCTAGTTGCTCATAAGTAAATATGGAGGGAATGAATGCCTGTGAACAGTACGGCGCCCAGCAGTTTCTTGCTCTGTTGGTGATGGTGGCATGAAGTTATAGGACTTTCTCTTTGCCAAATGGTCTAGACTGCCCTTTCTGAGCCTGTTGCAGCCATTTCTTCTCTCTTCACCCATATTAGGGCAGAAAGTAAATGTGCGAGCTCCCTGACCTGCTGCCTTGCAGTCTGCGGAGTGGAGTCGTTCTCAGATGGTTGCACTGTTCATGCCCCCACACCACCCCATAGCTCCAGGAGCTTATTTGGATGCCAACACTGGACCTGCGGATTTACAAACTACTGCTCAGTGTTCCTCCTCAACTGGGGTTTTATTCATCTGTGGAAGAACAGAATAGTATCACATTGACCATATCATAGCTTTTAGAACATCCTCAGTTTTTTGCCTATTGATGGGTTCCTTCTGTTTTCCAGCAATGTTACAGACTTCCCTTGTTTTTATAATTGTGTGAGCATTTTACTTAACAAGAATGTGTAGTGCATTGTTTCCATAATGAAAAACGGAAGAGCAATAAAAGATTAACTAAATTATTTATATCCATTAAATATGAGGCTGGTTTTCCCTGGTGGCTCAACAGTAAAGAATCTGCATGCCAGTGCAGGAGACACGGGTTCGCTCCCTGGGTTGGGAAGATCCCCTAGGGAAGGAAATGGCAACCCGCTCCATTATTCCTGCCTGGGAAATTCCCATGGACAGAGTAGCCTGGTGGGCTACAGTCCGTGGGGTCACAAAGATTCAGATACAACTTAGTAACTAAACAATGACAACAAAACATGAGGCCACTGAAATGAACATAAATCCATATTTATTTCTAAGTTAAAAAAGTATGTTATAATATTTATGGCACAGCAAGATGACCATTAAAATTTAGGGTAAAATTATATATAAGCAGAGAAAAACAGAAAAATCTCAATGTTAGATGAAGTCATTCTAACATTTGAAATTTGAAGACAAATTTTAATATCCCATCCAGTGTCCAGTGGGAAGTCCAGTCTCCCCCAATATTTCTTTGAATGCCTGACAATTTGTGTTCCATTGCTCAGTTCTGATTCTGAATTCCTGCTTCTTTTTAACTCTTGTGCTTAATCTTCCTGGGCTACTTTATTCTCCCAAACCATCACTTTATCCATTCAAACTGTCACAGACACAGTATTTGTGTTAAAGGAGTCTTTTCTGTACTGGAGCTTACATTCTTACCTAAGGCATTGTGTTACTGATGACTTGACTGAATGCAGGTGTAGCCATTTGGCATCCTTGTTCTCTAAATTTCTCTGGCTAATTTCCCTTCCCTCACAGGTGCCATCCTTCTACTAGACTACGCAATTTTCAATTTCCTCTCTCTCTCCGCCTCTGTCTTTCTGTCTCTGTCTCACATCAAATGTCTGTCTTTTCTCTTTGATTCTCCAGAACATTTTCTTATTTTATTTCTTTCTTCAATTCATATGCATGGGACCTTATCTTTTTCATCCCAAAGTACTTATCAAGGTATTTACCTAATTAAATACTATTTTCTTTTCTAAAAAGATCTCTAGTATTGACTTTTAAAACAATTAACTGGACTACCTCACAACATGTATTTATGAGTTTGAAAAAACATGTAGATAGAGACAAAAGAATGAGATTTTCTCTGAGATTGGGCTGATTTTATTCCTTTTATTTCATTATTAATAATCTGTATTATCTATTTTACAAAAAAAATATTAGTTAATAATATTTGAAAGCAGGCAAACAAAACACAACTTTAATAAAACCCTCAAGTTTTCCAGCTTATCTTATTGGAAATAGAATATAATTGATCAAAACTTATCTTTTCAGGTTCCAAAACTTTTCTGACATGTATCTTGCTTGTAAATTGAAGTCTTTCTCATACTGCAGAGTTTTAAACTAATTTCAATAAAATCAGTATAATAAGCATAAACACACAATTTTGGTATATACATATTAACCTATAGAAAAGCCAGATTGAAACAGTTAAGTCGGTTAATTTGGAGGCAAGAATTGGGATTTACCTTAAATTCTCTGTATAGTTTTAAATTATTGCAACTGGGTTTATGTAACAACATTAATGTTATTTGAAAAATTGTAAAGAAATATACACACAAACATAGCACAGGAGTCTCCCTGAAATCCTGTAAATTTATTTTCCATTAGACAATACACTTCACAGGTGATTTTGAGGGGATGACTCTTTTACACAGTGGTGCCTTGTCACAACTTGATTAATCATGGGATAGTGAACAGAGATTCTGCTGCTAACTAGTTATACAACCTTAGGCAAGTAATTTCACCTAATATATATTCTGCAATTTGCAAAATGAGGGGCTTACATTATGTTGGAATGTGTAATTCCCAGCTTCAACACTTTTGTGACCCCATTGAGCATTAATTTAAAAATCTAGAACGAAAGCTGAAGAGCCTATGTTAGTGGGAAAGGTGGTTCTGAGGAGGAAACAAGAGTCATTTCACTAAGAATTGCTGAAGGCCCACAAGTGCTTTGACAGCCATGTAGAATAAGGGTTGCTATTACAACCTTCCTCTGCCAAATATTTTCTTGATAATTTGTGATATTTTTCCTATGGCAAAATGTGATGGGGTTTTATTGAATGTATAAGTAAGAGAAAGGATTCCCAACCACCTGTGCTGGGCTGCATTTACTCTATAGAGAAGAGGGTGCTGGCATCTAGATGTACCATGTGGGTTTACTCCCTGGCAGTAACTGAGTTGCAACCCAAAGCCTCAAGCAGATTCCTGGCACTTTGCAAACTCATGCCTTTTCCTTCAAATAAATTTGAAAATCACTACATTGCTTTCATCTTTTAAGCAATGGCCCTAGTGACATGGAAGTGTGCTGCTTCTCTAACTGCCTGGACTTGGCACTAAAATATCTGGTCCCTCTTGTGCCCAAATTAAAACTAATATTTATATAAGGCAATCACTTGTATGAACATAACACAAGACACCCTGCTCAGCGTCAGTTCAAATGTGCAGAACTTTAACCTGTAATGGAAATAAGGCTGTAGAGAACCAGTTTCAGTAACAGTTCACCCTTCTTATTTAACATTACAGAGTGCCTCAAAAATAGTGGAGGCAACAACTTTATAATAATATCTGTCACTCTGGGCAACTGAAACTTAAAAACCTTCCTCATATGTAGGAATGAGGAACAAACACTTAAGAGAGAAGATCATAGGTGTTTATTGCTTCCAGTTGTGTAGCTGTGGCTTCACGCTTAGTTCATCAGCCAGGTGCCTCCCATTGTCTCTTGCACATGACACCCTCTATGAGATCTTCAGGCCATTTTTTCAAGTCTACTAAATTTATCGTTGCACATATGCTCTGTCATGTTTGTTGAAAAATCATATTGATATATAGGCTTATTTTATTATTAAAATATAGATATCTCCCATTTTGCTGTGTCTAAACAATCCTTAACTGTGTCAAGCCAGGAATTAATTTCTTATGTTAATTTCTCTCACTTTCCCAGTGAGTTTCAATGGAAATCTGTTTTATTTGCTTAATAACACTTCTATCCTTCTGCTTTAATGGGATTCTTTTTTTTTTTTTTTCATAAAAAAATCCAAGGGTTTCATATAGGCCTCAATAAAGAAGAAATGATACGACAGGGCTGATAAGTGGGAACTTTCCAGGTACCTAGTTTCTATAACCCCTTCAAGTCCCTGAGTAGAACTGGCTTTGCCCTGGGTACCATGACAGCTCAGCAATGGACAGATCCAATATCAAGGCAGTCATTTGTACATGATCAAGAGCCTTGGAACAGAATGCAGTCAAACTGGCTGTTTCTTGTAAAGCAGAATTTCAAGGGTCTGACCTTTCAAATCTGGGACAATGACTAATGCTTTCTACAGACAGAAACAAAGCAGATCAACAACTATTCCCAAGGTTAGATGCCATCCCTTGAACTCCATTAAGCAATCAAGTACCAATGACTCAGAATCACACTGTTCCTTATGCTGAGAAAACTTCCACTCCACCCATTCCATCCATTAATGCCCCAGCCCCTCAGCGAGGAAGGCCTCTCACCTGAGACAGTATGCCATTATAAGCAGGATGCTAATTGAAAGAGGTCTGACTGGAGCAAGGCTCTAATGGGCTCGATTTTAATGCTCAGCCTCCAAAGAAGAACATGTTATACAAAGAGAACTCTAGAACTGGCAGTAAGGACATACTTGGCACTGAAGACTTTAGGGGAGGTTCTTTAAGATTCACAACATCTTAAAGTAACTGAGAAGGATTCAAGAAACAGGTGGAAATCAGGAGCCCTAGAGGAGCTCCTATGACTGATTTCTTTTTATTTTTAAAGTTTATGGTAAAATGCACATAACTTTTGCCATCTTACAGTTTTAAGTGTACAGCTCTGTGATGTCAAGTATGTTCACACTGTTGTGCTGCCATCACCACCATCCATCAGAAGAACGCTCTTCATCTTTCACGACTGAAACCTTTTACCTATAAGTGCTTCCCTGTTACGCACTCTCCCACCCTCTGGTAACCACCATTCTACTTTCTGTCTCTGTGAATTTGACTAGTTTAGGCACTTCATATAAGTCAAAGGATACAATATTTGTCTATACCTTATTGACTTATTTTACTTAGCATAATGTCCTCAAGGTTCATCCATGTTTCACCATGTGTCAGGACTTTCTTCCTTTTCAAGGCTGTATAATACTCCATGGTATGGATATACCATATTTTGTTTATCCATTCATTCATCAATGGACATTTGAGATGCAGTGGCATATTTCTAAATGAAAACCATATGATTGTTGGACACTATCTGATACTAAGTTGTCAAAATAGAGAAGTTTCTGGGCTCCCATGAAAGTCCTATTCATGACAGTTTAGCTTTCCCAGCAAATAACATAAGGGACAAGAAAAGCCTCATAGAGTAATTGCTCTTTGGTGGGAAGCAGTGACACAGTACTCATTTAATGCCCTTCCTTGATTACTTGTGGTTTTGATAATAGTTTTTTTTTTTTTTTTTTAACCAGAGCAATAATCATTAGTTTAAAATGAACAAATCTCCAACAGCATATGCTCTCTTGAAACACTTGAAACACCTAACTTCATGCTTTTGATGATATAAATTCCATAGGCTCATATGGAAGTTCACCTTGTAAAGATATAGGCATTTACTGTATTATGGGTTAAAAGTGGTGTTTTAATAGCATTTATGAACATTTCATTCTTTACAAAACAGCTTATGTTTTGAAATATTGGTCTTTTTTTTTCAAAATGGTCTTTTAGAAATTTTTGAAATACCCTGAAAACGTTCATAGCAGGATAGTAGTACCAGGATTTTCAACTTGATGTAACATCACGTCCTGGCATTTGATGCCCTTTCTTAATCCCCTTGTTGTATTCTCTCCCATCTCTTTCTCTTTCTCCTTTTACAGTCAGTTTCCACCCCCTCCCCCTCCCCAGCCCTTCCATCTTCCTTACTCCATTTTTAGCCTTGCCCTACCTCAGCCTGCCCTGGACCTCCAGGTGTCTTCATAAACATTGCTCAGCTCTGCTGATAGCTCTGAGAGAAAGAGCAGATGTCAGTGGATTGTGACTTGTAACTAAAGATCCTTAGATTTCCTCCCCCATGCAGATGGATACATCAGAGTTGCCCTAGAACATGTCAAGTTACAATGAAGTATTACAGACATTCTTGCTCATAAAAGCAAGTTTCAAATACTTATTTTATTCTTCAGATTAATAGCTATCTTGGATCTTCAAGGAATTCACATACTAAATAAAACAAACAGTGGCAATATAAATTATACCATGTTACAGATATATGTCTGAATAGACATATGTTTTCCTGAGGATTTTTTTTGGATCATTTTTTCCCTTGAATCTTCTGGACCTTAATTGCAGTATACTAAAATTTGGATCATTCTGCATCTATGCCGATTTTGATGTGAAAATGCATGCAGATAGCATAACAGGATTTCCCCACATTTTAAATAGCTATAGACTTTGGTTGTTTCCAAAAAGATTTTGTTATGTTCACTGAAGCCCTAAGTCACCAAAATACTAGCTGCTCAAATGAATGGAAGACCTACCACTGGGTAAATCTCTCCCTCTGACTCTGACTCTGACTCTTTGCACACACACAGGGCTTCTTTCCACTTAAGCTGGGCAATCTTAGCCAGTGTCTTCCTTCTCCTCTTTTGCCTTCACTTTCCCCTGCATAAGATGGAGAAGACTAAATAATCTCTAAGACACCTTCTGACTCTAAAATTCTTTATTTCAAAGTCTGTGGATAACCATGACACTAATATCCACATGCTACTTCCCTTCTAAAATGACCTCTACTCAGGGAAAGAGTTTTATGAATGTTGTAAAAATCACTTCCTGGAAATGCAACTAGCCATTTTCTTAATGAATATGATTTCATGCATCTAGCTTTTAAAGAAGCAATTTGCTTCCTGGATTGATAAAATGAAGATTATCATTGTGATAAGAAAATTAATGGTTAACATGTATGGCCATCTACAAAATTCACTCAACATTGATAAGTTCTCAAGAAGAGCCTAGTGAATTCCATTAAAGGATTAGATTTCTGTTATACAAATGAATAGCTTAAAGTACAAATGAATTGAGATATAGGGTTATAGCTGGTGTATTTAAATTTAAATTTGTCATATATCACTGTGAACTAAGCATATCATAAAGCTAGCTGCAAATGTTTTATTTACTTTTAAAGAGTGACAAGGAAATTATATTTTTGAGCAAAAAAGTTTTATTTAAATGGTTCATAATGATACTCACCTCCCTAAAGTGAAGCACATCTAAAATATACTTATCTTGTTGAGTCTAAACCAATACAAGGGCATGCTTATTTACTTGCCACATCATGTATAACTGATAGCTTTATAAACAGAACAAGATTAATGGCAGTAGTATCTGTAACTAAGATAATGAACTATTGATTTGGGAAGACATGCCATGCTTTTGATTTTATTTTCAAAATATCTCTGAACATAAGCACCATTAAACCATAAAAAAAAAATGCAATGCAATGTGGATTATGAGAAGCTATCTCTTCCTCAAACCTCTATTCATCATAGAGACGGGAAAGCATTGAAAACTCCAGACACTGGAAAAGAGAATCACCATGATTGTGGATGACTCTCATTTGCTGGTCTTCAAAGGGCATCACTGCCCAGGAAGGAAAGCACACTGAAATGAGTCTGTCCAATGAGTTTGAATTCACACAATAGATGCCTGATTGGCCTTTCTTATAAGTTATAACATTGCTCTTGATTAAAAAAAATAATAATGCCAATAAGAGCATTTAGAAAATGCATCTTTAAATTCTGGGAGTTGGGCTTGTGGGAAATCTGTAGCATCTCTGGACTGAGTATTAAAGGATTGAGAAAGTTTCTTCTTTACTTTTCTCCTTCCTCTCTTACATAATCAGATATTAGTCAAAAGAAAATGCTTAATTATGACATAGTAACTTAAAAGAAGGGATGGAAGATGAAACAGGAAAAAGTACAGAGACAACATGATCTGGTTCTGAAATAAAATTGCAGAACACCATGGTGTTCTGTCCTTGTTGTTGTTGTTCAGTTGCTCAGTTGTGTCTGACTCTTAGCAACTCCATGGACTGCACCACACCAGGCTTCCCTGTCCTTCAACAACTACTGGAGTTTACTCAAACTCGTGTCCATTGAGGCAGTGATGCCATCCAACCATCTCATCCTTGGGCACTCCCTTATCCTCCTGCCTTCAATCCTCCCCACCATCAGGATCTTTTCAAATAAGTCAGTTCTACACATCAGGTGACCAAAGTATTGGAGTTTCAGCTTCAGCATCAGTCCTTCCAATGAATATTCAAGGCCAATTTCCTTTAGGATGAAATGGTTGGATCACCTTGCTGTCCAAGGGACTCTCAAGAGTCTTCTCCAAGACCACAGTTCAAGAGTATCAATTATTCAGTGCTCAGCTTTCTTTATAGTCCATCACATCCATATATGACTACTAGAAAAACCAGTTTTGACTAGATGTACCTTTGTTGACAAAGAACTTCTCTGCTTTTTAATATGCTGTCTAGGTTGGTTATAGCTTTTTTTCCAAGGAGCAAATGTCTTTTAATTTCACAGGTGCAGTCACCACCTGCAGTGATTTTGGACTCCCCCCCCAAAAAAAAAAAAAAAAAACAAAACCTCTCTCACCATTTTCATTGTTTCCTCATCAATTTTCCAAAAAGTGATGGGACCAGATGCCATGATCTTAGTTTTCTGAATGTTGAGTTTTGAGCCAACTTTTTCACTCTCCTCCTTCACTTTCATCAAGAGGCTCTTTAATTCTTCGCTTTGTGCCATAAGGATTATGTCATCTCCATATCTGAGGTTATTGATATTTCTCCCATCAATCTTGATTCCAGCTTGTGTTTCTTCCAGTCCAGCATTTCTCATGATGTACTCTGCATAGAAGTTAAATAAACAGGGTGACAATATACAGCCTTGATGTACTCCTTTCCTGATTTGGAACCAGTCTGTCGTTCCATGTCGAGTTCTAACTCTTGCTTCTTGACCTGCATACAGATTTCTCAGGAGGCAGGTCAGGTGGTCTGGTATTCCCATCTCTTTAAGAATTTTCCACGGTTTGTTGTGATCCACAGAGTCAAATGCTTTGGTATAGTCAATAATGCAAAAATAGATGTTTTTCTGGAACTCCCTTGCTTTTTCAATGATGTGACGGATGTTGGCAATTTGATCTCTGGTTCCACTGTCTTTTCTAAAACCAGCTTGAACATCTGGAAGTTAATGGTTCAAGTTCTATTGAATCCTAGCTTGGAGAATTTTGAGCATTACTTTGCTAGCATGTGAGATGAGTGCAATTGTGCGGTAGTTTCAACATTCTTTGGCATTGTCTTTCTTTGCGATTGGAATGAAAACTGATATTTCCAGTTCTGTGACCATTTTGTGTTTTCCAAATTTGCTGGTATATTGTGTGCAGCACTTTCACAGCATCATCTTTTAGAATTTGAAATAGCTCAGCTGGAATTCCATCACCTCTACTAGCTTTGTTGGTAGTGATGCTTCCTAAGGCCCACTTGACTTCACATTCTAAGATGTCTGGCTCTAGGTGAGTGATCACACCATTGAGGTTATCTGAGTCATGGAGATCTTTTTTGTATAGTTCTTCTGTGTATTCTTGCCACCTCTCCTTAATTTCTTCTGCTTCTGTTATACCTATACCATTTCTGTCCTTTATTGTGCCCATCTTTCCATGAAATATTCCTTTGCTATCTCTAATTTTCCTTGAGAGATCGCTATTCTTTCCCATTCTGTTTTTTCCTCTATTTCTTTTCATTAATCACTGAGGAAGGCTTTCTTAACTCTCCTTGCTATTCTTTGAAACTGCATTTAAATGGTATATCTTTCCTTTTTTCCTGTGCCTTTCCTGTCTTTTTTTTTTTTTTTCTCAGCTATTTGTAAGGCCTCCTTGGAGAACCATTTTGCCTTTTTCCATTTATTCTTCTTGGGGATGGTCTTGATCATGCTTCCTGTACAAGGTCACGAACCTCAGCCCATAGTTCTTCAGGCACTCTGTCTATCAGATCTAATCCCTTGAATCTATTTGTCACTTCTACTGTATAATTGTAAGGGATTTGATTTAGGTCACACCTCAATGATCTAGTGGTTTTCCTACTTTCTTCAGTTTAAGTCTGAATTGGGCAATAAGGAGGGCTTAAAGAAACCTGTACAGACCAGGGCTCAGAAACCCCACAGGGACTGAGCCAAAATTGTGTTTGAGCGTATCTTGCAGAGGTATGGTGTCAGGATACATTTAACAGGAGGCTTTCTGTGTGCTGTTTTGGATCTGTCAGGAATTCTCTGCTCCTTATTAATTCCTGAATACTCAGGAATTAAGAGGAGAGGCAAGCCTCTCCCGGGGGCTGAAGAATCCAGGCATTTCCTTCATTAGTTTTTCTATACAGTGATAAGTATCCTCTTCCTCCTTGTGAACCTACCGGAAAAGTGACTGTTTGCAAATCTCTCTCTTTAATATGGATTGCCTATGTTTTGTAAGTCTGGAATTTTAATCTTTATCTTTGCTAAGAATAACAACTTTGTAAGATAGTATATATACACACACCATGTTAATTAAAACACCTTTGCTCCGTCAGAGCTCTGGTCCCCGTGTCTTTCTTTCTTTCTCTATATCTCTTTCTCTCTCTCCCTCTTTTTTTCAGGCTGATCCCTTGGATCACAGAGGCCCTCTGAGTTCGCTTTCCTGCCTGGGCTTCTAAGACCCTCTCGAGAAGGCGCTCTGCATCTTCACTCCATCGAGAGGGCACCTGAGGCTTTCGTGAACAGAGCAAGTCCCGTGTCAGGGGGTTTATTGGTTTTCTGTGTAAACCAAGGAATATCAGTCTCTTTCTCTCTCCTTTACTTTCATATTGGTCAACTTTGGACCACCAGGTTCTGGTCCATTGAAGGACCACAACAGTACAGGACAGCAGTGGACTGCTGTAGGGGAAGGGGCTCTGTGTGGAGTAGACCTGGGTATGGAATAAGCCCTCTTGGAGGAGGTTGCCGTTAACCTCACCATAGAGCCCCCAGATCTTACACAAGACTGGGGAAACAGACTCTTGTAGAGCACAAACAAAACCTTGGGCATACCAGGACCCTAGAGAAAGGAGCAGTAACCTCACAAGAGATTGACCTAGACTTGCCTGTGAGTGTCCACGAGTCTCCAGTGGATGCATGGATCAGTGGTGGCCTGCTACAGTGTCGGGAGCACTGAGTGCAGCAGTGCCTGCATGGGACCTTTTGAAGGAGGTTGCCATTATCTTCATTACCTCCACCATAGTTGGGCTTCGGGTCAAACAACAGGAAGGGAACACACCCCTGCCCATCAATAGAAAATTGGATTAAAGATTTAGTGAGCCTTGCCCTGCCCATCAGAACAAGACCCAGTTTTCCCCTCAGTCAGTCTCTCCCATCAGGAAGCTTCCATAAGCCTCTAGGGGAGATGGTACAGAGCTTCTGTGCCCTCCACAGGCTCCACTTTCCAAATTTCCAAACTTCACCAACACGGAAGCTCTCCAAACCCTGTCCTCCTGGAATTTCAGCACATGAGCCAAATGATTAAATCACCAGTTGGTAGTGATCGGTTCAGCCTTCAATTCCCCTACCCTCCAATGAAATCAAAGGCTGGGACTGAAGTAAAGTACCAAGATCTTATAGGAACCAGATCAAGTCACTGGGCAAAGAACCCCTCTGCTGGATATTTTCCAAAATCCTTTGATGACTGTCAAGAAGATGCACTGGAGATTTTGGGGTCCCAAGGCAATGCTGGCCTCACAGAAGGAATTAGGAAGTGTTCTGTCTCCCTAATCTTTTGAGTTATTTTGAGGAGGCTTGGTGTTCCTTCTTCTCTAAATGTCTGGTAGGATTCACCAGTGAAGCCATCAATTGGACCCAGAAGTTTTTCTATAGAGGGTTTTGTGATTCAATCACCTTACTAATTATGTCTATTCAGACTCTATTTCTTTGTGACTCAGTCTTGGGAGGATTTGTAGTTCTAGGAATTTTTCCACTTTATCTAGTTATCCCATTTGTTAGGGAACAATTATTTACAGTACTCTATAATGCTTTTTTAAGAACTAACACTCCCAAAAGATGTTCTTTTCATCATAGGGAACTGGAATGCAAAAGTAGGAAGTCAAGAGATACCTGGAGTAACATGCAAGTTTGGCCATGGAGTATAAAGTGAAGCAGGGCAAAGTCTAACAGAGTTTTGCCATGAAAATGCACTGGTCATAGCAAACACCCTCTTCCAACAACACAAGAGATGACACATGGACATCAACAGATGGCTAAAACCAAAAGCATATTGATTAGATTCTTTGCAGCCAAAGATTGAGAAATTAAAATGGACCGGAATGGGTGAATTTAACTCAGATGACCATTATATCTACTACTGTGGGCAGGAATCCCTTAGAAGAAATGGAGTAGCCATCATGGTCAACAAAAGAGTCTAAAATGCAGTACTTGGATGCAATCTCAAAAACGATAGAATGATCTCTGTTCATTTCCAAGGCAAACCATTCAGTATCACAGAAATCCAAGTCTATGCCCCAGCCAGTAATGCTGAAGAAGCTGAAGTTGAACGGTTCTATGAAGACCTACAAGACTTTTTAGAACTAACACACAAAAAAGACATCCTTTTCATTATAGGGGACTGGAATGCAACAAGAAACACCTGGATTAACAAGCAAATTTGGCCTTGGAATATAGAATGAAGCAGGGCAAAGGCTAATAGAGGTTTTCCAAGAGAATACACTGGTCATAGCAAACACCCTCTTCCAACAACACAAGAGGAGACTCTACACGTGGACATCACCAGATGGTTGACACCGAAATCAGATTGATCATATTCTTTGCAGCCAAAGATGGAGAAGCTCTATACAGTTAGCAAAAACAAGACTGGGAGCTGACTGTGGCTCAGATCATGAACTCCTTTTCGCCAAATTCAGATGTAAATTGAAGAAAGTAGGGAAAAACACTGTGCTGGGGTCCAGTGTGAGATGGCGTTGGCGAGAAAAAACTTATTTATTAATATAAGATTAGATTAGAAAGAAATAGTGTAGTGGGAAAATTAAGTGGAGAAAAGAGGCCAAATAACTTGGCTTATGGGGAAGGCCAATAAAATCTCAGGACAAGAGATTTGCACCATCTACGTTGGGCCGCCGGCGTCCATTTGAATATCGGAGAGTGCCCCACCTTGGGCTCTCTCTCTCACAGATCTTAGAAGCCGGGACAAGTAAGTAGACATGGTGAGCCGCCCGCTCCAGATGGGAATTCAGCCTGAAATTAGAGTAAAGAGGAGAAAGAGAGAGAGACACACGGGGGAAACCAGTCCAGCGACTGGCTCCAGCCTCTATTGTTCAGAAGGCCTTATATAATTTTGATTATACAAAGAGATCAATGGGTAATATAAAATTATGCAGCATCAGCAGCCCTGACTTTTATCAAAACCAGGCTTTTCTCTCTGCATACCTAATTGTATACACAAGTCTTAGGCGATTTACATTATCTTCTGGCCAAAAGGGCCATTACCATTTTACAGCCTTTTATCTGATAAGGGTTTGTCAACCAGAAGACTTATTTTTGTTGATCTTCCCAAAGTCTGGTGCCACTCTCAGGAAGCACTAAATATAGCAAAGATAGAGCAACTTATAATAAGTAAAAGGAGTACTGTCGGGGGCGACAACATCTATTCCAATCCGGCGCCTCGCCCATGACAAGGATCTGGGTGAAGGTTCCCCGCCCATGACAAGGATCTGGGTGAAGGTTCACAATCCCAAGGAGGAATGAGAACCAGGGGAATTTCCGGAAAAACCCCGACTATACCCTCTGCGTGCCAGCTTTCAGTTTGTGTACTTTTCTGTTTCGTTTTACTGTCCTTTCTGGGAATGAGTGTACAGCCTGTGGCCTCCAAAGACCCAATGTATGGTATTTTCCAAGCAATGTTCACCCATGTAATCACAAAACACATCCTTGGAGAGACAAGAAACATCACATATCTCGTAGGAAGCCCCGACCCTAGATTTGCACTTTTTAAAGAATTTCAGCTGCAAATTATATTCAGTAGTAAGGGTAAATTTCAGTGCCAGATTGCTATTCTTCCATCCCCTGCCCATGGTGTACCTGGGAGTACATTAGTTTTAAAAGAATAACAATGATTTCTTAGGTTAATAATTCAACTAGGTTAGAAGTTCAGAATTAATAGGAGTAGGAGATTGTATGAAAACTGTAAATAAGATTGACCGCCACATGACCTACTTCGAAGGAGCCACAGTGTTTGTGTGTGAGTGAGGTAATAGACCTGCTAGACAATAGATGAAGCTATAAGCACCAATCATAATAGGGAGACTGAGGTTTAAAGAATCGCATGAATAATTTTGGCAACATAATGTTTCTACAGTTATTGAATTGTGGAAAACTTGGTAACAGCAAGCGAGGCACCTGTGGGCCTTCAGGGAGTTATAACAATTCTTGTCAGGCCTCAAAAGGCAAGAAGATGATGTACGGTGATTTTTCATGGAAACCTCCCCTGTGAGAACATACTGACCATTTTGACCACACTGTTACGTACTAATCCATCATTCGTGAATAATGATTATTGTTCCATGACCTAATACACAAACCTGACCTATATAATCTGATACCTTGCAAAAATAAAATTGGCATTCTTTCCTGAGCCTGCATCCAAGGCCTGAGTCTGAGTGTCCATTTCTTTCTTCACTTCTCTCTCCACTTTTTTCTCCACCTCTTTCTCCACTACGCCGACGTTGCCCATCCCGAGGGTATCCCTGGATCCTGCGGAGGCTGGACCCCCGTAATTATGCTTGTTAGTTTGACAGAAACGTCCCAGAGGATCAAATGCGTGGTCAGCCGGAGCTTGCCTCTTACACAGATATGACTGGGGCCCCGGTGGGCTGCTTTGAACATTTTGCTTGCCCATCACTGTGTCACAGCTTCTTCACTATTGGAAATGGAACCATCAGAGCATTTCCACCGAATCAGATTCAGGAGCCTTACCTGAAATCCCAGAGCCAAGCCGTAAACTCGCCCTTGAGATTTTCTTCCTCTAGAGCCATCCAAGCACAGAGTGTGCATTAACCTGGGTTCTCTAGACAAACAGACCCTGTAGGATGTCTATGGATGGAGATTCATTCTTAGGAATCGTGTGATGTGATATTAGAGGCTGGCAAGTCCCAAACCTGCAGGTGGGCCGGCGGGCTGGAGGCTGAGAAGAACTGGCGCAGCAGCTTGAGTCTGAAGGCATTCTGGGGGCACAGTTCCCGCCTCCTAGGGGGCCTCTGTCTGCCTCCTCAGTGGCCTTCAGCCGACCAGATGCGGCCCACCCCATTCTGGAGGGTGGTCTTCACTGACGAAGCCTGGAACATGGCAGGGACGAGGTAACATGTGCTTGGTGAAGGAAAGAGAGAATGAAACCACAGAGGCAGGAGTCTACTCAGGAGGAGCCTTTACTGGGGGCGGTCACAGCACCGGCCCTGGCTGGTGGCATGGAGGCCTTCCAGCTGTCCTTCCAGCACTGCGCCTCCGTCACCTGCGCTGTGCTGACCTCCGGGACCTTCTTCATATGATGGTGCCTATTCCTGGGGGCAGGGCTGCAGGAGGGGCCCCTGAGGAGGGACTCCTGGACCCTGGACCCTGCGGGACCACCGTGAGCTCATGCCTGACTCTGTGTGACCCCGTGGACTGTAGCCTGCCAGGCTCCTCCGCCCATGAGGTTCTCCAGGCGAGAAAACTGGAGTGGGTTGCCATTTCCTCCCCCAGGGCATCTTCCCCACCCTTGGGCGGAATCCGCCTCTCTTCGAGTCACCTGTGGTGGCAGGCGGTTCTTGACCACTAGCGGCCCCTGCAGGTGGCTCTTACACTCCAGGCAGCCAGCAAGAGACCCAACAGGTCATTTCTCCGGTGAGTCTCCCAAAAACTCATCAGGCTGGCCCAGTGATTTCCCCATTTCACAGGCAGGGCAACTGAGGCTTAGAGCCTTGCCTGGGGCACCAGCTACAAAGAGGCTGAGCTGGAGTTAGGACTCCGCCTCCCCGACTCGGATCATTCCTGACTGCTGTCCCACACTGGGGGCCTCCTTAAACTCATCAGGCTGGCCCAGTGATTTCCCCATTTCACAGGCAGGGCAACTGAGGCTTAGAGCCTTGCCTGGGGCACCAGCTACAAAGAGGCTGAGCTGGAGTTAGGACTCCGCCTCCCCGACTCGGATCATTCCTGACTGCTGTCCCACACTGGGGGCCTCCTGGCGCTCAGGGGTCCTGGCTTCCCTGGGGGCCACACCCTCCTGGCCTTGAGCTTCCTGTGAAATCGGGGGTCAGAGCCATGCCTCTGTCTGGGGCTGGCAGTGACCGCTGGAGAATGGCCACCAGCCCTGGGCACCATGGGCTCTCCCAGTACCCAGACCAGCCTATCCCCACCAGAGGACTAGGTTCCTCTCTGGGCACCAGGACCAACGACTCAGGGAACGTCAAAGCCCAGAGGTCACTCCTGTAGCATCTGGATGCAGCTTCAAGGTCAGGTGGGCCCCACGGGGTCTAACAGGCACTGGGTTCAAATCCTGCCTCGGTCATTCTGTAGGGCGCAGAGGGGGCAAGTCTCTCTCTAAGCCTCAGTTTCCTCATCAGTGAAATGGGGGCAGTAATCCCTCCTGGGCCGGGGCCTGTCCTGCCTCTCGCGGCCGCAGTGACCCACAGGCCCGTGAAGTCCTGGGTATGAGAATGCGTGAGTCCAGCCCAGCCTGGTCGCGGTCCCAGGTCTCCATCCTGGGTGACTGTGGCTGGACCCGTTCTAAGGCGCGCGTGCCGCCGGGCCTCGTGTCCATAGCCGGGCGCGCACACCGGCCCGAGGGCAGCGCGTGCGCGCAACGCCAACGGCTCTCCGCGCAGTTGGTCCAGCCAACGGTTCTGCGACCCCCGCTTCTCCTGAGCCCTGGGATCACCCCGGCCCACCGAGCCGGCTGCAGGGTGCTGGCGCGGTGGGTTGCCAGAGCTGGCTGCAGGGTGCTGGCGAGGTGGGTTGCCATCGTCGGGAGAGGAAAGTCGCCGAACAACCACCCCCACCCCTCTGTCCTGGCAGTCAGACTCCATCCCGGGGCCCAGCTCATCGCGTGGCCGCCCGGGGGTCTGGAGCCACAGTGGACGCCTACTCCGGGGAGCAAGGATGGGCTGCCCCAGTCCTGCTCCTCTACACCCTGTCCTGGCCCCCGGTCTTCCTGGAAGGACCCATGGAGGAGGGGGCCCACCACCCTAAGGGGTGAGGGTTGAGAGGCAGTTCCTGCTCTGAGGGAGCCTTCTGGGTGCTCAGTGATTTCACCCCACGTTGCAGATGAAGAGCGGCCCCATCAGTCAAGGTCATTCAGCTCTAAGTGACCAAGGCTGGCTGTGGTGGGGGACTCGGAACCATCGCTCTTCATCTCCACCGAGCGCGCGCTCAGCATTGCAGGCCTTATCCTGTGGTGGACTCCCCCAGCCAGGCCACTTCCGGAGACCAAGCACTTTGGGGGCCTTCATCTCTCAACATTTATCCCCTCAAAGCCTTCCAAGGTCAGAGTCGCTGACTCCATCTTAGGGAGGAAACCGGCTCTGAGAGTTGCTGCAGGAGCTGGCCTGTCACAGGGCCAGGACGTGGCCCTGCTATAGGTTTGAACCCAGGTCATTCTGACCCCAAATCGGTTCCAGCAGAGGAGTCTTGCAGATAGCTCTGAACCAGGTTGCTGGGGAGTCTGTTATTTGGGGGCAGTGGGGAGGAGG
>SJYX01019876.1:581582-599365 GCA_006410675.1 Oreotragus oreotragus | reverse complement strand
GGGGTCGGAGGTCACCGCAGGTTGCGTGTGGGGACAGGGCATGAGGGGGCTGTCCTATCAGATCTGCAGCATCCTAGATTTGGAGGGAGCATGGAGGGCACCCGTGCATGCTACCCCGCCCCCAAGCATGGGTCTCCAGTGACCTACCAGGAGGAGGAGGCCGCCTCAGTTTCCCCCTGCACACAGTGGGGGCCGTGGTGGCCGTCTGCCTCGTCTCAGGGTGGGGCCCGCTGCCTGGAGGGTCCCCAGGTGGCCTCTTGTCAAAGCGGCTATTCAGCAGAGGTCTGTACCCAGGGACGTGTGAGTGAGGGGACCGAGGCGTCGCCCTCCCGGTCAGCATGAAGCTCTTGTCCATGTTGTGTATTCATGTCCAGGCTGACATGGATGATGCAGCGTCGTCCACCTGCCGGATGGAGAGTGACAGCGAGGGGCTGGGCTGCAATCCCTGAGGCCCAGCACTGGTGTGCCCGGGGCTCCACAGACGTGCAGGCAGCTGAAGGCCAGGTGCGGCTGGAGGCCCTGCCGGGGCCCGAGGTCCCGGAGAATGAAGATGGTGTTGACTCCCAGAACCCATTGATGGCGACAGCAGCGGAGGCCCTGGACTCTGCGGGGCGCCCCATGCCAGCATCCAGCACTGGGGGCCTCTCGGCCACTTCTGTGGTGTGGAGGGGGGGACTGGTCACTGGAAGAAAGAGCTGGGAAGAGCTGTTCGGGGAGGGGGGTGGCGTAATCACCTTGTTTTCCTGGACATCAGGGACCTCAGGGTCACAGCCCACGTTGTCGTGACACAGTGCAGAGTGGAGGAGCTGGGCACGTGCTCACGCAGCGCAGGGCAGCGTCCCCACGGCTGAGGTCGGCACCCTGCCTGAGATGCTCACGGCCGCGGGGTGGGAGCTGGCCCTGGCCCTGGAGCCTGGGGGGGGAACCTGGTGACTAATGGAGGGGCCAGATCCGCAGGGGTCGCACCCGCTGGGTGAGTGGTGCTCTGGGGTGTCCATGGGCACACCCAGGGACCATGCGTGACCTGCACCCAGGAAGGTGTGGAGGAGGTGCACAGAGGACCTGGGTGGTGGACAGGGTGCCGTGCTGGTGGGCAGCGCTCCTCGGGAAGTCAGCTGGAGCTAGCCTGGGGGACGGGCTCCAGGGCTGGGCCGGCTCTGCCTCTGGCAGCTGTGCCCAAAGCGATGCCTGAGCCAGTGGAGATGGGCGTGGCTTAGCTCTGGAGGGGGAACCAGAGCGCGCTCTGACGCTGGAGCTGGTCTGAAGGTGAGAAGCCGCTCGCGGCTGTGAGCGGGCCAGGTCAGGTCAGCCTGTTGAGCAGCAACTGTCGTCTTGGCAGCAGAAGTTCAAGGGGAGGTGTGCTCGGGTGGTCTGGACTGTCTTTTTGGGAACAAGGTGCCCAGCTGGTGTTGGTCTCCGGTCTGTAGGTGCCTGGCTTCCCAGCTGGGTGTAGACCCCGGCAGGGCATCCGTGACTGGCCAGTGCCGGGGGCGATGAGAAGGTGCTGTTGGCAACCTTGAGCCCCTTCGGCTTCCTGTGGGGGAGGGTTGAGCTGGCTCCATGCCTGACCTCACCCCTCTGGTGAAGGTCAGCATCTCCAGGACAAAGTCATGGTGGGCGGTGGAGCCAGTGGCACTGAGCACACTGGTGTTGTCAGAGGTCTTCACCTCTGGTGGGGCGGGGCACAGGAGGGTCAGCTGAGCTCTGGAGGGGCCGCAGGCCGGGGCGAGGGGCGTGCTCGGAGACCGCAAGCAGGTTCATGGTCATCGGGNGTGCTCGGGTGGTCTGGACTGTCTTTTTGGGAACAAGGTGCCCAGCTGGTCTTGGTCTCCGGTCTGTAGGTGCCTGGCTTCCCAGCTGGGTGTAGACCCCGGCAGGGCATCCGTGACTGGCCAGTGCCGGGGGCAATGAGAAGGTGCTGTTGGCAACCTTGAGCCCCTTCGGCTTCCTGTGGGGGAGGGTTGAGCTGGCTCCATGCCTGACCTCACCCCTCTGGTGAAGGTCAGCATCTCCAGGACAAAGTCATGGTGGGCGGTGGAGCCAGTGGCACTGAGCACACTGGTGTTGTCAGAGGTCTTCACCTCTGGTGGGGCGGGGCACAGGAGGGTCAGCTGAGCTCTGGAGGGGCCGCAGGCCGGGGCGAGGGGCGTGCTTGGAGACCGCAAGCAGGTTCATGGTCATCGGGCGGGGATTGAGGTGTAACTGCTCGGTGGGTGCAGGGCGCCTGTTGTCATGATGAAGATGTTCCTGACCTGGGGAACGGTGATGTTACACAGTCCAGAGGACGTAGTTAACAAAGTGCCCCACTTAAACAGATGAAAGATGAAATTATATTATATTTAACATATTAAATATTAAAAAATCTGTACCATGTAACAGAAATAAGGTGTTGGCCTCACAGGCGAGCTTCCCTTGTGGCTCAGCTGGTAAAGAATCCCCCTGCAATGCAGGAGATCTGGGTTCAATTCCTGGGCTAGGGAAGATCCCCTGGAGAAGGGGAAGGCTACACACTCCAGTATTCTGGCCTGGAGAATTCCGTGGACTGTATAGTCCGTGGGGTCGCAAAGAGTCGGACACGACTGAGTGACTTTCAGAGGCAAGGTGGAGGAGGTCTCCGGGGTTGAAGCCGGGAGTGGCCAGAGCTTAGCGACGGGCGCTGAGGCTGGAGCTGTGGATGAGGCCGGACAGATGGCTGGCTCCACCTGTGGGACAGGCCTGGGAGCTGGTGCCTCTTGCGAGGCTGGAACATGGCTGGCTGTATCAGGCAACCGTGCTGGAGCTGGTTCTAGAATTCTTCTAGTTCTGAGATGGATTCCAGTTCTGGCGCTGATACCAGATTGAGTGCAATAACTGGCGACTGAAATGGCTTCAGCTCTGGAGCCGCTGGAGCTGGGGCCCGAGTGGGCACCCGTCGACGGGTGGGGCATGTTCTCGCGCTTCAGGGGGCTCCGGCCGGGAGCTGACGCCGGAGCCCGCTCTAGCTCCACAGCTGGTGGAAGATGTGCCGGCGAGGCCCTGGCTCTGCCCCGCCGCCCCGCCGCTGCGGCCGGGGCTGAGATGCTGCCCCCATGGGTGGGCGCTCTGAGGGCAGGGCCGGGGTGGGCTCACCACCTGTCTCTTATACACATCTCCCCACTCTTGGCCCCCACCCCCACTCTGAACCCCACTCCAAAGGGAACTGCTGGAGGGCAGGCAGTGCCGCTTGCTCTGTTCATTGCTCTAGCCTAGCGGCGCTGCACACAGTAGGTGCTGGATACAGATTTGCTGAATGAATGAACCCCAACCAGCACCTTACAGACGCCTCGGTGGCCTCGTGCCCTCTGCCAGCCCCCAGTGATCCCTGCTCTGCCTAATCCCAGGAGGGGACCCCGAGATAGGATCCTGAGCTTCCTTTACAAATTGGAAAATGCCTCTGCCCAAGGGCTGGAAGCAGAGAGCTTCTTCATGGGGGGCGGGGAGCAGGGAAGAAAATCTTAATGAAAACCATCCCATCCCTCAGCAGCCCTTTTCACAAGGCTGGGCACGGGGCCACACGGTCCACACTTAACGGTCTGACAACCCTATGAGGTCGGGCCTCTTGGTAGCCCAGCTTTCATGTGAACAAACTCAGGCTCAGAGAGGTAAAGTGACATTCCCAAGACACACAGGTAGGTGGGCGGGGAGCCGCTGTGCCAGGGAGGGGTGAGGCGCTCACCTCTTGAACAGCAGCTCCAGGACCTGCTGGGCGGGGGTGAAGGCTCGGTAGGTGCACAGGAAGCTGGTGATGTCGGAGAGGTCACTGGCCCGGAAGGCGGTACCAGGTGCTCCAGCAGCTTCTCCAGGGGGTCTGCTGTGACCACCCTCACCCTGAGGGGCTCATCCAAGTTCAGGGCGGATCCATTTTTCACATGGGGCTAATTTTCAGACAAAGAGGGACAGTTTGAAAAAACACGCAATGCAAAAACACTCAGGTTCCTGTCCTGAAATTCATTTCCAGTAAAGGAATTGGCTTGAAGAATCTTACAAAGATGTGGAAACTGACTCCGCACCTGGCCAAGCCAGGGGCTGGATGGTGGGAGAGGAGGAAGGGAGGTGCCCAGACTCCTTGGGTTGGGACGATGGCTGCTCAAGAGGCAAAGCCCTTGGTGGAACCCTGGGTGGATTCCTGGGTGGCTGCTGAACAGGAGTCTCCGACATCTCACCAGCATTGACTTGGGAGGTGAGTGCGACCAGCCCACCAGCCTTCTGACTTCATCAGCCTGCTCCTTGCTCTGACCTGAGCCCCTTCTCCCCTTCGCTTCTGCACATGGCGGGGGCAGGGGGCACAGGACTGCCCAGGGGGGATCAGAGTGGTGGCCTGCCCTGGACCTCCCTGTGTCACCTCTGAGTGCCTCCGGACCAACACCCTGAGGCATCCGGGGTGCAGACGGAGCCCAGGTCTACAGCTTTGGAAAAGGCTCTCAGGACGGGCTTTGCTGAGGCCAGAGCCTCGGACGCTGGGACGCAGCAGGAGAACGTGTTGCTGCCTCCAGGATCTGCAGACAAGTGGGCGGGGTGGGGTGCAGTCTCTAGGATGCAGGAAAAACCTCTGGGCACCTCGGGGACCCCCTGCCATCAGTCTGGCATCTCTCCCTTCATCATGCTATGAGCCCAGGCCTGTTGACAAGAGACTGGAAGAGACTAGAAGCCCCTGCCCCTGTGGCAGAGCTGTCTGAAAACCACAATAGCTTTCTTCTTTTTCTCTTGTCCCCTCCCTAGTGTTCACTCCCCTCTGATCCCTAACAGGGCAGTGAGAGACAGTGTGTGCGTGTGTGTGTGTGTGTGCGCGTGCGTGCTCCAGCATCTGCGTTTGCGTGGCGATACCCAGAGGAAAGGGCCCCAAATGGGAAGGGGCGGGCAGCTCCAGGATCTTAGAGGTTCTCATTCCCAAAGCAAACCCCTCCCCGGGACGGTTGATCCCTGACCTAGGAAGTGGAATCTTCCCAGCTCCTCTGGACTCAGCCCATGTCGTGGCCTCAGGCCAGTTCCTGCCTCTCTGGCCTCACTTTGCCAATTGCCCCATTAGAAGCATTTGGAGGAGATGCGGTTAGCCCAGCTCCTGGCTTCCGAGTGGGTTTGGCGAGGGAGAACTCTGGGCATGCGCAGGCCTCCCACCAACGGCTGGAAGCAGGTGGACCCCGCGCGAGACGCACGCAGGCCGGTGGGCGGTGCACGCGCAGACTCCGCCTCACCGCGAGGACGCCCGCCAGTAACTGCCGTCCAAGTGGTGGGCCCCAGGGTCTGTATCTCTGACCCTGGCTCTGAATCCTCGTCATCCAGTTTGGCCTGGGGCTGTCCCGACCCGAGCCGGGGGGGGGAGTGGGGTGGACATGGCCCAGGACAGACCCTCTGTTTACTTAGATCTTCTCCAGTTCTGTCCCTGATGCTTTGTATATATTAATGTGTATCCCTCTCACATAGTTTGTTAAATGTTCCCCTTGGTATTTAATATTTTGGGTGCTTTGTCATTGGTAATTTTTTTTTTTTACTGTAAGATTTTAAAATTAATTTATTTATTTTAATTGGAGACTAATTACTTTACAGTATTGTGGTGGTTTCTGACATGAATCAGCCACGGTGTACATGTGTCCGCCATCCCAAAGCCCCCTCCTCATCCCATCCCGCTGGGTTGTCCCAGTCCACCAGCTTGGAGTGCCCTGTCTCATGTATTGAACTTGGACTGGTGATCTGTTTCACGTATGGTAATATACATGTTTCAGTGCTATTCCCTGAAATCATCCCACCTTCGCCTTCTCCCAGAGTTCAAAAGTTTGTTCTTTATATCTGTGTCTCTTTTGTTGTCTCACAAGTAGGGTCATCATTACCATATACATGTGTCAGTATACTGTATTGGTATTTTTCTTTCTGCCTTACTTCACTCTGTATGATAGGCTTCAGTTTCATCCACTTCATTACAACCGATTCAAATGTATTCTTTTTAATGGCTGAGTAATACTCCATTGTGTATATGTACCACAAGCTTTCTTATCCATTCATCTGCTGATGGGCATCTAGGTTGCTTCCATGTCCTGGGTTTTATAAACAGTGCTGCGATGAACATTGGGGTACACGTGTCTCTTTCAATTCTGGTTTCCTCGGTGTGTATGCCCAGCAGTGGGATTGCTGGGTTGTATGGCAGTTCTATTTCCAGTTTTTTAAGGAATCTCCACACTGTTCTTCATAGTGGCTGTACCAGTTTGCATTCCCACCATCAGTGTAAGAGGATTCCCTTTTCTCCACACCCTCTCCAATGTTTATTGTTTGTAGACTTTTGGATAGCAGCCATTCTGACTAGTGTGAGATGGTACCTCATTGTGGTTTTGATTTGCATTTCTCTGATAATGAGTGATGTTGAGCATCTTTACGTGTGTTTGTTAGCCATCTGTATATCTTCTTTGGATAAATGTCTATTTAGTTCTTTGGCCCAATTTTTGATTGGGTTGTTTACTTTTCTGGTATTAAGCTGCATGGGCTGCTTGTATATATGTCAATGGTAATTTTAAAATTTCATTTTCCAAATATTGCTGATTTATACAAACACAAAACTCATTTTTTACCTGCTACCTACTAAAATCATTTATTAGTTCTAGTAGCTTTTTGTAGATTCCTAAGGATGTTCAATAAGTACAAAAATGTCCTCTAGGAAAAGATAATTTACTTTTTTCTTTCTAGTACCTATTTTTTCCTTGATTTACTGTACTCGCCAGGACTTTTAGTACCAAGATTAATGCAGTAGTAAGTGGCTGTTCTTGTCTTCTGGTGTTCCCACCTTGGGGCAAAATATTTTTTGTTTTTCCTTATTAAGCAAGATGCTAGGTCTAACTTTTTTTTTTTTTAATACTCTATCAATTTAAAGGGATTATCTTCTGCTGTTAGCGGGAAATTTTAATCATGAATTAGTATTAAATTTTCAAGTGTTTCTTTCTACACTGATTGAGATGGTCATAGTTTTTCCCCTTCTATTCTGTAAATATGATAAATAACATTAATTGATTCCCCAATGCTAAGCTAGCCTTGTATTTTTGGGTGTCATCTGAAAAGTAAAATGCACAATGTGAGAGTTGAGAGTTAAGATTTATTTGAGGCAAAATGAGATCACTTTGAGGAACTACTCAGAAGAGGTAAGGGAAAGGTAGGTGTTATATGCGATTTTAGTGAAGGGGCTTACATGTAGTCAATCACACCTTTTGGCAGAGGCTTGCTGTGAGCCACGTATCCATTAATGATTTTAGTGCTTTTCTAGATAGGAGTAGATTCAGGAATTTGGGCTCATGAAACCTTCTCCAGATATTTAACTATCTGAAGACCCATTCTGCCAGTTTTTCCCTGAGCAAAGAGTGCTTCATACCTGATATCCACCCTGAACTCCTTTCTGGGGCTGTTGTAGGTCAGTGACTGCAGTGGCCAGTGAGCTAATCCTTAGAGGGGCAGATTGCAAGTGACAGGTTTTATTTGGCATGGAATAAGAAACACAAGCTGGAATCAAGACTGCCGGGAGAAATATCAATAACCTCAGATATGCAGATGACACCACCCTTCTGGCAGAAAGTGAAGAGGAGCTAGAAAGCCTCTTGATGAAAGTGAAAGAGGAGAGTGAAAAAGTTGGCTTAAAGCTCAACATATGGGAAATATATGGGGAAACAGTGGAAACAGTGTCAGACTTCATTTTTTTGGGCTCCAAAATCACTGCAGATGGTGATTGCAGCCATGAAATGAAAAGACGCTTACTCCTTGGAAGAAAAGTTATGACCAACCTAGACAGTATATTCAAAAGCTGAGACATTACTTTGCCGACGAAGGTCCGTCTAGTCAAGGCTATGGTTTTTCCTGTGGTCGTGTATGGATGTGAGAGTTGGACTGTGAAGAGGGCTGAGCACCCAAGAATTGATGCTTTTGAACTGTGGTGTTGGAGGAGACTCTTGAGAGTCCCTTGGACTGCAAGGAGATCCAATCTGTCCATTCTGAAGGAGATCAACCCTGGGATTTCTCTGGAAGGAATGATGCTAAAGCTGAAACTCCNAGAGTTGGACTGTGAAGAAGGCTGAGCACCGAAGAATTGATGCTTTTGAACTGTGGTGTTGGAGAAGACTCTTGAGAGTCCCTTGGACTGCAAGGAGATCCAACCAGTCCATTCTGAAGGAGATCAACCCTGGGATTTCTCTGGAAGGAATGATGCTAAAGCTGAAACTCCAGTACTTTGGCCACCTCATGCAAAGAGTTGACTCGTTGGAAAAGACTCTGATGCTGGGAGGGATTGGGGACAGGAGGAGAAGGGGACGACAGAGGATGAGATGGCTGGATGGCATCACTGACTCGATGGACGTGAATCTGAGTGAACTCCAGGAGTTGGTGGTGGACAGGGAGGCCTGGTGTGCTGCAGTTCACAGGATCGCAAAGAGTCAGACACGACCGAGTGACTGAACTGAACTGAACTGAGCATGGTCCCACCCATTAGAACAAGATCCAGTTTCCCCTTCAATCATCCTCTCCCATCAAGAAGCTTCCATAAAGCTCTTATTCTTATCCCTCAAAAGGCAGACACAATGAAAACCACAGTCACAGATCACTAACCAAGCTGATCACATGGACCACAGCCTTGTCTAACTCAATGAAACTATGAGTCATGCCATGTAGGACCACCCAAGACAGATGGGTCATGGTGGAGAGTTCCAGTGAATGTGGTCCACTGGAAAAGGCAATGGCAAACCACTTCAGCATTCTTGCCTTCAGAACTCCATGAAAAGGCAAAAAGTATGAAAAGGCAAAAAGATTTGACACTGAAAGATGAATTCCCTAGCTCGGTAGGTGCCCAATATGCTACTGGAGAAGAATGGAGAAATAATTCCAGAGAGAATGAAGAGACGGAGCCAAAGCAAAAACAATGCCCTGTTGTGGATGTGACTGGTGATGGAAGTAAGGTCTGATGCTGTAAAGAACAATGTTGCATAGGAAGGTGGAATGTTAGGTCCATGAATCAAAGTTGATTGGAAGTGGTCAAACAGATGACAAGATTGAACATTGACATTTTAGGAATCAGTGAACTAAAATGGACTGGAATGGGCGAATTTAATTCAGATGACCNGACTGGTGATGGAAGTAAGGTCTGATGCTGTAAAGAACAATGTTGCATAGGAAGGTGGAATGTTAGGTCCATGAATCAAAGTTGATTGGAAGTGGTCAAACAGATGACAAGATTGAACATTGACATTTTAGGAATCAGTGAACTAAAATGGACTGGAATGGGCGAATTTAATTCAGATGACCATTATATCTGTCACTATGGGCAAGAATCCCTTAGAAGAAATGGAGTAGCCTCATAGTCAACAAAAGATTCTGAAATGCAATACTTGGATGCAGTCTCAAAAATGACAGAATGGTCTCTGTTCATTTCCAAGGCAAACCATTCAATATCACAGTAATATGTCTATGCCCCAACTAGTAATGCTGAAGAAGCTGAGGTTGAACAGTTCTGTGAAGACCTACAAGACCTTATAGAACTAACACCAAAAAAGATGTCCTTTTCATCATAAGTGACTGGAATGCAAAAGTAGGGAGTCAAGACATACCTGGAGTAACTGGCAAATTTGGCCTTGGAGTACAAAATGAAGCAAAGCAAAGGCTAACAGGTTTTGTCAAGTGAACACATTGGTCATGGCAAACACCCTCTGCCAACAATACAAGAGAAAACTCTACACATGGACATTACCAGATAGTCAATACCCAAGTCAGATTGGTTGTATTTTCTATAGCTGAAGATGAAGAAGCTCTATACAGTCAGCAAAAACAAGACCAAGAGCTGACTGTGGCTCTGATCATGAAGTCTTTATTTCCAAATTCATACTTAAATTGAAGAAAATCAGGAAAACTGAGCACCAAAGTAAAAAATCTGAGCACCAAATAATTGATGCTTTTGAACTGTGGTGTTGAAGAAGATTCTTGAGGGTCACTTTGACAGCAAGGAGATCAAACCAGTCAATCCTAAAGAAAATCGGTCCTGAATGTTCATTGGAAGGACTGATGCTGAAGCTGAATCTCCAATACTTTGGCCACCTGATGTGAANATTGATGCTTTTGAACTGTGGTGTTGAAGAAGATTCTTGAGGGTCACTTTGACAGCAAGGAGATCAAACCAGTCAATCCTAAAGAAAATCGGTCCTGAATGTTCATTGGAAGGACTGATGCTGAAGCTGAATCTCCAATACTTTGGCCACCTGATGTGAAGAAGTCACTCATTGGAAAGGGCCCTGATGCTGGGAAAGATTGAAGGCAGAAGGAGAAGGGCACGACAGAGGATGAGAATGTTGGATGGCATCACTGACTTGATGGACGTGATTTTGAATAAGCTCTGGCAGTTGGTGATGGACTGGGAAGACTGGCATGCTACAGTCCATGGGGTTGCAAAGAGTTGGACACGACTGAGTGAATGAACTTAAGGGAGACATACACTTGTATTTCCTTAAGAAGAAAGAAGGGGATAATGAAAATTACATAAGCAACTAACAATATTTGCCTCAGAAACTGACCCATAGGAACAATGGGGGGTGGGAGCAGTGTTTCTCCTGATGGTATCTATAGATATGGCTTTAAATTTTAAACTTTGACAGTTCAGTTGAATTTTCAAGATTATGATCATAAAAAGCCAAGCTTCCAAATAGATATGTAAAATCAGGGACATGTGATTCTAGAGAGAGGTAAGTATTGTTCTTTACAGCATCATTATACTTACATTGATAGTACAATTAACAGAAAACATACTACTCTTTTTGTTTCATAATGTACAAATGAATAATGAATGATCATAAGAGGGAATTTACAGCCATTTTAAACTCATTATAAAACTAGCTGTTATATTTTTTGAGGGTTTTTTTTTTAACTGAAGAATCTTTTATATTTGAGATCAATTTTCTATTTTAAGTTGTCAAAAATCAATAAAGGTTTCACATTTTTAAACTGTCATTCACTAAAAACTGATTTTAAATACTTTTAAGTTTTTGCTATTAGACTTTAGAAAAAATAGTAACTCATATTTAGTTTGTATTACCTTTAACCTATAGGAAATTAAAATTTGAAGCAAGCTCAGTTCAATTATATTTTAAAGGCTAATCAGTACTTTCAACTTTTTAATCTTTCTTAGCCCTGTCATGTAAATATGTGTTATCAAGTATTAAGCTCATCTGAGAGGAATACAGATTTCTTAGGCTATGGACTCAAATGTGCAAAAAAGCACCAATTTAAATTGCTATAACTACACTTACTTTCTGTCTTGAACCCCTATTCTAACTGATGGTATCCACTTAACTTTCATCGATTCAGAATTTTAAAAAATTCATTGATCTATATTTCTGTCTTTGTGCAAGTACCATACTGTCGTGATGACTGTGGCTTTGTAGTAGAGCCTGAAGTCAGGCAAGTTGATTCCTCCAGTTCCATTCTTCTTTCTCAAGACTGCTTTGGCTATTCGAGGTTTTTTGTATTTCCATACAAATCTTGAAATTATTTGTTCTCGTTCTGTGAAAAATACCACTGGTAGCTTGGTAAGGATTGCACTGAATCTGTAGATTGCTTTGGGTAATACACTCATTTTCACTATATTGATTCTTCCGATGGGATCCAATTAAAATTAAAAGCTTCTGCACAACAAAGGAAACTATAAACAAGGTGAAAAGACAGCCTTCTGAATGGGAGAAAATAATAGCAAATGAAGCAACTGACAAACAACTAATCTCAAAAATATACAATCAACTTATGCAGCTCAATTCCAGAAAAATAAACGACTCAATCAAAAAATGGGCCAAAGAACTAAATAGACATTTCTCCAAAGAAGACATACGGATGGCTAACAAACACATGAAAAGATGCTCAACGTCACTCATTATCAGAGAAATGCAAATCAGGACCACAATGAGGTACCACTTCACACCAGTCAGAATGGCTGCGATCCAAAAATCTGCAAGCAATAAATGCTGGAGAAGGTGTGGAGAAAAGGGAACCCTCTTACACTGTTGGTGGGAATGTAAACTAGTACAGCCACTGTGGAGAACAGTGTGGAGATTTCTTAAGAAACTGCAAATAGAACTGCCTATGACCCAGCAGTCCCACTGCTGGGCATACACACCGAGGAAACCAAACCTGAAAGAGACACATGTACCCCAATGTTCATCGCAGCACTGTTTATAATAGCCAGGACATGGAAACAACCTAGATGTCCATCAGCAGATGAATGGATAAGAAAGCTGTGGTACATATACACAATGGAGTATTACATTTGAGTAATAAAGAATACATTTGAGTCAGTTCTACTGAGATGGATGAAACTGGAACCGATTATACAGAATGAAGTAAGCCAGAAAGAAAAACACCAATACAGTATACTAATACATATATATGGAATTTAGAAAGATGGTACTGAAGACCCTGAATGCAAGACAGGAAAAGAGATTCAAATGTGTAGAGTGGACTTTTGGACTCTGGGGGAGAGGGAGAGGGTGGGATGATTTGGGAGAATAGCATTCAGACATGTATACTATCATGTAAGAAACAAATCGCCAGTCTATGTTTGATGCAGGATGCAGGATGCTTGGGGCTGGTGCACAGGGATGATCCGGAGGGATGATGTGAGGTGGGAGGTGGGAGGGGGGTTCATGTTTGGGAACTTATGTACACGCATGGTGGATTCATGTCAGTGTATGCCAAAACCAATACAGTACTGTAAAAAGTAAAATAAGGTAAAAATTAAAAATAATAATAATAATAATTCAGAGTTTTGTCAGTCAATTTACCTGTTTTCTGAATAAACTTTTATTTTCCTCTCAGACCTTACCACTGTCTTTAAGTTTTGAGAAGGCTCACACAATGAGTCTTACATATACTCCTGCCAGCTCCTCTGATCATCCTTGTGTATGGCTGCTCTCCAGTTTTGGAACCATTCCCAGATTGCAGGAAAATTTATTGCCGCATTATTCTCCCAAAAAACATAATGTAACTCCTGGTCTACAANATTCCATTGTATATTCTTGCCTCCTTTGTCAAAGATAAGGTGTCTGTATGTGTGTGGATTTCCACATATTGAACTGTGTTCTAGTCTTTAGTTTTATCTCTTATTCTTATTTCACACTGCTAACAAAGCAAGCTTTCAAAAATGGAAATTGATCGTGTTGTCCATCTGCTTATAATAATATCATGTGGCTGTCTATGGCCTATGAAATGAAGGTCAAGTCTTTTAGTACTGAGTACACATTGCAAACTTTGTCACTCAACTTGTAACTAAAGCAGAACCAAGTCTCTGTGCATAAAATTGACTAATACTGAACCTTTTGCATAGAGAGATTTTCTGTCTCAATTTTATATTTTGACATTTTAATAGTTTAGCAGTGTCTGTTCCTTTAAAAAAAATCTGTGAAAATTTGAAAAATTTGGAATATGTGGCCTTAGATATATGTGAATATTTTATCTAAAGGATTTTTAAGAAAGAATTCAAACATCTATGGATTATTTCTATGTATTTAGTAACAATGATTTTTATAGAACAATGATAATATATATTCTTAACATCAATTTTCTATGAAAGATTCCTGTCAGAAAAACCATACATATTTGTTTATTGTTTTCCTTAATCAGATACTTTGAATCTTTAGAAGTTTAATCAAAAGATTTTTTGAAGGCAAATTTACCTTCTAAGCTGGGATATAATAACTTTACTATTTCAAGCCCACATACATATACTTGGGTAGCTGAGGAAGCATGCTTACACTCAGACTTCTGTGAATGGAGCTTGTGTGTGTGTCATCCTGTTTGTGGCCCTTCAGTTAGAACTGGTCTGCCATAATTCTCACAGTAGGAGCCAGAATATAAGAATGCCCCTGCTAGGACCTCCTGTTCAGCCAGACCATTCTCCCATTTCCTCACAAGATCTGCTATTACCTTTTTACCTTTCAATTTCTGTGAACTCACGGTTTTACATCTGTCTCTAGAATTTACATAAAACGTATGTTTAATCAGCAAGTATAAATAATCTATTCCAGATATTCCATCTAATATTTATCTCAACACTCTTATTTTGCCCCCTATAAGAATGTGGTGATTTGCTCCCTGACTATGCCCTTAGCCAAGAGGTTTTAGCAAATAGCAAATACTCAGTATTGCTATTTTTTGGATAAATGGATGAATAGGAAGCCTAAAACTCTATATGAGGTGTTCTTTTTCTACCACCAGTGGGCCTTTGAGATGCAAACAACATGTGAGCTAGTCCAAAACAAGCACAGCTCACCTAAATTGATAAGGATTAAAAATGGAGATGACATCACCCTTATGGCAGAAAGCAAACAAGAACTAAAGAGCCTCTTGATGAAAGTGAAAAAAGAGAGTGAAAAAGCTGGCATAAAACTCAACATTCAAAAACCTAAGATCATGGCATCTGGTCCCATCATGTCATGGTAAATAGATGTGGAAACAGTGACAGACTTTATTTTCTTGGGCTTCAGTCACTGGAGATGGGGATTGCAGCCATGAAGTAAAAAGACGCTTGCTCCTTGGAAGAAAACCTATGACAAACCTAGACAGCATATTGAAAATCAGAGATGTTACTTTGCTGACAAAAGTCTGTCTAGTTAAGGCTATGGCTTTTCCATTAGTCATGTATGGATGTGAAAGTTGGATCATAAAGAAAGCTGAGCACCGAAGAATTGATACTTTTGAACTGTAATGTTGGAGAATACTCTTGAGAGTCCCTTGGACTGCAAGGAGACCAAACCAGTTAATCCTAAAGGAAATCAATCCTGAATATTCATTGGAAGGACTGATGCTGAAGCTGAAACTCCAATACATTGGCCACCTGATGTGAAGAACTGACTCCTTGGAGAAGACCCTGATGATGGGCAAGATGGAAAGCAGGAGAAGAAGGGGATGACAGAGGATAAGATGGTTGGATGGCATCACCAACTCAAAGGACATNATTCATTGGAAGGACTGATGCTGAAGCTGAAACTCCAATACATTGGCCACCTGATGTGAAGAACTGACTCCTTGGAGAAGACCCTGATGATGGGCAAGATGGAAAGCAGGAGAAAAAGGGGATGACAGAGGATAAGATGGTTGGATGGCATCACCAACTCAAAGGACATGAGTTTGTGTAGGCTCTGGGGGCTGGTGATGGACAGGAAAGCCTGATGTGTTGCAGCCCATGGGGTTGCAAAGAGTCAGACACGACTGAGCAACTGAACTGAACTAAACTGAAAAAACCCCTATGTCTGCAGCAAGTTAACCTAGTCAACATTTGATTAACTCTCTTACATTCTCCCTGGGACACATGAGAAATGTAAGTTATAGTACTAAGCAAGAGTATTTATGTGAAAATATTTCCTGCTTTATGAACTGCTTCTGGGCTGTGAGAAAAACTCTGGAACTTTGAGCTTTCCTTAGGGCAGTGATGGGTTTCCCTAGTGGCTGAGATAGTAAATAATCCACTTGTAATGCAGGAAATCTGGGTTTTTCCCTGGGTTGGGACAATCCCCTGGAGAAAGGCATGACAACCCAGTCCAGTATTCTTGCCTGGAGAATCCCCTTGGACAGAGGATCCTGGCGGGCTAAGGTCCATGGGATTGCAAAGAGTTGTACACAACTGTGAGACTAAACCAGAGAAACTCCCATGGACAGAGGAGCCTGGCATGCTGCAGTCCATGGGGTCATAAGAGTCAGGCACGACTGAGCGACTTCACTTTCACTTTTCACTTTCATGTGTTGGAGAAGGAAATGGCAACCCACTCCAGTGTCTTTGCCTGGAGAATCCCAGGGACGGGGGAGGCTGGCAGGCTGCCGTCTATAGGGTCGCACAGAGTTGGACACGACTGAGGTGNGAAATTTACAGCAAGAGAGTAGATGGAAAGATCAGTTTAGATGTCATTTTGAAGGTCCAGGAGAAAGGGTGATGGCTTGTACTAAGGCTGAGGCAGTAAGTAGGGTGGAGCGGAGAAAATGGATTTTGCTCTAGTCCTTGAGCTTTGTTGATTTCTTAGCTGTCAGACAAAGAAAAGATTAATGGCTCCCTTGTTTCCATGATAGTGCCTCCAGGCAAGATGAGGAAAATTAAATGAAGAGAAAGTGTTTCCAATGTAGAAATAAATATTGTTAATAATTAGCGTTGTATCTTCTTCATATTTGGTCTCAAATGGGAAGTATCCAGTTTGCATCTTCTCTTTAACTCATTTTAATTTTGTCACTAACACCTGTTTGTATGACTCTAACAAAAGTAACTATTAAAGTTGATATCACACAGCCCAGAAACAATAAAAAAGTTACTTCTGTCTCCACATAAGAAATATATTCTTTCTCATTCATAACTGAAATCTCCAGCTCAAAAATCTATAACATTGAGTATTCTCAATTGTTTAGTTATAGATATTTTGTTTGCTGCAATTAAAAAAAATTCTCACTTCCTTTTCCTATAAGCTTTATCAGTTTGGTTTTAGCACTCTGGGCCCTTCAGAAAGCAAGAAATGACAAAAATCAAATTTATGGGGATGTTATTAATCATGATATTACATCATGATAACTCTATCTTATTTGTTATTTGTTATCATGGCCATATTTAAATTTTTTCTTTTTTTCCAGTTTTTTTTTGTGCTCTTTATTTTTTTTCTTTTTTTTACTTTACAATACTGTATTGGTTTTGCCATACATTGACATGAATCCACTACGGGTGTACATGAGTTCCCAATCCTGAACCCCCCTCCCGCCATCCTCCCCATATTTAATTTTAAAAAGCATTATGCAGACACCAGATAATTATAAAGGAAGTGGTTTACCCTAATAGAGAAAAATAAAGTGGTAAAAACCAAACAAAGCATTCAGGAAATTTAAAGAAGTTTATTAGCTAGACTGTTGTGAAATGTTTGTATGAGCATAATATACAAAATGCATTCAAGGCAATTTTAAGTGTGCAGTGAACTTTGAGAACTTGGCTATGATAAATTGGATTTTTTCAAAATGTATAACTGGTTCAAACTTTGAAAAAATATTGATTTATTTTAGTTACTTATATTCCCTTTACATTATTCCTATATATTTATTCTGATTTGTAGATTACAATGATTTACTCATCGAATGTGATTCAGACAATAAGGGGAACTTTTTACTGTCTTTAATAGTGCCTAGTATTTGATCTGTTTAAAAGAGAATTAAGCCTAAGTTTGTCCTTTAAAAAAAAATGCATTAAAATGAACAAAATACAGGAACTAAAGTCTTTTGGTAACTTAAATAGAAATAAAACTTGAGTGGTTACACAAATGAAGTATGTATGGAAACAACACTAGAAAAAGTATGACATTCAGCATCAGAAATCTAAGGTTCAAGTCTTTGGTCGTATATTGATCTTTTTATCTTGATGCTCTGATTCTAAGAATCCCTTGTCTGTCAAATTAGAGTGATGATATTGCCCCCCCCATTTTAATGTGGTTGTATTTTAAGAAAGTATATATGAGACATTTCCTAATTCTGAAGAACTATAAAGTGAAGTCGCTCAGTCGTGTCTGATTCTTTGAGACCCCATGGACTGTAGCCCACCAGGCTCCTTCGTCCATGGGATTCTCCAGGCAAGAATACTGGAGTGGATTGCCATTTCCTTCTCCAGGGGATCTTCCCAACCCAGGGATCGAACCCAGGTCTCCCGCATTAGAGGCAGATACTTTAACCTTTTAGCCACCAGGGAAGAACTATATGAATAGAAATTGTCAGAAACCAGAAGCTTTTTTGAGAAAAGTGAAAGTGAAGTC
>SJYX01019876.1:559414-577190 GCA_006410675.1 Oreotragus oreotragus | reverse complement strand
GGTTTTCCCTACTTTCTCCAATTTAAGTCTGAATTTGGAAATAAGGAGTTCATGATCTGAGCCACAGTCAGCTCCTGGTCTTGTTTTTGTTGACTGTATAGAGCTTCTCCATCTTTGGCTGCAAAGAATATAATCAATCTGATTTCGGTGTTGACCGTCTGGTGATGTCCATGTGTAGAGTCTTCTCTTGTATTGCTGGAAGAGGGTGTTTGCTATGACCAGTGCATTTTCTTAAGGGTAAGGGGGGACAACTAAATTGGGAGACTGAGATCAACATATATACATTATACAACATATGTGTACTATATATACAATATATAAAATAGATAACTAATACGGACCTACTATATAGAACAGGGAAATATACTAAGCACTCTGTAATGGCCTATATGGGAAAGGAATCTAAAAGAACAGTGGATATATGTATATGTATAACTGACTTACTTTGCTGTACACCTGAACCTAATACAATGCTGTACATCAACTATAATCCAATAAAATTTTGTAAATGTATTGTAAACATCAACTTTTATATACAAATGTATAATATATAAATATGAAAGTTTATATGTAAATTTCAGTTCAGTTCAGTCCCTCAGTCATATCCAACTCTTTGAAACCCCATGGAATGCAGCATGCCAGGCCTCCCTGTCCAACATCAACTCTGGGAGCTTGCCCATAACTCATGTCCATCAAGCCAGTGATGCCATCCAACCATCTTATCCTCTGTCATCCCCTTCTCCTGCCTTCAATCTTTCCCAGCATCAGGGTCTTTTCTATAGAGTCATTTCTTCAAGATGTGTATAAGAGACAGCCTGATAGGAGTAGGCCTCCCTGTCCAACATCAACTCTGGGAGCCTGCCCATAACTCATGTCCATCAAGCCAGTGATGCCATCCAACCATCTTATCCTCTGTCATCCCCTTCTCCTGCCTTCAATCTTTCCCAGCATCAGGGTCTTTTCTATAGAGTCATTTCTTCACATCAGGTGGTCAAAATATTAGAGTTTCAGCTTCAGCACCAATCCTTCCGATGAATATTCAGGACTGATTTCTTCCAGGATAGACGAGTTGGATCTCCTTGCAGTCCAAGGATCTCTCAAGAGTCTTCTCCAACACCACAGTCCAAAAAATCAATTCTTCGGTGCTCAGCTTTCTTTATACTCCAACTCTCACATCCATACACATCAAAAACTATAGCTTTGACTAGATGGACCTTTGTCAGCAAACTAAGGTCTCTGCTTTTCAATATGCTGTCTAGGTTGATCATAGCTTTTCTTCCAAGAAGCAAGCATCTTTAAATTTCATGGCTGCAGTCACCATTTGCAGTGATTTTGGAGCGCAAGAAAATAAAGTCTCTCACTGTTTCCATGGTTTCCCCATCTATTTGCCATGAAGTGATGAGACTGGATGCCACGATCTTAGCTTTTTAAATGTTGGGTGTTAAGCCAGCTTTTTCATTCTCCTCTTTCATTTTCACCAAGAGGCTCTTCAGTTGCTCTTCACTTTCTGCCATAAGAGTGGTGTCATCTGAATATGATATTTCTCTCAGAAGTCTTGATTCCAGCTTATGCTTCATCCATCTTGGCATCTCATATGATGTACTCTGTATATAAGTTAAATAAGCATGGTGACAATATACAGCCTTGACACACTCCTTTCCCAATCTGGAACCAGTCCATTGTTCTATGTCTGGTTCTAACTGTTGCTTCTTGACCTGCATACAGATATCTCAAGAGGGAGGTAAGGTGGTCTGATATTCTCATCTCTAAGAATTTTCCACAGTTTGTTGTGATCCACACAGTTAAAGGCTTTGGCGTAGTCAATAAAGCAGATTATTTTCTAGAATTCTCTTGGTTTTTTGATGATCCAATAGATGTTGGATTTGATCTCTGGTTCCTCTGCCTTTTCTAAAACCAGCTTGAATATCTGGAGGTTCATGGTTCATGTACTGTTGAAGCCTGGCTTGGAGAATTTTGAGCATTACTTTGCTAGCATGTGAGATGAGTGCAATTGTGCAATAGTTTGAGCATACTTTGGTATTGCCTTTCTTTGGGATTGGAATGAAAACTGACCTTTTCCAGTCCGGTGGCCCCTGCTGAGTTTTCCAAATTTGCTGGCATATTGAGTGAAGCACTTTCACAACATCATCTTTTAGGATTTAAAATAGCTCAACTGGAATTCCGTCAACTCCACTAGTTTTGCTTGTAGTGATGCTTCCTAAGGCTCACTTGACTTCACATTCCAGGATGTTTGGCTCTAGGTGAGTGATCACACCATCATGGTTATCCGGGTCATGAAGATCTTTTTTGTAAAGTTCCTCTGTGTATTCTTGCCACCTCTTCTTAATATCTTCTGGTTCTGTTAGGCCCATACTGCTTCCATCCTTTATTGTGTCCCTCTTTGCATGAAATGTTCCCTTGGTATCTCTAATTTTCCTGAAGAGATCTCTAGTCTTTTCCATTCTATAATTTTGCTCTATTACTTTGCATCGTTATTGCTTAGGAAGGCTTTCTTATCTCTCCTTGCTATTCTTTGTAACTCTGCATTCAAATGGATATATCTTTCCATTTCTCCTTTGCCTTTCACTTTTCTTCTTTTCTCAGCTATTTGTAAGGTCTCCTCAGAAAAACATTTTGCTTCTTTGCATTTCTTTTTCTTGGGCATGGTTTTGATCACCACATCCTGTACAATGTCACAAGCCTCTATCCATAGTTCTTCAGGCATTCTATCAGATCTAATCCCTTTAATCTATTTGTCACTTCCACTATATAATTATAAGGGATTTGACTTAGGTCATACCAGAATTGTCTAGTGGTTTTCCCTACTTTCTTCAATTTAAGTCTGAATTTTGCAATAAGGAGTCCAAGGGACTCTCAAGAGTCTTGTCCAACTCCACAGTTTAAAAGCATCCATTTTTCAGCACTCAGCTTTCTTTATAGTCCAACTCTCACATCCTTACATGACTACTGGAAAAACCATAGCTTTGATTAGATGGACCTTTGTTAGCAAAGTAATGTCTCTCATTTTTAATATGCTGTCTAGGTTGGTCATAACTTTTCTTCGAAGGATAAAGTATCTTTTAATTTCATGGCTGCAGTCAACATCTGCAGTGATTTTGGAGCCCAAGAAAATAAAGTCTGTCACTGTTTCCATTGTTCCCTCATCTATTTGCCATGAAGTGATAGGACCAGATGCCATGATCTTCATTTTTTTAATGTAAATTTAAAATATGATAAATATATACATAAATGCATACAGGTTAAGTCACTTGAGTTGTGTCCAACTCTTTGTGACCCTTTAGACTGTATCTAACCAAGCTCCTCTGTCCATGGGATCCTCCAGGCAAGGATACTGGAGTGGGTTGACACACACTCCTCCAGAGGATCTTCCCAACCCAGGGACTGAACCTGCCTCTCTCATGTCACCTGCATTGGCAGTCATGTTCTTTACCCCTAGCACCACTTGGGAAGTCCCATACACATAAATATGTAAATATAAAACATACTCATACACATGAGACAGCGTGTTTAATGTTATGTAGCATGCATGATGCTATGCTTAAGGAGATGTGTGTTGATACTATATATATACCAGATATCATTTGGAGAATTAAGTAAATTTCATTTCCTGGATGTGGATTAATCTAGAACCATGTCAGGCAATCTCTACTCTTGCCTCTGTCTTTCCATTCCTTTCTTGTACCATCTGCATGCAGAGCTCACTCCTCACCATCTTCTTGAAGGAGTCCAATCTTACCAAACAATGTGTGGTTTTCTAATGTTTCAGGACAGGCTGAGCCATGAGGAAGAGACTACTTCTGCCCCCCTAAGGCATTCCATCCCCCTGTGGCCGAGCTTCTCTCAGAGCCCATCTACTTGCCATTTGACTCCACCCCCAAAGCCCCCAAAGAAGGGCTTTGCTGTCACTTGTAGAACCCTACTGGTTGCCTCCCTGCTTCTGACTACTATTTGCCAAGAGATATATGTGTGCATGTATGCTTACTCATGTCTGACTCATGTTTTTGACCCCATGGACTATACCCCATGAGGCTCCTCTGTCCGTGGAATTCTCCAGGCAAGAATACTGGAGTGAGTTGCCATTTCCTTCTCCAGGGGATCTTCCCAGGGATTGAACCCACATCACCTGCATGGTAGGCAGAAGACTCTTTACCACTAAGCCACCAGGGAAGCCCGCCAGGAGATGCCTCCCTGGAATTCTAAGAGACAGCACATCACAGCCCACTGTAAAATTATGCTAGACTATCTGGATAGTCACATCCTTAAAAATAAGCCTGAAATATGACTCCACTGGCCCTGTTTACGTCAGGTTAAAGATCATATCACATTCAGAAGCAGAACTAGACGTAATTGAAAGGGTTAATGAGAAAAGTCAGACATAAGTGAGCTTCCAGTACATCACACTCCTTCCAAATAAACACAAGTCACAGCATGGTGTAGAAATTAAAGCTCTGCAGCAGTTCTGAGAGAAAAAGTGAAAAATGGAACTGTCAAGGAGCAAATGACAGGATAGTCCTGTGAGTTCAGCAGAGTCTGTGTCATAAGAATCGGTACCTTATTCACCTGTGAGTGGTGACTTCATTTCATCAAAACATCATCTATTCACATTAAGTCAGTAATTGTCTATTTAATTGCTTTTACTGTGATAAGTGGACTATTTCCTGCCATATCAGTGAACAAGGATGACTTTAGCCATTAGGATTGCAGCCACTTCCTATGGTGAGTCCCAGGGGAGTTTAGGATATGAAAAAAACACAGGATATTAGCCCCAGATAGCTGAGATACATATGAAAGGAATGATTTCAGTAAACCCAACCTCTTGCATTTTCCTATAGACAGAAAAGTGCTAAATACCTTACCTTGAGATATCTGCTTTTCTTTAACAATAATCTTTGGATGTTTAGACTACCTACCCTTTGTTGTAAAATATTGCTGCCTTGCTTCCTCAGTATAGTTCTCTTAGGGCTACTTGAGATGGTATCTCCTGGGCTTGAAGTCCTAAAAATTCCCACCTAATAAAACATAACTCTCAACTTTTAGATTGTGACTTTATTTTTTTAAGTCAACAATAGCTTTGTTAGTAGTATGTAGTTTGTAAATGTGGTTTGGCTCTAGAGCCATATAAGAATTATAAGCATAAGGAACATAAATGCATTTCACATTTGTTCATGTATAAGTCAACATTTGGTGGGGCCAATGGTGTCCTTTGGGCATTTTTTTCAGGTTTACAGCATACCAGCTTAACAGTTTAGAAAATGAAAAAACAAAAACACAGAAAGGAGTATTCACTATGATCTCAGTTATTCATTCATTCATTGACCCATTAAATACATATTTATTGGATACTGATTACATGTTGCCAGGAATCATTTGAAACTCTGATACAGCAATACATGTTAGGCAAGGTCATGATTCTCCTCCATCTTGCTTTCAAACAAAAAGGAAATTTTTTAATGTTTTTAAAGGTAATTTTAGAATTTGACACATGCATAGAAGGAAAGAAACCAGGGTGATCTGGTAACAAGTGGCTGAAGGGGCTTTTATGGTTCAAAGCAGGAGAGGTCATTCTGCGGACATAACATTAGCCCTGAGACCAGGGAATGGACAGCCTTCTGCAAAAACCAGAGATTAACTTTCCAGGAAGAGGAAATAGGATATGTAAAGGCACTGGGGTGAAATGATGAGAAAAGAATCCATGCAGGGAGTAGTGGGGAGGGTGTAGGTAGGCAGATCAGACCACACTGGATCTTTTTAATGATTTGAAAGGTTCAGTTCAGTTCAGTTGCTCAGTCGTGTCTGACTCTTTATGACCCCATGAATTGCAGCACGCCAGGCCTCCCTGTCCATCACCAACTCCCAGAGTTCACTCAGACTCGTGTCCATCGAGTCAGTGATGCCATCCANCACTCCTTTTCCTATTTGGAACCAGTCTGTTGTTCCAAGTCCAGTTCTAACTGTTGCTTCCTGGCCTGCATACAGATTTCTCAAGTATCCGGATTTTATACTAGGTACTTCTGGAAACCTCTGGAGAGTTTTTTAGATGGCAATAACAAGATTTAATATAAACTGTGAAAAGTAAAATGAAGTCTATGAAACAAATAAGAGTGAAAACCAGATGAGTTGGGAGGCTACTGGAGTAAACAAAGTAAGAAATGGCAATGACTGGGTGAGGAGGCAGCAGTGGAAATCAAAAGAAGTGGATGAATTTGAGATATAGGTAGAGATACCGTCCACAGGTCTTGGTGATGGACTGGATGTTAAAAGCTGAAGAAGAGAAAGATAAGATTCAGAGGTGCTTTGAAGATTTAGGAATTGAGGCATTAGTATTTTTTGTTTTATTTTAAAATAAAATAGCATGGATATAGCAACAATTCTGAATGGAAATAAAACATTAAGACTCAGTATGTTTGGATGGTGGAAATAAAGTTTCCTTTTTGTGTGAATATAAATTTCTAAATGAAAATATATAATTAATACCTTTTGTTTAAATTTCCTGGTGATAAAATTCTTTTTTTTTTTTTTTTTTTGGCACTCAGTCAAAGCTCCAAGTCATCTGAGGAAAGCAGAAGTCTGTTAGAAGTCTGAATAGGAGAGTCCAGAATAGAAGAAGCCAAGGATTAAAGCAAGAAGTAAGGATGGGGACCTGGGTCAATGGATATTATAGAAAGTAGGGCCACAGCAAGTCAGAAAGGGAGCTTGGACTTGCTAACTTGGCTGTCCTAGTCTACCTGGGCATCATGACTGCTTTTAAAGAGCTGGCAATACCCATCTGTTCATGCCAAACAGTAATAATGTTCAGTATTTGTATTACTATCTCTCAATGAATGGGAGTTTCCTCCACTAAAATGCACAACTTGTACCAGTCTACTCCCCTCTTTACCACTCAAAGCACAAGAAAGAACACAAAGGACAGGGTGGCAGGGAGGTCATATCCAAATTGTGTATTTTATCCTCATTAATATTCATGGTCATTAAAATTGCCAACTTGAAATGACAATATAGATGGCAGAACTGAGCAACAAAGTGCTCTGTCCATGAGATTTTCCCCAACCTAAAAAACAGAGAGAGAAACAAACTTCATTTCTGAGATGACACAACTGTCTGCTGACTGAGTCTTATTTTCTTTCCATCACAGTGTGTTAAACACAACGGTTCGGTACTTCCTAATACTTTTCACACCATGCCACACGTAGAGACTGATAGTTTTACAAGATAGTGGGGCAAATGGGCAGGGATGCTCCTGGCCTGCTATTTCCTCAGAGTGCCATCTGCCCCAAGGCTTATGTGACCACACAGAAACTAAATGGGTAAACAGCTAGACACAACTTTAAGAAAACTGTACATTTGTTTACAGGAGACTTAAATCAGTGATTCCCAAACTTTCCAAAACTTTGGAAAACTTTTAAGACACAGATTCCCAAGGCCTTATCCAAGACATATTGGTAAAATTGCATATGTGAAATGAATCGCCAGTCCAGGTTCGATGCATGATACAGGATGCTCAGGGCTGGTGCACTGGGATGACCCAGAGGGATGGTATGGGGAGGGAGGTGGGAGGGAGGTTCAGGATGGGGAACGTGTGTACACCGGTGTTGATGTATGGCAAAACCAATACAATATTGTAAAGTAATTTGCCTCCAACTAAAATAGATAAATTTATATTTAAAATAAAATAAAATTTAATTTAAAAAATCATATTGGTAAAATTGCTTATGATTTCAAGTAACAGAAGATACCCACTCAAATTGTGTTAAGCAATTATTAGGAAGTTTAAGCTTTAGTCAGTTTTAACACTAATTCAGTGTCTCATCCACAAAACTATGCTGAGCAGATCAGCTTTGTCTTCCATTTGCTCCCCCTTGTTAATCAAAAATGGTTGCACCTCTTCTAGGCAATAAAATAGTCTCTGTTATACAATCTTCAGCAATGTAAAGAGGCAGAAAGTGGCCATGTTTTCTTACATCTCTCTAATTTAGAACCTTCCTCTGAAGCCTTAAAGCTGACTTCAGTTCAGTTCAGTCTCTCAGTCGTGTCTGACTCTTTGCGACCCCATGAATCGCAGCACGCCAGGCCTCCCTATCCATCACCATCTCCCAGAGTTCACTCAGACTCACTTCCATCGAGTCCGTGATGCCATCCAGCCATCTCATCCTCGGTTGTCCCCTTCTCCTCCTGCCCCCAATCCCTCCCAGCATCAGAGTCTTTTCCAATGAGTCAACTCTTCACATGAGGTGGCCAAAGTACTGGAGTTTCAGCTTCAGCATCATTCCCTCCAAAGAAATCCCAGGGTTGATCTCCTTCAGAATGAACTGGTTGGATCTCCTTAGTCTCATCTAATTAGCCTCATGTACTTAGCATGTGTCATCCTTTGTTCAGTAGCTAAGTCCGTCTGACTCTTTGTGACCCCATGGACTCCAACATGCCAGGCTTCCCTGTCCCTCACTGTCTTTCAGAGTTTGCTCAAACTCACGTCCATTGGGTTGTTGACGCCATCCAACCATCTCATCTTCTGTGCCCCCTTTCTCTTCCTCCCCTCAGTCTTCCCCAACATAATTAGCTTTATGTAATTGATAACAATGGAGTCACATTCCTACCCTTAAGCAAATCAGTAGCAAGGGGGATGGTTCATCCTGATTGGTTTATGTCACTCATGACTAAAACTCTGGAGCTAGAAATTCAGTTACCAATCTGAGTCAGGAAATACCCAAATAAAACTAGATTTTGCCCATTAGGAAGTGTAGGTAAGCAACAAATATTGAATGCTACATAAACAAAACCAAAATCTTTGAAAAGCCCTAACATCTATATATTTTTTTAAAATTAAAATCATTATGATGATGGGCCAGGTTTGGGAACCACAGTTCTCAACTCGGGGTGCTAGGAGACGTTGTGGCCTTTGTGTAAATTAGCAGAGAATGCCTCCTCTAGCTTGTGGCATACAGCTGTGAGCAGAGGGCAGTTTTGTTGGAATGAAAACAAAGTAGGCCCTTCCTGCTCATCTTCACATCAGGGAGCAGGGCAGGGGCTAAGTTTTAATCCCTCAGTTCCTCTCCCTTCACTGAGCCCAGTGGTATACTGATCAATGTTTATCAATCAGCTCCCTCATCTGTAGAGTCTGTCAGTTTCCATTGTGTACATATGCCCATCAAGGCCAAGTTTAAGCTACTGTTGTAATGTCACTGAATGTGGAGCTGGGAAGTGATGTTCATAGTCAGTGCTGAGAAGTATCAGTCAGCACCAGCACACCTTGGACATGGACTCACCATATAAAGAACACAAGTTGCACAATCAAGCATAGTACCTGCTTGTAACCACGCTTTTCTCTACACGGGGAGAACCTACCAAAATAAAGCTATATAAAACTCACCAGAGTTTTTTATTTTATATATATAAAGATAATGAGTCCCTAGTTCTAAACACAAGCCCTGGTAACTGCATTTTAAAAAGCGTTATTTCACAACCTCCACCCTACCTTAAATGATACTCCACTTGGAAATTAATAATGCAGAGAAACTTCATATATTTTAAGTAACACAATGATCAAGAGTATAATTTATTACTCACTAATGGGAAAGACAACTTGATATTAAAAAAAGTAGAACTCATAAAAGGCTAAGTAAAAAATGAATCACTTTTATAAATAATGTCAAAGAAATTATTATATCTTTGAATTTTGGGGAAAGCACAAAATTTATTGAAGAAAAATTCCTAAATCTGATGCTACCTAATAATATAGAGGAAGCTTAAACAATCTATTATGTGGTCATACAATTTTTCCTTTGCCTCAAATGCTTGCTTTAAGTCTTGCTTTATATAAATGTGGATACGCTTCTCCTTTTCATATTGGCATGGATACCAAAATAAAGGAAGCTGGTATAACCTATGGTGAAAGTGTCATATTTTGTGTCACGCTACCTTGGATGAAGTCTGTTCTACCACCTGCCAATGGTATAATTCGGGTCTAGTCACTTAACCTCTCCTAACTCCAATATCCTCATGGATAACTCCAATATCCTTATGGATAACTCCGATAACCTCATGGATAACATCAAGGAAATAACAGCACTTACATCATAGGGCTTAGAAGCAGTGTAGATGGAATAATTCAAGCCTGTACTCAGTACCATGGCCAGCATATAGTACATACTCCATAGATATTGACCACAGGGCACTCACTCAGTCACTTGGGCAGAGCTGGTGTCCAAAAGCCTGTAGACGTCTATCCAAGCAACCAATCAACCAACCGTCATGGGAGCTACACTAAGCACCTCTCAGAATTTATTCTCATCCTTGGTGAAAGAAACCAAGAGATGACAATGATTGAGCAAATAGTCTATAGCAGGCCTACAACAAAGTAGTCTAACTCAAGTGTTATTGTATTTCACAAGCATGACTGTGACTGTATGTTTATGTTTTTACCCCTCCCTACTCATTCTTTCTAGTTCTCAGACGGTTTTTGTCTCCTCCACCTCCATTTCTTACTGTGTATTTGTCGCCCATAAGGACTGAAAGAGAGAAGAAACCACTGGCCTAAATAGCAAAAAAGATGGATTTCTATGTATGTTTATAAAAAACGGTGCCTTGTTAGTAGGAACGTTTTTCATTTATTTGATCTTTTCTTGCAGAGATCAGATAGACCAGCTAGGCAAGAAGTGCAAGATGAACTTGGACAGGAGAGGATGAGAATCTTTGGTTCAACAGTAGGAGGAAGAAGGATCTTCCATCAGGAGGACCAGGGAGCTGACAGCAAGCACCCTCGGCTGCGCTTCAGCAACGAAGGACCAGTTTTCCTGCCCACTCCCATCACCTCTGCATCATCTGTGGACAACACCCGTTCAATGATCTGGCCCCTAGACTAAGCTTCCAGAAGGAAGGTGGATGGACAGCTTCTGTGGCAATGACCTCTTTCATAGAGGCACTGGCTAGGATCAGTGGAAGTCCCCTCTGAGTTGCTGTGGTGGCCACATCATTTCTATTTCATAGGCATCAGGGCAGGTATTTGACAGCAGGGTTTCTAGACCTCAGCACAACTGACATTTTGATAGTCAATTCATTGTTATTTGGAGCAATATTATGCACTGTGGAGCACCTGTCTCCTACTTGTAACACCTAAAAAGTGTCTCCAGATATAGCCAGATGTCCACTGGGGAGCAAAATCACCCCTGGGATGTGGGGCAGGGAACCAGTGTTCTACACAATAACTTCATAACAGTGTTACAATCTCCATGGCACAGAAGACAGCACTGAATTAGAGGTAGTCAGTAGGTTGTCCAAGGTTGCAAGACCAGTGAACGGTTTGCTTTGTCTGAAGCATGTGTTTCTTTAGCATTCTGCCTCTCTTCACGGGACTTCAAAGTCTAGCTCAGAATCTTTAAAATAGTAGGCATTTCATAAGTGTTGTTACATTAAATAATAAATGAATGAATGGCAGAATTTTCCCATTTTAATTCTCTAGGTTCTTATCCTCCGTCAAAGTAAATAGGCAGAAATTTTATAGTCAGTAACAAGGACCACTGAGCCTGAAGCGGTGATAATCAGCCTTGTTCACATCGGTGTCCAAAGGTCTCTCACCTGGAGTGCCCCAAGAGGCATAAGGCTTTTCTGAAAAGCTACTGATAGAGATCAGAGATATCACACCAGCTGTGTGACAGCCTGAGACACAGGTGATCTACAAGAAAGAAGAAAGTCTTACGGTCACTGTTATCACTACTCCCTTAACAGTCTTCATATCTGTACCAGATAAATAAAAAAGTAGCAGGGGGACTTCCCTGGTGGTCCAGGGGTTAAGACCTTGCCTTCCAGGGCAGAGGGTACAGGTTCCATCCCTGATGGAGGGGCTGAGACCCTTGCATGCCTGCCTCGTGGCCACAAAAACAAAACAGAAGTAATATTGTAACAAATTTAATAAAGACTTAAAAAAATGATTCACAGCAAAAAAAAAAAAACTTAAAGAAACAGAAACAACAGCAGAACTCCTTCCCTGCCTTCCTTACATGAATCGTTGAGGTGTATATGACATTCTTACAAAGAAGAACTTTGGCCTGGGAATCAAGAGACCTGGATTCCAGGCCTGACTCTAATTAACCATGGGATGTGTATACATCATTTGGCCCCTGAGACTGTTTCATTGTCTGATATTTAGAAAGGGAGACACACGATGGCTCAGATCTTTTCTGAATCTCTTGTTCTTTGAACCCATGTGTATAAGAAGATCATCTACTGTTCTTTTCGAGATCTCTTGTTCTTTGGACTTGTGTATTTAGGATTGCCATTTGCTGCAGTATTAAAACAGTCTGCTTAAGCCGTTTCTGTGAATTGCTATAGAATTTAGATTGGAGCTGAAAAAATCAATAACCAAGTCACCAAACATATAAGTTAGCTCCCATGACTTGATTATTTCTATGCATTGCAAATAGCTTGGATTTAAATATTTATGATTTTGCAGCCAGTTCAGGCATGTAGTCATTCTGTCATGTACTGAATAAAAAATAATCAATGGAAAATAATGGCCTCATCAAGCTCCAGTCAAACTGAATGTAGAATAGCCTAACTGCAGACATGGCAGATTTTCTTTAAATCAATCTTACAACATGAATCCTACACTTATAAATACCCAACAACCACTCTTTCTGTGGAACCACTCAAATTTCTGTCTCTGCTGCTGCATTTGTGACATTCTCTCCATTCCGAATATTCTAGCAACTCTCAAAAGTCTACTACAGATGGACAGTGAGGTCTCTTGAATCTTCTCACGAGAGGTAACACTGTCTGCCTCTGAATTCTTTCAGTCAAAAAACGTTGAGTACTTTCTCTGTTATATTCCCTGGAGCTCAGAGCTGAGGAATGATTGCTGAACCCCATAGAGTTATATGCAAGGTGTTATAAGAGCATCTTTGCACTGTAAGACTAAGGTGAGGTTAACTGAGTAAGGTAGGGAAATGGTATAAGACAAGGGTGACAGGCAGGAGAAAGGGGGACAGTTGATGTCACTGTCATTCTGCAATCACCGCAGCTTAATAAATAAGACCCTGTTTCAGAAGCATGAACTGTAAGAGAGCATCATTCATAAACCCATAGAGGAAGGTGAAGGATGATTTGTGTAAGGCGGCATAAGCCAGTGCAAGTCTAATGAGGGGGTGGACATCATCAGATTAGTATTTTATAGAAGAGCTCTCTGACAACCACATGGAAGACAGAACAAAGAAAGACACGACCAGCTAGGAGAAAAGTGAGACAGTCAGGAAGCTGTTGAAGTGAAACAGATCAGATATCCTGATCGTGAGCACAAAGGCAGTAGTCAAGAAGTGAACAGGAAGGTTAAGTTTAGAACATATGAAGAGGTAAAAGTCCACCAAACATTATTGTATATGATGATTAAAGAAAAGGCAGGAATTCATGATGCTATCCTGATTTCTGGCTTGGAAGATGAAGTGGATGATTGTGGTTTTCACCAACTTGAGGAACTCAAGAGGCAGAGCAGATCTGGGGGTAGAATGAGTTGATAATTTGAAGTATATTGAGTTTGAGGTGCCAGTGGCACATGTCAATGGAGAGGTCCTTGAGGCATTGAAATACATAAAATCAGAAACTCAGAAAAGCGATACAAGCTGACATAGATTCTTTAACCTTTTTACTGTGAAATATAACATACACCCAGAAAAGTATGCAAAAACAAATGAACAGCCTAATGAATTATAAATTAAACATTCATGCAACTCAGGTCAAGAAATAAGCCCCTTCCATTTTCAAAGCCACTTGAATACCTTTTCCTAATCACAGACAAGTCCCTCCCTCCCAACAGAATAACCATCTTGATTTTATGGTCATCACTTTCCTATTTTCTACTTTTAGCACCTAATTCTTAATCACTCCAGCTTAATTGTACCCATTTTGACCTTTATAATGACATGGAATGTATTTTTTATGACTAGTGTCTTGTCTCCTATATATTTGCAAAATAAATCCATGATACTCGCTAGTTCATTTGTTTCCAATGTAATATAGTGTTCAGTTTTATTTTTTGCTGGTGGATCTTTGAGTCGTTTTTTCTGTTATGAATAAAGTTGTTATGAACACAGTTAAAATTATCACTTGATAGACATATCTGTTAGGTAAATAACTTGGAATGGAATTCCTAGGTCAAAAGATAGCATAGAATTCTTAACTTTAGTAGAAGATATCAACCATGGTCTTAGTAACTGTACTGCTTTACATAAACATCATCAATAAACAAGACTTCCAGCTGCCACACAATCTCACCAACACTTGATAACGGGTGCCTTTTTAATTTCAGCCATTCTGATGAGTAGAGGTATTACATGTGGCATTTTGCTGATTAACTAGTAAAGCTGAGTGTCTGTGTATTAATTTCTATCTATTTACTAATCATTTAAATACCCTGTTTGGGGGAATGTCTGTTCCAATATCTTACCTGCTTTTTTCTCTTCTGGTTTGTCTATATTTCTGTCACTGACTTATGGAAAATCTTTGTATTTTCAACATGAAAGTCCTTTGTTAATTATATGTATTGTGAACCTGTTTTCTGATGCTGGATTTTTTTTTCAACTCTCTAAACAGAGTTTATTAGTGAACAGAAGTTTTAAATTTTCCTCAGGAAATTAGATTTTTTGGTTTTCAGGTTTAGATCTCCAATTTACCTGAAATTGATCTTACATATGGCTTGAGGTTGGTATGATGTTTCTTTTTTTCCAAATAGATATCCAATTATTGCAGCACCATAAATAAAGTGCTCTTGTGTATGTGTGTGTGTGTGTAGTTTTATGAGATCTCTAGTCTGTTCTGAATCACTATCTTGCTATTTTAATTGTTGCAGCTTTAAAACAATCTTTATATTAAGTAGAATAAGTTCTCTTTTCCAAGGATATATTGGCTATTTTGAGCCTTTTACTGTTCCATATAAATCAAATAATTCTGCACATATTCACATAAACCACTGGATTTTAATTGTGAGTACAATGTATCTATGGCTATATTTAGGAAGAATTGATAGCTTTATTATATCGAGTCTTCCAGTCTGACATGAAATATTTCTCCATTTACTTCAGCTTTTCCATTAATGTCTCCAAAATTTTCTGTATAGAGGTCATGCACATCTTTGAATATGTCTAATCCTAGAACTCTTTCAGTTATACGTAGCAAGTTTTAAACTTTATTTTTCATGTGTTACTGTATATAAAAAATGAAATGCCTTTTACTTTATTGATCTTATATCTAACAACTTCACTAAACTCCCTTTTTAATTTTACTAATTTCTCTGTATGTCCTTTTAGATTTGCTATATTAAAATCATATCATTAGCAAATAATGACAGTTTTACCTTACAACTTTACCTTACAACTTTTATTTGTTCTTCTTGCCTTATTGCAGTGGCTAAACCTCTCAGAGATAACTAAAAGCGGTGAGAGTGGGAATATTTCTTGTTCTCAATCTCAAATGGAAAATCTCTGTCATGAATACATATGTAAAATCCTTAACAAAATATGAACAAACGGAACTCTGTAATATATCAGAATATACCATGCCCAAATTGAATATTTCAGAAATGCAAGTTCTTGAGTCAAGCTGACCTTTGTGTTTCCTTTTCATAATACTCTTATCAGATTTTGCTATTCAAGTTATGCTGCTGCTGCTAAGTCACTGTCATGTCCGACTCTGTGCGACCCCATAGACAGCCGCCCACCATGCTCCTCCATCCCTGGGATTCTCCAGGCAAGAACACTGGAGTGGGTTGCCATTTCCTTCTCCAATGCATGAAAGTAAAAAGTGAAAGGGAAGTCGCTCAGTCATGTGTGATTCTTAGCGACCCCATGGACTGCAGCCTACCAGGCTCCTCCATCCATGGGATTTTCCAGGCAAGAGTACCGGAGTGGGGTGCCAATATGCTAGATACATGGAACTAACAGGAAATATTGCTTCTCTTTCTTTTCTCTGGAGGATTTTATATAAGATTTGTTTAATATTTGGTAGAATTTACTGGATAAACCATATGAGCCTGGAGTTTTCTGGGTGAGAAATTTTGTATTTATGGACCTGTATCACAGGCCTTATACAACTTTGTGCCTGTTTTACAGCTAAATTTTACTTCTGTGATGGATTAGCTCCCTACTAGTATACAATTTTCTTGAAGGCCAGAACTGTGTCTCCAGTGCACATCTTGGAACCTTGCGCATGGCAGATGTACCATGAATCTAACTGAAATAACTACAGTATTCATTTGGGAGTCATTTTGAATACTTAATCCCAACATACTATGTATGTATTCTGTTTTATGGTCTTTATTTATCTCATTGGCATCTATGGGAAAGGTTAGTCTACTCTCCAAGGACTAATAAGAGCCACAAAATGATATGAGCATTTAGTACATGTACATCAGCCGTCTGGGTGTGAGATGAAACCAAGGAAGAGGAAGCTTTGATGATCTGGCTGAGTGGTTTCCAGTCTGGAGAGGGAGGTAAAAAATGCACACGTCCCTTTGGGAAAACAAAATATTTTTTTTTTCCTAGTTCTTATAAAACATGGGCTTTAGATTGTGTCCTTGCTTTCAATAGGTGCACTAAGTGGACTTAGCTCTTCAACAAGTACTCCTTTGAGAAATCTCAGGACAATGCTATCCCCTCAATAATTTAAGTGTTCTATTATGTAGTAACTTAGACTTTACTACTGGACTTAAAAATTTATATTGCATTCTTTAAGAATCTGGCAAAGTACTGCAAAACAGGCAACGTGAAACACCTTGGAAATACTTTCATAATACCAGCATCTCTCATCCCTGGTGGGAAGGGAGGTGAAGCAGGGTTGTCTTGCTAAGTCTAGGCCCTAGAAAGCCCCAGAGGAGTATGGGGCTTCTCACACTCAGTGCTCTCGGTGCCTATAACCAGAGGGCTAGGGCCACAGAGCACACCGAGAAGACCACGTCTCACCGTCGAGAAAGCACCTGTGTCCCGGCTGGGGATTAGGGTAGGAACGTGAGGCCAAGGGTCAGCAAGCAAGAAATGGTTGTGAAACAAGGAGACACCGATCATGACACAGTTCAAGAAGGCAGATCACTGGCTTTGGTTCTCAGCTGCTCCTGGCAGTGAGTGTGAGCCAGATTTATTTGAAGAATCTATCATGAAATAATTAACTTTTAGAGAGAGAGACAGCATAATTTCTAAAGCCGGGGAGGCCAATCCTTTCTTGGCCTCTTACTAGCTGTGTGATCTTGTTAAAAAATAAAAAAAAGTAGCTTATCTAATTTTCAGGTTCTTCATCTGTAAAATTAAAAGTAACTAAGTCTCAAGGTGGTAACCATAGTTAAATGAGATAGTGCATACGTAATATCCTAGCACAACATTGAGCATATAAAAGGCAATTAATAAATGCTATTTCCAAATAGTCTAGTGTTGTCATTCTCTTCCCCCCACTCAACTCTCTGTATCTTGGGGCTGGTGCATGGGGATGATCCAGAGGGATGATGTGGGGTGGGAGGTGGGAGGGGGGTTCATGTTTGGGAGTTCATGTATACCCGTGGCGGATTCATGTCAATGTATGCCAAAACCAATACAGTACTGTAAAGTAAAATAAAGTAAAAATTAAAATTAAATAAAAAAAATAAAAAAATAAATGCTATTTCCATACTACAACTTGTGCTAATCAGGGTAATATTATATTATATTATATTAATAATATAAATTATTATATTAAATTAATATAATATTAATGTAATATTCCCTGTATAACACAGAGAACTATATTCAAT
>SJYX01019876.1:530757-559383 GCA_006410675.1 Oreotragus oreotragus | reverse complement strand
TGGCGGATTCATGTCAATGTATGCCAAAACCAATACAGTACTGTAAAGTAAAATAAAGTAAAAATTAAAATTAAATAAAAAATTAAAAAATAAATGCTATTTCCATACTACAACTTGTGCTAATCAGGGTAATATTATTTATATTATATTATATTAATAATATAAATTATTATAATATATTAAATTAATATAATATTAATGTAATATTCCCTGTATAACACAGAGAACTATATTCAATATCCTATGATAAACCATAATGGAAAAAGTAATTAAAAGAATGTATATACACATATGGGCTTTCCCGGTGGCTCAGCAGTAGAGAATCCACCTGCAGTACAGGAGACATTGGTTCAATTCCTGGGTCAGGAAGATCCCCTGGAGAAGGAAATGGCAATCCACTCCAGTATTCTTGCCTGGAGAATCCCATGGACAGAAGAGCCTGGTGGGCTACAGTCCATGGGGTCACGAAGAGTCAGACACGACTGAACAACTGAGCACACACAAAGAAGTTAATATAGACACAGCGCCTAGAACAGTTCCTGGTATGTAGTAAGGACTCAAAACTTGTTGTTATTATTACAGTGTACAATTGGAAATGTTCACCAATGCTGCCGCTCTAAGGCACTCCCTCTAATCCAGAGACTTCCTCAAGGACCGGCCTTGGGAGGGACACACATAACATGTGACTCTTGGTCACTCACCTCTTCAATCAGAGCAGCTCTGCTTTCCTCTTATCATTCCTTGTTCCTCTGTAGATGGATTTCCCCCAACAAGGGTTTCAATGTTCAAAGTATACAGAAACTACTTCCCTCTGTTTTGTGGCTTCCTTAACTAGACTAGAGCTTAGACAACTCACTCCATCCTCCCTGGACTTAATTTCCTCAACCATATAGAGGTAGGGGAGGGAGCAGAGAAAAATAATAATTCTGCCTCACTGCACACTTTCTGCGACACTGACAGTATACATCCTTTGTATGGAGAGCATTCTTACCAGTTCTCAGTGACTTACATTTTGTGCTGGTGGGGTCTGGAGGGAAAGAAGTAGGAGGGCAAATGGAGTCTATGGGGTGGGTGAACAGTGCAGGCTCTGCCCTTGCAGGGAGAAGAAAGCTGTCTAGGGTGTTTTAATCAAGTGGGTAATAACAGGAAGACCAGACTTCCCTGGTTGTCCAGTGGCCAAGACTCCAATCTCCCAGTGCAGGGGGACAGGGTTCAATTCCCGGTCAGGGAACTCGACCCACATAAGAGTTCGCATGCAACTAAAGATCCCAGGTGCTTGGAACTAAAACCCAGTGCAGCAAATAAATAAATATAAATTTAAAAAAGAAAAAGAGGGGCTTCCCTGGTGACGCAGTGGTAAAGTGTTGCCTGCCAATGCAGGAGACACAGGTTCAATCCTTGGTCTGGGAAGATCTCCCAGCTAAGCCCATGAGCCGCACCTACTGAGCCCGTGTTCCACACAAGAGCAGTCACCTCAACGAGAAGCCCATGCACTGCAAGGAGAGAGTAGCCCCTGCTCGTGGCAACCAGAGAATGCCTGTGCAGCAATGAAAAGCCAGCACAGTCAAAAATAAAAACAAATAAAATTACTTTTCATTTTAAAGGTAGAAAGAAGGGAAAAATCGGACTGCATAAAAAGAAACCAAAACATTAAAAAATAAATAAATAGGTAAAATAACAGGGAGACCAACTCTGGCTATAGATCACCTCATTTCCTCCAACTCTGTGATACTAGCCACAATTTTATCTCCAGCTGGCAGTCTCTTCTGTCTGTTTCTCAACTGATTCCTGTTGCAGGAAGGAAGAACATGTTTGGTTACCAGTTTGTTGTAAGCCTAGCCACATAAGCCTAGACTAAGAATAGCAATAATATTATGCCTCTGTATATTTACCTAGAAAGCCCTTTATTCATTTTAAAATGCAAGAACAAATTCCAGAGGTGTTAAATGACTTGCCAAAGAGCTCTTATCTCTGAAATGGCAAGAGTGTAAGTGGGGTCTGTCTTTCCCAGTACCTAGTCATACATTCTTCTCACTCTTTCTACTTAATCATGTGCTGATTAACATGCAATAGTCAAATGAGATTATGTGGCTAAAAATTGACCACTGAGGGTGTAGGACTTCCTCTTGAGACAACAGGATCTTTCTGAAAAATCCCGCCAAGCAGATTTAATGACAATCAACAACCAGAGTCAATACTCATTTGAACCACAGAAAAAAATAGATTATCTGAGATGGGCTTTGGCTTAGCATTTCAATGATATCGGCTGGATTCAGAAATGGCCCTGGGGAGCTCTGATGCTAAGAGACTACTAACCAGTCATAGATATAACTGTGACACTATGAACAATAATAATGATATATACTTGACCATTTTAGTCCTAGAAACACTATAGAATTTTATGCCCCAAAGATCCTTGAATGGTTTATAAGCTATGCAGAGAAAGGAAAAGCAAACAGAAGAAATTGTAAGTGCTTAAGAGCAGCAAATAAAACCTTCCATCAGGTAAATGAAACAAGTTGATATATCATTAAGTGGAGTTTACAGACTCATCTGTGGCTGGGTCGAGAAGCCAGCCTTCCTGGCCATGTTCCAGAAGTCAATAAAATCTGAGCTGAGCCATAGAAGCTTTCTGAACAGAAAGCAGTCCAGAACATTTCTTGACAGCTTTGTCTCAACACGATGGCTCAGGAGAGTTGAGGGGCTACAGATTGGTTGATTAATTACGTGATGTTTGCAAACAATATGAAAAGTCCAAGGAAGCAAAGAGTCAGGCGGTCTCTTGGGGAAGACCTGAGTGACTGGCCTAGAAGAATAAATACATAAATGTTCCACCTCAAGACCCAGCCAAGGGCAAACATCTTCATTTGGCAGAGTCTATGTTTTGACTGTAATGTTTTCAGATTCCTGCCATGGCACCTCCATTTAACAGTTCAGCGAGCATCCATGAGCACAGGCATCCACGTGCAAGTACTCTGTAAACTGCCAAGTGTGTGAAAGTGAGGACTGGTCATTATCATTAATTAGCAGACTTTCCAGATCTCACACATCATTGAGTTTTAAACATATTAGATTATTCTCCCTCTCTATCTTCTGGGAGTTATGTTTTACTATTATAAAGACAAGATAATCCCCTTGGACTGCAAGGAGATCCAACCAGTCCATCCTAAAGTAAATCAGTCCTGAATATTCATTGGAAGGACTGATGCTGAAGCTGAAACTCCAATATTTTGGCCACCTGATGCAAAGAACTGGTTCATTTGAAAAGACCCTGATGCTGGGGAAGATTGAAGACAGGAGGAGAAGGGGATGACAGAGGATGAGATGGCTGGATGGCATCACTGACTCAATGGACGTGAGTTTGAGTAAACTCCAGGAGTTGGCGATGGACAGGGAGGCCTAGTGTGCTGCAGTCTATGGGGTTACAAAGAGTCAGACATGACTGAGTGACTGAACTGAAATGAACTGGATGTTTCTACCTTTTTAATTTACATATTTTTCTTAAATGTGTTTGAACAGATCTTTCAAACATAGAGAGGAAATTTCCTATTTGACCAAATACTATGTTCCTGGAATTATGGTTTTCTTCTCTGACAATCATGACAGCCAGGCAGAGGCCAGGAAAAGAAAAGAGGAATCTGGGAGGATTCAATCAACTGAGGAAGCTGGGATTCAAGCCGAAGATTTCTGGCTCCATGTTGCTCGATTCTAGACCTTGAGGACAGGTACCTTTGATGGAACACCTGTTCTGCCACAGATATTGCAGTGTTGTATGTAGAGTGTCTCAATTGTTTAGCATCATTTTACAGCTAAGGAAATGGGAGGTCAGAGAGGTTAAACAACCTGCCTAATGTTATTGCTTATAAATGGCAAAGCTGGAAGCTAAATCTGCATGAATCTTGTTCCAAAGCTTTTGATCTGTCTGCCACTCTGTGCACCCCAGCTGGTCCATACAGTCAAGGATCCAGCTGAAGGATAGAATGTGTTACTTCAGGGCAGCTTGATCAGGTTTTTATTTTTGTCTTTTTAATATTTGAAGTTGTTGTGTTAATTTTGGAGTGTAATGGGACAGTAATAGGATTTGTAGATAATGACTGAAGTTTCACTATAAGAAGTCGTTGTTGTCCAGTCACTAACTCATGTCTGACTCTTTGTGACTCCGTGGGTAGTAACACACCAAGCTCCTCTGTCTTCCGTCATCTCCCGGAGTTTGCTCTAATTCATGTCCATTGAGTAAGTGATGCTCTCTAATCACCGTACCCTCTGCCACCCCTTTCTCTCTTTGCCTTCAATCTTTCCCAGCATTAGGGCCTGTTACTTCATGTCTGACTCTTTGTGACTCCGTGGGTGGTAACACACCAAGCTCCTCTGTCTTCCGTCATCTCCCGGAGTTTGCTCTAATTCATGTCCATTGAGTAAGTGATGCTCTCTAATCACCGTACCCTCTGCCACCCGTTTCTCTCTTTGCCTTCAATCTTTCCCAGCATTAGGGCCTGTTACAATGAGTTGCTCTTCGCATCAGGTGGCCAAAGGATTGGAGCTTCAGCTTCCACATCAGTCCTTCCAGTGAATATTAAGGGTTGATTTCCTTTAGGATTGACTGGTTTGATCTCCTGGCAGTCTAAGGAACTCTCAAGAGTCTTCTTCAGCACCAAAATTTGAAAACATCAATTCCTCAGTGGTCAGCCTACTTTATAGTCCAACTCTCATGTCTATACATAACTACTGGGAAACCATAGATTTGACTAGATGGATCTTTGTTGGCAAAGTGATGCCTCTGCTTTTTAATACGCTGTCTACGTTTGTCATAGCTTGCCTACCAATGAGCAAGCATCTTTCGATTTCATGGCTGCAGTCACCATTTGCAATGATTTTAAAGCCCAAGAAAATAAAATCTATCACTGTTTCCCCGTTTTCCCTTTCTATTTGCAATAAAGTGATGGGAACAGATGCCATGATCTTAGTTTTCTGAATGTTGAGTTACAAGCCAGCTTTTTCTTTCTCCTCTTTCATCAAGAAGNGCAATGATTTTAAAGCCCAAGAAAATAAAATCTATCACTGTTTCCCCGTTTTCCCTTTCTATTTGCAATAAAGTGATGGGAACAGATGCCATGATCTTAGTTTTCTGAATGTTGAGTTACAAGCCAGCTTTTTCTTTCTCCTCTTTCATCAAGAAGTTCTTTAGTTCCTTTTTACTTTCTGCCATTAGAGAAGCCCTCCATGTAAATGGCTAATAATGGCTTACAAAATAAAAGCTCATAGAAAAGTACAAAAGTATACTCATGTAACTCATGCGTGGTACCTGAAAATCCTTTCTCCCTAAAGTTGCTGTCCTGAGACTTCCTCATTTTTCTGCAGCTGAATCTGTAGGTGTGGACATTGTTGGCTCAGCAAGTTATAGCCCAGGACTCAGGAGCCCTCTGTGGATGCTTCAGGGACTGCACAGGTGTGTCCTCTCCCTCTCTGAACTTAGTCTAACCAATAAAGTACAAACGGCTTTGCTCCTAAACTGTCTCGTGCAAGTCATCTCTATGGCCTTGTCTTCCCAACACGCCTTTCCATCCTTTTTCTTTTCAAGTTTTTAGATAAATATCACTGCTGAGTTAAGCCATATTGAAATTGGATACGAACAAAAAATGGACACTCCTGTGTACCTGTTATGTAATGCATACTCAGAGATATTGCAGGTTCAGTTCCAGATACAGTGAATATCATGATAAAATGAGTCATACAAATTTTCTGGTTTCCCAGCACCTATAAAAGTTATGTTTACATTATAGTCTATTAAGCATACAACAGTATTATGTCTAAAAAACAATGTATATACCTTAATTTAAAAATATTGTATTACTGAAAAATGCTAACCATCATCTGAGCCTTCAGGCAGATGGAGCAGTAACGAAGATCACTGATTATGATCATGAATCACCATAACAAATTTAATAATAATAATATTTGAAATATCATGAGAATTACCAACATTTGACACAGACACACAAAGTGAGCTGATGCTGATGGGGAAATGGTGCTGATAGTCTTGTTCAGCACAGGGTTGCCACAAACATTGCATTTGTGGAAAACACAGTATCTGCAAAGAACAGTAAAGCAAAGTGCAGGAAAATGATTTATACCTATATTACTTAATACTGACTTTTCCGAGAACATTAAAGCAGTTGAAAAAAATATATTGAAAAATTGGAAAGTAGGAAGATTAAATTTAAAATAATACTGTGAGTACTGAATATTTTATTTATATTCAGATCTTATTATAATATTACTTTGGCTTAAGTTATTTTTTTTAAAAATGTTTAAGATTACCACTTGGTCAAAAGAAATGATCAGACATGGGCATTCTGTCAATTGAAAACAGCAGAAGCAGAAGAATAAATTTTAAAAATACTATTCCTGAGTTTGCTTCTATTGGAGCCAAGGGCGTCTATTTCACTTTTGCCTAAGCTCCTCTATGGCTCCTGGGCACTGTTCAGGAGATACATCTGTAGTGTCTTATCTTTCCCTTCTTTATCAGACAAGGTAGCATACTGTGGATGGATACTTCTTACACTTTGCTTTCTTTCATCCTAAAAAGGCTCATGTCAGTTTATAAAAGGTTCAAAGATGCTGAAGGGAGTGAACTCTGGAAGGTCAGGCAGAGGGCACAACGCCCAAGCCAGCGACTGTGCCATATCAGAGGTGTGTTTGTGAAGATGTCATGAAAGCAATCACTGAGACCCAAGGCTGGCATCTGGGCATCTACTGCAGGAAGGCTCTGATGCCAGATTAAATCACTTTCCATCTTTCTTCCTTTGGAAAAATATATTCCTCACCACTTCCATTCGGTTCTAATAAGTCTACAAATATAAAAGTAAGCTTTGCCTTATAGCACAAACTAGGGGATGGAGAGATCTCTGATCCTCACCCTTGCAATTTAACCATTATTGTGATAAGAGAAGACGCAGAAAGATGAACCTGCGAAAAGACAGGAGTTTTCCCCAAAGCAGAGAAAACACTTGCCAAGCTATTTCATGCCTCCTTTTCCAAGGTTCCATGATGTTTCCAAACTGGAAAGATCTTCTTAAATGGGGACATGTCTATGCTGCCAGCCACTTGGAGACAAAGAGAATGTGAGGTAATCCTCAAAGAGAAATGACCAAGAGTGTTGGGTCCTTCTGCATAAGAGAAAATTTGAATCCGTTTTCTTACCAATGATTCAGCATCTAGCATTGTGGCCTTAACTGGGAGGGGAAATTTTCTCCTCTCTCCCTCCCGAGTTCTTGTCTATTTTACTGTTTATCCAGTAGACACAAGACAGAGTAATAGGAGAGAAAGAAACAAATTTCAACTCATGTGCATGCAGGTCTCATATTAGTAGAAATGGAAGTTAAGAAATGACCAAAGCAGGTGGTTTTTATACTTTCCAAGAAAGAAACAATACATTTCTGAGCAACTGACAAGACAAATTTAGGTTTGGCATGCTCAATTAGTGAAAAATCTCAACAGGTTTGGCCTTGGGGAGGTAAGTTATAGAAGTCACAAAATTGGTGATACAGGCTTCTCAGCTCGAATTTTTTGTCTCTGGCATTAAGGGTGTCCTTCTTCCTCTAGAGGCAGGAAAAACCCTCTTCACATAAGGGATTTATTTCTTGTTTCAGGGAGACAAAGAAAGGAGGGTCAAACTGTCCCTCTTGTGTTGGCCACTTCTTAAGCAACTCAGAGTAACCCAGAAGCCATGAGGATATTTTGGGTGATCTGTCCTGGGTCCCCAGAGCCCGAATACAGATTCCTAAGGACAACTTTTTGTCTTTAATTCTTCCTCAGAAGGTTACAGGAGTGATGCCTTTCCCAGGGGAAAAAAAAAATAAGCCTTTAACAAATGGCATGCTTATAGTGGGAGTCTGATAAATTTCTGTTAGTGAAGTGAAAGTCACTCAGTCGTGTCCAACTCTTTGCAACCTCATGGACTATACAGTCCATGGAATTCTCCAGGCCAGAATACTGGAGTGGGTAGCCTTTCCCTTCTCCAGGGGATCTTCCCAACCCAAGGATTGAACCCCAGTCTCCTGCATTGCAGGCGGATTCTTTACCAGCTGAGCCACAAGGTGTTAAAAAAAATGCAACAATATGCTCTCATCCTTTGTCCAGAGAGAGCCATATCCGTATCATCTGTTTTTCCTCAGCTGCCGACCCACACTTTTGTTATTTTATTATTCACATGAACCACTCTACATCTCTTAGTAATAATATTTGCTTACATAAAATCTAAAATTAGATTTCACAAGGGGAGACAGGAGGCATCAGCACACAGTGACAATATATACAATGGTAAAATGTGTGTGAAATATGTCAACTTAAGCATCTGCCTAATTTCACATTTACATATTAAAGATTTTATTGAAAGAATCATGGTAATTTTTATGCTTAGTCCGGATAAAGGAAATGAAAAGAAGTTACAAGGTGTATACACGTCTCTTCTTTGATAAGCATTTCCTTTTCCTTTGCAAACGTGTGCATATTTTCTCCAGAAATCATCTTCATTATATTTCTAAATCATACAGCAAGGGTAGGATGATATTAAAACATATGTATCACAAAGTTAGTATTTGTGTTGCTGTTTATATTGTGTTCACTTACTCTGAGCAGTATATTTCAAATGCTTGAATGCTTTATGCTGGCAGTTTCTCTTGCCTCCTTTTAACATGTAAGATGTACAAGGAAATTCCTCAGCATGCTTAAGTCAAAGTTGCTCCACACTTGGAAGTTAAAACAGTGCTAATCTCTACAGGAAAAAAAAAAAAAAAAAAAAACTAGGAAATTATTCCTGATATCAAGGTCATGTCCATGGGCAGAATTTGGGGGCAAAATGTCATTAAGATTCAGAGCCAAGAAACAAGAATTCCTACATCAGCTCCATCGCTAGAGGAAACAGGCCTAGGGATGAAGAGCAACCTCTCAGGACATCTCCACCCTCCCCCCAGCCAAAAGCTAGGTATTCGGACGTGAAGGAATTTTAATACAACATGACAGTGGAACACTATCACCCATTCAGTGAAAGATGAGAGGGCTCTTGCCAGGAGAACACAGACTCCCTTAAGGTCCAGGATGCCCACACCTGCCTTGGTCCTGCCAGGCATTCTCCCCAGCCCTACAAGCGTCATTCAAAGATGAATCAAAGTACCAGTTTTTATAAAGAATTAGGCTTATGCTCAAACTTCAGCACAGAGCTGTGCTGCAAACATAGCCAGAATATAACAGATTTTAGGACCTGGGAACTACTCCCACACCCTAAACCTAACTCACACCTGTCCCAACATCTGAGCTTGAGACTGGAGCAAAGTAGCAGGTGTGAAGAGGGATTAGAACACAACCTTTCACAAGTGCCCTCACCTAGAACGAGTCCCAGAATCTGGCCATGTCAGAACTGTGGTCACTCACCCCAGGAACGGCAAGGGACAGGATGAGGGATGGGGGAAAGAAGAGAAACTCTGTCAATAAATTTATGTCATTTCACTGCAAGGAAATGATATATAACATCTAACTGAATAAATATTCTAAAATTATAAGATGCTCACATCATGCATGTTTGTACTTACAAGTGAGGATGGACTCTAAATAAACTAAAATCCTTCCAGAATATGCATTTTGAAGTAATTAAGCAAGTTATTTGAAATGTAATAAAGCAATTAACTAAGCAAGTTACCCAAAATGTATCAATAATAATGTACAAGCTTCTGACAAGAAAGTCTTCCAAAGAAAATGGAGAAGGAAATGACAACCCATTCCTGTATTCTTGCCTGGAAAATCCCATGGATGGAGGAGCCTGGTGGGCTACAATCCATGGGGTCGCAAAGAGTCGGACATGACTGAGTGACTTCACTCTCTTTTCTTTCAAAGAAAATACAGACCTTCTGCTTGCAAATGATAATACCTATCTTCCTGAATCATTTCCCCTCATCTGTGGAGACTATGAAAAGAAAAATTTATCCTTTATTCATAATTTCTAAGGATTTTGTTCTTTAGAGCCCAAAGATTCATTTTACAAAAGAGATAATGAAAGATTTCTAGCTAAGGAAGTAGAATGTATCATGATGTAAGATATAAATTTCCATATCTTCCACACAGCAAAAAAAAACTCTATCTTAATACCAGCAAATGTCCTTAGGAAAAAAGAAAAAAACATAATGCTTAGCATATTTCATAATTTAATTTTTTAGCAACCCTAAGCACTTTTTACTGATAAGGGTATTACCTGTGTATTATCTACAAGAACTTAAAAATTATTTTGCTGAAAGTTGCAAAGTTAAAACTTATTAATGGTAGTTGGTAACCATTTACTCTTAGAATAGCAGGCACTAAAATCAAAGTGTAAAATGCCTCAGACTTTAGTTTCAATAGTACCCTTTTGTAAATGAAAGATTATTGGTAGCAAATCTGTTTTAGAATAAAAGGATTAGAGTTACTAATGTCTATAAAAATTACCACTTTCTTTCTTGCCAAGTTGTTCCCTGAGAGATTTGAAGTTGAAAGGAAAGAAAGATTCTGAAATTGTTATATTAGCATAAATATGCCACATCTAAATTTTTGGTTAATTCTTCATGGCCATGGGATGAGAGATGCAAAAAGACAATACTGCTTTATTAAAATACCTAATACCTGATATTCCCCTCCACATACAGACATAAGGATCTGACACAGAAAAGCCCTTAATAAATACCTATAGAAAGAGGGGATTGTCCTAGTTTGAAAAAAAGGGAACCCACAATTGTTGAAGACATTCACTAACTGCAGGCATTTTGTCAAACATTCTACATACAGGATCTTAATCCTCGACAGTACCTGTGAAATTTACATGGCCATCCCCATTAAGCAGTAAGGAAACTGAGCAGGAATGATCCAAATATTCTTATCCAATAAACAGCAGAAACTGGAGCTCCTCAATCCCACAGCTATGCCTTTTCCTTCACTCAGGTCAGCCTTGATTCTTTCCCAGAATCCAGCTTAGGAAGGGGGCTCAGGCCTGTAGTACTTGTTTTCAACAGAGAAAACCCTAGGTGTCACCTACATCGCCATCACCACAGTCTACAGCTTTCTGTAATTCTCAAGAAGGCAAAAGGCAGCTGTGGTGTGGTGTAAATTGCAGTGGAGTTTGGAATCAAGTAATGTAGATTCAGGCCCCAGCTCTGACATTTGTTTGCTGACCAAACTCATTTCCCCATTAAAAAAAAAAAAAAACTAGGAAATTATTCCTGATATCAAGGTCATGTCCATGGGCAGAATTTGGGGGCAAAATGTCATTAAGATTCAGAGCCAAGAAACAAGAATTCCTACATCAGCTCCATCGCTAGAGGAAACAGGCCTAGGGATGAAGAGCAACCTCTCAGGACATCTCCACCCTCCCCCCAGCCAAAAGCTAGGTATTCGGACGTGAAGGAATTTTAATACAACATGACAGTGGAACACTATCACCCATTCAGTGAAAGATGAGAGGGCTCTTGCCAGGAGAACACAGACTCCCTTAAGGTCCAGGATGCCCACACCTGCCTTGGTCCTGCCAGGCATTCTCCCCAGCCCTACAAGCGTCATTCAAAGATGAATCAAAGTACCAGTTTTTATAAAGAATTAGGCTTATGCTCAAACTTCAGCACAGAGCTGTGCTGCAAACATAGCCAGAATATAACAGATTTTAGGACCTGGGAACTACTCCCACACCCTAAACCTAACTCACACCTGCACCAACATCTGAGCTTGAGACTGGAGCAAAGTAGCAGGTGTGAAGAGGGATTAGAACACAACCTTTCACAAGTGCCCTCACCTAGAACGAGTCCCAGAATCTGGCCATGTCAGAACTGTGGTCACTCACCCCAGGAACGGCAAGGGACAGGATGAGGGATGGGGGAAAGAAGAGAAACTCTGTCAATAAATTTATGTCATTTCACTGCAAGGAAATGATATATAACATCTAACTGAATAAATATTCTAAAATTATAAGATGCTCACATCATGCATGTTTGTACTTACAAGTGAGGATGGACTCTAAATAAACTAAAATCCTTCCAGAATATGCATTTTGAAGTAATTAAGCAAGTTATTTGAAATGTAATAAAGCAATTAACTAAGCAAGTTACCCAAAATGTATCAATAATGATGTACAAGCTTCTGACAAGAAAGTCTTCCAAAGAAAATGGAGAAGGAAATGACAACCCATTCCTGTATTCTTGCCTGGAAAATCCCATGGATGGAGGAGCCTGGTGGGCTACAATCCATGGGGTCACAAAGAGTCGGACATGACTGAGCGACTTCACTCTCTTTTCTTTCAAAGAAAATACAGACCTTCTGCTTGCAAATGATAATACCTATCTTCCTGAATCATTTCCCCTCATCTGTGGAGACTATGAAAAGAAAAATTTATCCTTTATTCATAATTTCTAAGGATTTTGTTCTTTAGAGCCCAAAGATTCATTTTACAAAAGAGATAATGAAAGATTTCTAGCTAAGGAAGTAGAATGTATCATGATGTAAGATATAAATTTCCATATCTTCCACACAGCAAAAAAAAACTCTATCTTAATACCAGCAAATGTCCTTAGGAAAAAAGAAAAAAACATAATGCTTAGCATATTTCATAATTTAATTTTTTAGCAACCCTAAGCACTTTTTACTGATAAGGGTATTACCTGTGTATTATCTACAAGAACTTAAAAATTATTTTGCTGAAAGTTGCAAAGTTAAAACTTATTAATGGTAGTCGGTAACCATTTACTCTTAGAACAGCAGGCACTAAAATCAAAGTGTAAAATGCCTCAGACTTTAGTTTCAATAGTACCCTTTTGTAAATGAAAGATTATTGGTAGCAAATCTGTTTTAGAATAAAAGGATTAGAGTTACTAATGTCTGTAAAAATTACCACTTTCTTTCTTGCCAAGTTGTTCCCTGAGAGATTTGAAGTTGAAAGGAAAGAAAGATTCTGAAATTGTTATATTAGCATAAATATGCCACATCTAAATTTTTGGTTAATTCTTCATGGCCATGGGATGAGAGATGCAAAAAGACAATACTGCTTTATTAAAATACCTAATACCTGATATTCCCCTCCACATACAGACATAAGGATCTGACACAGAAAAGCCCTTAATAAATACCTATAGAAAGAGGGGATTGTCCTAGTTTGAAAAAAAGGGAACCCACAATTGTTGAAGACATTCACTAACTGCAGGCATTTTGTCAAACATTCTACATACAGGATCTTAATCCTCGACAGTACCTGTGAAATTTACATGGCCATCCCCATTAAGCAGTAAGGAAACTGAGCAGGAATGATCCAAATATTCTTATCCAATAAACAGCAGAAACTGGAGCTCCTCAATCCCACAGCTATGCCTTTTCCTTCACTCAGGTCAGCCTTGATTCTTTCCCAGAATCCAGCTTAGGAAGGGGGCTCAGGCCTGTAGTACTTGTTTTCAACAGAGAAAACCCTAGGTGTCACTTACATCGCCATCACCACAGTCTACAGCTTTCTGTAATTCTCAAGAAGGCAAGAGGCAGCTGTGGTGTGGTGTAAATTGCAGTGGAGTTTGGAATCAAGTAATGTAGATTCAGGCCCCAGCTCTGACATTTGTTTGCTGACCAAACTCATTTCCCCATTATTTCATCAAGCCTCAGTTTCCTCTCTTGTAAAATGGGACCAACACTTCCACCCAGCATCATTAAGAGATAAGCCAACTAATCAGGGTGTGCTATAATTGCCTGACCTGCCACACAGAACCCAGGAGATGCCCAAATAAAGCATTTTTAAAGAAAATTGAACTCAGAAATTGTAGTCACCCCTCACGCATGAGGCAATGACTTTGTTGAAAGTGTTGATAAATCTCCTTTTCAACAATAAAGCCTTCAGCATATAGAATGATCACATAAAGATACAGAGGGAAAAGGAAAGAGAACAGGAGGCAGCAACCCTCACATTACTTACCCAGAGGGAAACACAGATTTTCCATTTCCTCTGATGGTAAAAATAAAGGGAGAAATAAAAACACCTCGAGGTCACACCAAGAAAATGTTGCAATCTCAGGTTAAAGCATAAATATAATTATGCCCCGCAACTCTGGTGAAGTAGGTTGTCCAGTGGAAATAGATCAAGATTATATAGCACACCTGAGTTCTCCTCCTTGCTCTGCTCGTAAATCATGCCTAATTTTTAAATCTCTTCCTAGGTACCTCACTCTTCTACACAAGTTAAGTGTTTGGACTATACTGTCTTTATGATTATTTTATTTGTGTACATAGACTCTTTTAGTCCTAGTTGATTTAGTTTTAATTAGGAAGTTCTCCTTAGCTTTAGCAAATGTCATTTCAACAACAATTGATTTGACAATATCATCTTTCCTTCTCCTTTATTTTGTATGTAATATATTATATATTGTATATAATATATAAATTTTATATATAATAAATTATGTTTTGGCTGGCATCAAACCATCTTTGCATTTAGGGGATAAACCCTGCTTAACATATTATTCTTTAAATAATCTGGATTCTATTTTTATCACTTTGATTGGACTTCGAGCAACATTATTCTTACACTGATTTAATATTTATTCTCTTTTGTTTGTTTGTTTTTGTCCTTCTTTATCAGCATTAAGTATCAAGACTGTGGTTACATTTTTAAAATGAATTAGACAGATCTTTTTCTAAAGCCTGGGATAGCTTAATTAACATTAGGATCATTCATCCTCTAAAGGTTAGGCAAAAAAATTATTAGCTGTGAAGCCATCTGCTCAGGAAGCTTTAAAGAACTTTATCATGGGTCCTCTTTCTAAAACCCATTACAGTAGTTGGATTTTTCAAATTTTTTACTTCTTTGTGGATTGGTTTTGGTAATTTGAATTTTAAGATAATAAAGTTTCATGTGTAAGGAAATAGTTGCATGTAACAGTCCCTCTTGGTCTCTTCCATTCATATAGCCATTACCTCTTCACTTCTAAATTTTAAGGTTTTTTTTGTCTCTCTTTTCCTTCATCAGATTCCTGAGGGCTTTCTCCATTTATTTGGCCTTTTTCCAAAAAATGGCTTTTGGATTTACACATCCTTTTTGCTATTGCCTTGCTTTTCATTCTAATTTTTATCTTTAATATTTACTTCTTTCTAATTTTGTTATATTTTCTAATGTTTTAAGATAGGCAATAATGCCTGTATTTTTGTCTTTTTTCTTTAAGACAAATATGAGTAAAGCTATAAGTTAGCGTTTGAAGTCACCTAAACCGTGTCTCATAATTTTGGCAGGAAGCATATTTTTTTCTCCACTTTTAGTCAGCATTTTCATTCCCCATCTTTCTCTACTCTACTAGAAGCTTCCGGAACCCTACCCTACTGGACTATATCACCCAGATCCGCTTGCTGGACAGATTTCAGTTGAGTCTGGCCCACGGGAGGCATCAACATGATGAAGGAAAGAGGAGTTCCATCCTGCTTCCTCCTGTTCCATCGCAGCAGATTTAACAGGGGCTGTGGCTACAGTGCTCTCGGGCAGCATCTTTCCCACAGTTACAGTTCACACTGGAGTCCTCTAACACTGTTTCTTCACTTTGTCTATTCAAAACAGAGAGCACCCTTCTAGTGTCACTACTTTTGGGTGCCCCAACTGTCTTTATTCTCTTAGCTTTATGAAAGCTTTTAAATAATAATTTTACAAAAATCTCTACAGTTGGGCTTCCCTGGTGGCTCAGAGGGTAAAGCATCTGTCTGCAACGTGGGAGACCCAGGTTCAATCCCTGGGTCGGGAAGATCCCCTGCAGAAGGAAATGGCAACCCACTCCAGTACTCTTGCCTGTATCATGGGTCCTCTTTCTAAAACCCATTACAGTAGTTGGATTTTTCAAATTTTTTACTTCTTTGTGGATTGGTTTTGGTAATTTGAATTTTAAGATAATAAAGTTTCATGTGTAAGGAAATAGTTGCATGTAACAGTCCCTCTTGGTCTCTTCCATTCATATAGCCATTACCTCTTCACTTCTAAATTTTAAGTATTTTTTTGTCTCTCTTTTCCTTCATCAGATTCCTGAGGGCTTTCTCCATTTATTTGGCCTTTTTCCAAAAAATGGCTTTTGGATTTACACATCCTTTTTGCTATTGCCTTGCTTTTCATTCTAATTTTTATCTTTAATATTTACTTCTTTCTAATTTTGTTATATTTTCTAATGTTTTAAGATAGGCAATAATGCCTGTATTTTTGTCTTTTTTCTTTAAGACAAATATGAGTAAAGCTATAAGTTAGCGTTTGAAGTCACCTAAACCGTGTCTCATAATTTTGGCAGGAAGCATATTTTTTTCTCCACTTTTAGTCAGCATTTTCATTCCCCATCTTTCTCTACTCTACTAGAAGCTTCCGGAACCCTACCCTACTGGACTATATCACCCAGATCCGCTTGCTGGACAGATTTCAGTTGAGTCTGGCCCACGGGAGGCATCAACATGATGAAGGAAAGAGGAGTTCCATCCTGCTTCCTCCTGTTCCATCGCAGCAGATTTAACAGGGGCTGTGGCTACAGTGCTCTCGGGCAGCATCTTTCCCACAGTTACAGTTCACACTGGAGTCCTCTAACACTGTTTCTTCACTTTGTCTATTCAAAACAGAGAGCACCCTTCTAGTGTCACTACTTTTGGGTGCCCCAACTGTCTTTATTCTCTTAGCTTTATGAAAGCTTTTAAATAATAATTTTACAAAAATCTCTACAGTTGGGCTTCCCTGGTGGCTCAGAGGGTAAAGCATCTGTCTGCAACGTGGGAGACCCAGGTTCAATCCCTGGGTCGGGAAGATCCCCTGCAGAAGGAAATGGCAACCCACTCCAGTACTCTTGCCTGGAGAATCCCATGGATGGAGGAGCCTGGTAGGCTACAGTCCACGGGGTTGCAAAGAGTCGGGCATGACTGAGTGACTTCACTTTCACTTTCTTTCTTTCACAGTTGAACCATCAGAATGGAGTTCTGCTTCCTGCTGGGGCTCTCACTAGTACAAAATACACAATTGCTGTCTGCTGCTGCTGCTGCTGCTAAGTCGCTTCAGTCGTGTCCGACTCTGTACGACCCCATAGATGGCAGCCCACCAGGCTCCCCCGTCCCTGGGATTCTCCAGGCAAGAAAACTGGAGTGGGTTGCCATTTCCTTCTCCAATGCATGAAAATGAAAAGTGAAAGTGAAGTCGCTCAGTCGCGTCCGACTCAGCGACCCCATGGACTGCAGTCCACCAGGCTCTTCCATCCATGGGATTTTCCAGGCAAGAGTACTGGAGTGGGGTGCCATTGCCTTCTCTGGAATCAAGTACTAAACTACTCCAAATAACTCTGTTTTTACGAGAAACAAGAGGAATTTTATAAACGTAAAGGCTACATTAGAAAGTTGAACACAGATGATACAATGCATTCTTCCTAAGATTTAAGGCCAATCTCATTTGTCAAATCAAGATCTACGGACCATATTGCTTTATATATTTTAAGTATTTTTCACAATTTCTGTATTTTAAAAAATATTTACTTTTTTACTTTCCCTCCAAGAAACTTAAAAGAAGAAAAGGTCTCAGTCTATACATTTAAAAATTGAAGACAACATATCTGGCTTTATTCATTGCTCTCTGAACAGTTCAATTCAAAGTTTATGTCTTTTCTTTTGTCCAGTGCTATGTTTCAGTGGTGTCCAACTCTTTGCAACCCTATGGACTGTAGCCCACCAGGCTCCTCTCTCCATGGGGTTTTTCAGGCAAGAATACTGGGGTGGGTTGCTGTTTCCTTCTCCAGGGGATCTTCCCAACCCAGGAATCGAACCCACATCTCTTATATCTCCTACATTGGCATGAGGGTCCTTTACCACCCACATCACCTGGGCAGTCCCTTTGATCCAGTATCCATATATTACTTAGGAGAGTATTTTTTTAACTTGCAAAAATTAAGACTTAAGGTTGTTATCTTTTCTTTAACAATTGTTAGAACTGTAGAGACTCGGGGGTTGCGGGAGGGGGGGAGTATACCTCTCATGCGTGTCTACTGAGTAAGCTGCTAGAGGATACATTCCATCAAGATAGGAAACTAAAGCAAGAAAGAATTTATAGGACCCAGAAAACAGGATCCAACAGGCAATAGGCTAAGAGACTTCCTAATGATTGGGATGGAAGCCCTCAAACACCAACAAAGCAATCTAGAATGGAGCAGGAATCACCAAATGATGTTTCTAACAAGAAAAAAAAAAAATTGGGGTTTTTCAGGCAAGAATACTGGGGTGGGTTGCTGTTTCCTTCTCCAGGGGATCTTCCCAACCCAGGAATCGAACCCACATCTCTTATATCTCCTACATTGGCATGAGGGTCCTTTACCACCCACATCACCTGGGCAGTCCCTTTGATCCAGTATCCATATATTACTTAGGAGAGTATTTTTTTAATTTGCAAAAATTAAGACTTAAGGTTGTTATCTTTTCTTTAACAATTGTTAGAACTGTAGAGACTCGGGGGTTGCGGGAGGGGGGTAGTATACCTCTCATGCGTGTCTACTGAGTAAGCTGCTAGAGGATACATTCCATCAAGATAGGAAACTAAAGCAAGAAAGAATTTATAGGACCCAGAAAACAGGATCCAACAGGCAATAGGCTAAGAGACTTCCTAATGATTGGGATGGAAGCCCTCAAACACCAACAAAGCAATCTAGAATGGAGCAGGAATCACCAAATGATGTTTCTAACAAGAAAAAAAAAAAAAGGAAATGTGGAACTAATATATGTTTGGCTACATTGAGGGAAGATATATAAATATTTTTGAGTTTAGAAAACATTTATGATAAACACCTAGATAACTAAGCAAAGGAAAGAAATAACTCAGTGTTCAAGGAAGAGTGGCAAGTTGTATGAAAAAGGAAATATCTGAGAATACTACATCTGTGAAAAATGTTTACATGATCATGAACATATAAACCCTGACTACTGATTTAACCAAAAAGTGATATATTGTGATATTGTGAAGGAAGTAGCATGAGGGAGAGAGAGGTTGTGTGCGTGTGTTCACTCGCTCAGTCTTGTCTGACTCTTTTGTGACCTCATGGGCTATAACTCACCAGGCTCCTCTGTCCATGGGATCTTCCCAGTAAGAATACTGAAGTGGGTTGCCATTTCCTCCTCCAGGGATCTTCCTGACCCAGTGACCAAACTTATGTCTCCTGTGTCTCCTGCACTGGCAGGCAGATTCTTTTACCACTGAGCCACCTGGAAATCCCTAGGTTTAGAGAGAGATTAAAAAGGCACGAAATCCTTAGTTTCACAACAGAATGCCAGTTGATAATACATAAATTGATAAATTTAAAAATGGTATAAAAGCAAATTATTTAGGAATCTGGAGGGAAATACCAAGAGTAGCTTACAACGTTGAAGGAGAGAGGAAAATTACAACTAACATTGTAATTTATAGCCTCATTCAGGACTGTAAATGAGAGGGGAAAAGAATTGTGTTGTGTGTTGTGGTAGCTGTTATAAGCCTTCTTATTCTATTTGACTTTTTAAACTACATAACTACATTAGTATAGCTATGATGTGACTTTTTAAACCACGTAAGCGTGCTGCGATTCATGGGGTTGCAAAGAGTCAGACACAACTGAGCGACTGAACTGAACTGAAGCTATATTATTTTTATAAGTTAAAAGTTTAAAATAGAAAGATAAGGAATCTAAGAAAATCAGGTTTCTTTCACTCAGCAACCAGGGAAAATAATTATCTGGGGGAAATGAAGCCATTAATACTATAGTATGAATTACATTAATTGTCTCCTATGTCTACATTTCAGCAGTCCATTGATTTAGGGTTTCCCAAGAGGCTCTTTAGGACATGTGGGAAAGATGTGTAGCCCAAATCTGTGCCTCAAAAATAGAGACTTTGCTTCAGCTCAGCCAAGACACACTGTTTCATGTTCATAATATCAACATTCATTATACCCTAACTACCAAACTCGTGTATGTATTATTAAATGTATTTTTCAAATTTGGTAATTTACTGCTTGAAACTTGAGAGCAGTTTTACTGGTTTTTTTTTTAAAAAAAAAAAAAAGAAGGTGAACTTGATATTTTTAAACACTTGGGGTACGGATCACAACAAACAACCATAGATCATTTACTACAATGAGTCTGTTGATAATTTATAAGCTTCTTAAGAGAAATATCCTAATGTTTCATAAAAGTTCCCACAAAGTTTGATCACATAGTGCCAAAGCAAGGAAAGAGCCCTAGTTCAGAGATTTCCAGTTCTAGTTTAAGGACCCTAGACTTGCAGGAACATTGATCAAGAGCATCCACGGCAGACAGGGTAGACAGATGATGCAGCTCCAGAGTCCTTCAAGATCTGTGCATTCCTTTTTTATTCATCATCTCACACACGAAAAAAATTAAGGCCTCCAGGAACGAAGAAAAAGTCACCCAACGTCACACAGCTAGCAGGTGGTAAAGCCTGAACCAAATTCAGGTCTGTGAATTCCCAGCTTAATATTTTGCCACCATCTTTTGCTGCCTTTCTTATTTTAGATGCTTTTCTACATATGGAAACTAAAAACGTATCCCTTTCTGAGAGTTATGGAGATGTTGCTACTCTGCATTTTCCCTAAGGAAAGAAGTTTGATAAATTATTTAAATATCCACTTTTCTCTGCTAAAATGTACACTATGTGTTTCTCTAAGTAAAATGTGAAAACACTTATTTTACTGAGCCATTTATATGCATCATTTTTCTTCTGAAAAGCTTCCCTTCTCCCATATCCATTGCTTTGGAAACCTCTGGAGATATTATAATGAAATATTGATTGCCCTCGCTCTCATCTCCACCCTATTCCTATTCTAATAACCCTACAACTCCAGAATAATTTTTGTTGAGGAAGCACTAATTCAGAAACTTGTTTGTCCATTTTTAAAATTTATTTATTTTTATTGAAAGATAATTGCTTTACAGAATTTTGCTCTTTTCTTTCAAGCCTCAACATGAATCATTTTTAAAAAAGAAAATTACACTGACCAGGGACTGCTGCTGCTACTGCTGCTGCTAAGTCACTTCAGTCGTGTCCGACTCTGTGTGACCCCATAGACGGCAGCCCAACAGGCTTCCCCGTCCCTGGGATTCTCCAGGCAAGAATACTGGAGTGGGTTGCCATTTCCTTCTCCAATGCATGAAAGAGAAAAGTGAAAGTGAAGTTGCTCAGTCTGTCCGACTGTTAGCGACCCCATGGACTGCAGCCCACCAGGCTACTCCGTCCATTGGATTTTCCAGGCAAGAGTACAGGGGTGGGGTGCCATTGTCTTCCCCAGACCAGGGACTATGCACCAGCATTTCATACATTAGGTATTTGGAGTGTCTCCTATTGGGATATTACATTGCATGAACAGGAAGAACTCTGAATTATTGGATCCAGAAGGGACTCTTTCAAGTCCCCAGGGATGATGGAATCAATTAAGATGATGATGCTTAAAAAGCAGAGTTTTCCCCAGAACACCCCAGGGAAAGCCCTGGTCTACATGGTGATTGCAGCCATGAAATTAAAAGACGCTTACTCCTTGGAAGGAAAGCTATGAACAACCAAGACAGCATATTAAAAAGCAGAGACATTACTTTGCCAATAAAGGTGCATCTGGTCAGGCTATGGTTTTTCCAGTGGTCATGTATGGATGTGAGAGTTGGACTATAAAGAAACCTGAGCAATGAAGAATTGATGCTTCTGAACTGTGGTGTTGGAGAAGACTTTTGAGAGTCCCTTGATGATGCTTAAAAAGCAGAGTTTTCCCCAGAACACCCCAGGGAAAGCCCTGGTCTACATGGTGATTGCAGCCATGAAATTAAAAGACGCTTACTCCTTGGAAGGAAAGCTATGAACAACCAAGACAGCATATTAAAAAGCAGAGACATTACTTTGCCAATAAAGGTGCATCTGGTCAGCCTATGGTTTTTCCAGTGGTCATGTATGGATGTGAGAGTTGGACTATAAAGAAACCTGAGCAATGAAGAATTGATGCTTCTGAACTGTGGTGTTGGAGAAGACTTTTGAGAGTCCCTTGGACTGCAAGGAGATCCAACCAGTCCATCCTAAAGGTGTTGAAGCTGAAACGCCAATACTTTGGCCACCTGATGCAAAGAGCTGACTGATTGGAAAAGACCTCGATGTTGGGAAAGATTGAGGGCAAGAGGAGAAGGGGATGACAGAGGATGAGATGGTTGGATGGCATCATCAACTCTATGGACATGGGTCTGGGTGGACTCCGGGAGTTGGTGATGGACAGGGAGGCCTGGCGTGCTGCGGTTCATGGAGTTGCAAAAAGTCAGACATGACTGAGTGACTCAACTGAACACCTGTTTTAGCTTTAGTCCTTCCAACAAAGTCACCAGGCACACAGCATATGCTAAGGATGCTCCTACACAAGGACACTTCTTCAAGACCAGGAGAGGTAACTGTTTCACCTAATTCAGAGACAAACACAGGAAATTAAACAAAATGAGAATTCAGAGGAATATGTTCCAAATGAAAGAATAAGATAAATCCCAAGAAGAAAAGCCTGATGAACAGAGATAAGTGAAATATTTGATAAAGATTTAGAAGCAATAGTCATAAAAATGCTTACTGAACTCAGAAGAATAATATAGGAACGCAGTGAGACTTCAACAAAGAACTAGAAAATATCAAAAAGAGCCAATCAGAGCTAGAGAAACTAATAAAATGAAGAACACAGGAGAAGGAATCAGCAGATTAGTCACACAGAACACTTATGTAACACAGAAGACAGAATAGTGGAAATCACCCAATCAGAACACCAAAAAGAGTTTTTAAACATGAAAATAGTTTAAGGGACTTCTGAGACAATATCATGTGTACCACATTTACATGAGAGGAGGTCAGAAGGTGAAAAGATAAAGAAAAGGGCAGATAACATATTTGATGTAATAATGACTGAAAATATCTTCAATCTGGGGAATGAAACAAATATATACGTCCAGAAAACACAGAAAGTACAAGCAAAATGAACCCAAAGAGAGAGAAAAGAGAACCCTACTACACTGTTTTTGGGAATGTAAACAGCTACAGCCATTATAGAACGTATTATGGAGGTCCCCCAAGAAATTAAAACTACAAGCATGATTCAACAATTCCACATCTGAGTATTTATCCTAAGAAAACATAAACTCAAAAAGACATATTCACCCAAGTGTTCACTGAAGCATTACTTACAAGAGCCAAGATAAGGAGGCAACTTAAACACCCATCAATGAATGAATAAAGATAAGTATGTAAATACAATGGAATACTACACAGCCACATGGAAGTGAAAGTCACTCAGTCATGTCTGACTCTTTGCGACCCCATGGATTATGAAGTCCAGGGAATTCTCCAGGCCAGAATACTGGAGTGGGTAGCCTTTCCCTTCTCCAGGGGATCTTCCCAACCCAGGGGTTGAACCCAGGTCTCCCGCACTGCTGGCAGATTCTTCACCAGCTGAGCCACAAGGGAAGCCCACATAAAAGAATGACATTTTGCTAATAGCAAAACATGGATGGAACTGGAAGGTAATATGTAAAGCGAAATTAGTCAAACAGAGAAGGACAAAATACTGTATGTTTTCATTTATGTGTGGAATCTTAAAAAATAAAAAAGCAAATAAACAAAACAGAAAAAAGCCTCACAGGTATAATGAACAAACTAGTGGTTGCCAGAGGGGAGGAGAGTGAAAGCACATGTGAAACAGGTGAAGTGGATTGAGAGGTACAACCTGCCAATTATAAGTCATGGCACCGAGTATACAGTCAATAATGTCTTAATAACTTTGTATGATATGTAATCTATAAGATACCAAATCACTATACTGTACACTTGAAACCAATATAATATTATAAATCACTGATATGTTAATAAAATAAATAAAAATAAATTGAGACAAAATAAAATCAGATTTTAAGCTTTGGGAATGAGGAGGAATCATTTGAGACTCCACTGTAAGGGATGCAAGTTTAGCCCCTGGATAAGACTCAGGTTTATAAGCCTTTCATAGCACATCCCTGCTTGCACCAGCTCGGGATGGAGAGCAGTGCTGGGGGAAGGTCCCAGGCTTCTTTGGAAAGGGTCCTGTATCACTTTTGATCTGATGAAATATGTTCTGGATTTAGAATCAGAATCACCTAGTCCAAAAGATCACTCCATTGCCTACTGAGTCAATGAACATTTAACTAACTTCTCAGTTCTCCCATTTGTAAACTATTGATAAAAATGGACCATATTTTTCACTGATATTGTGAGAACTCAAAGAGATAATTCATGTTAAAAGTCAACATATGCCTACAGATCCTTAAGAAATGTAAAGTCTTCTTTCCCTTGAGAATAAAAGGTAAAAAAAAAAACCAGTGTTACTGTTTCTAGAGAGACACTGAGTAGTTTTTCTCAATAGGTGTTAATAAATCAGTCTCCCATGGATGGTCATTATGAAATGGATTCATTTGTGAAATTATGCCAGTAAAACTACTAAGCAGCAGAGAGCAGAAGGAAGTCTAGACTAGAAGGGCTATTGTGCTTTTCTACTGTTGCGTATTTTTTAAATAAAACCACTCTAAAAGTTAGCCACTGAGATCATTAAATGTATTATTTATTTCACGGTTCTATAGCTTGAACTCAACTGGGAAGTCCTATGGGTCTTGCTTAGGGCATCACGTGGTTTCAGCCACATGGTGGCTAATGGGGAGCTACCCTGGAAACTGGGACAAGTGGGCCTCTCTTCTTGTTCACGTGATCTTGGTGCCTCTCCTGCTCACGTGTCTCTCCAGCAGGGTAGGTGGACTTCTCTTGGTAGCTTACTGCTTCCATAAAGTATGTATTCCAAAAGGGGAGAGGAAGTTTTACAGGCCTTCTTAATGACTAGATTCAAACCCTAAGAATAGTACTTCTCCACATTCTATGGTAACGCAATCCCAGGCCCAGTCCAGATTCAAGGGGTGGGACCAAAGATCTATCCCACAGGCCTTGGGGTCCGCTGCAAAGTCTAGATGGCTGATGGCCCTGCATAACAGTAGCTCAGAGTCATGCACACAGAACAGGTTCACTAAGTAAATGTCAAATGACTGGATACATGCATAATTCTACTTAGAACCAATGAACATTTCAGATCTTGATTAAATAAAATCAAAAAGAGTTAAATCTGTGGCTGGCATATCTACAGCAGCCACCATTTAGAATCCTGTTAGGTTCAGCAGTCCATAGGCTTTTCAGGTAGATTATTTTCCATGCCCTTTTAACCAGCAACTGAGTTGATGGGCGGGCCAGTTAGGAGCTTCCAATAGAAATATTGCTGATTTACCACCTACTATTTTAAAAGTGAATATGCCTTGGGACTTCCCTGGTGGTCAAGTGTTTAAGACTTTGTCTTCTACTACAGAGGGTGCAAATTAGATCCCTGGTCAGGGAGCTAACATCCCACATGCCTTTTGGTAAAAAAAAAAAAAAAAAAGCTGAAACATAAGACAGAAGCAATATTGTAACAAATTCAATAAAGACTTTGAAAATGATCCACATCAAAAAAAAAAATCTTAAAAAAAGTGGGGAATATGCCTTGATGTGGTCATAACCAATTTAACTTGGATTTGTATGTATGGTTGCTATTTTCAAAATCCTTCTGCTCATTTCTTCCAGGTCCTTTAAAAAGCAGGAAGGATCGCATTGATTCTGTTTGTTTGTTTGTTTGTTTGTTTTGCTTTGTTTTTTTGTGGACCCAGGGATCAGGTTAATGTTTCCCTGGAAAGGAGGTCGCCCAGAACAGGTAGTTTCAGGAGGCTGGAAAAAGAGACAAACCCACAAATCTGGGACTCTCTCACCTGCTGACTGTTTCCTGGGAACAAAGTGTTTGATTCTACAAAGTGTCAGCTAAAAACTTAAATCATAAGCCGAAAGTAAAGTGTTATTTTATTTGGTGGGAATGTTAAGGACTTTGAGCCCTGGACACATCATCTCAATGACCCCAAGAAAACTGCTCCAAGGAGGGAGGAGAAGGAGTCTAGCTATACACAAGTTTCCAACAAAGAGGGAAGGCAGTCTAAACATCAAAATTATTGTTAAGTAAAGGAAAACCTTCCCAGCTTCTCCGGTGGCTCAGCAGTAAAGAATCCACCTGCAATGCAGGAACCACAGGAGACGTGGGTTCGATCCCTGGATGGGGAAGATCCCTAGGAGGAGGGCAAGGCAACCCACTCCAGTATTCTTGCCTGGAGAATCCCCATGGACAGAGGAGCCTGGTGGGCTACAACCCATGGGGTCGGGTCGCAAAGAGTCGGACATGACTGAGGCAACTTAGCATGCACAAAGGAAAACCAGGTATAAAGCTAAGGAATTTACCTTTCTTCTATGTATGGGAAGATACTTGCCTTTGGGCTAACTGAATTCATTCCTTTCATATGCACCTCAGCTATCTAGGGCCAAATCCTGTTTCTTGATTGTTTATATCCTTAATTCCTTGTTCACCATAAGGAGTGGCAGATGTAGAGGATGGCTGCTACTTGCGTTACCCCACTTCCTCATCATGGGGGTTGGTGGCATCTGCTGGATTGCAGGCAATGTGTTGTTTGTTGGGAGCCCTCATTCACATTTGGGGCTTCCCTGTAGCTCAGCTGGTAAAGAATCTGCCTGCAATGCAGGAGACCCCGGTTCGATTACTGAGTCAGGAAGATGCCCTGGAGAAGGGATAGGCTACCTATTCCAGTATTCATGGGCTCCTTGGTAAAGAATCCACCTGCAATGCGGGAGACCTGGGTTCAGTCCCTGGTTTGGGAAGATCCCCTGGAGGAACGCTTGGCAGCCCAGTCCAGTATTCTTGCCCGGGGAATCATCATGGTCAGAGGAACCTGGTGGGCTACAGTCCATGGGGTCTCAAAGAACCAGACATGACTCAGCAACGAAGCCCACACGGCACAGCATTCACATTTGGAGATCCGAAATCACTAATGGCTATGACATTTCTTGCCCACCAATATGGCGAGAAATATTTCACCTCACAAAAGTAAAGATCTGGTTTGGAAGGATAAAGGGGGTAGAATCATCACCAAGGTATCCGTGGTGGTGATGCCTTGGTGATGCTCAGTCATGTACAACTCTTTATGATCCCATGGAGTGTAGCCAACAATACTCTGTCCATGGAATTTTCCAGACAAGAATACTGGAGTGGGGTGCCATTTCCTCCTCCAGGAGATCTTCCCTACCCAGGGATCAAACCCATGTCTCTTGCATCTCCTGTATTGGCAGGCAGATTCTTTATCACTGCACCACTTGGGAAGTCCCAAGATACCAGTGACCACTGCTAAATGCTCCAAGAGATCAGATTACAAAAGGATGTTAGAATAAAAGAGCACCCTAAAATGTAGAGAGAGTGCGTAAACATGAGGGCCCTGGGGCAAATTTTCAGTTCTATCCTTCCTCTCTTCTCCAAAAGCTGAGCCTGCTTGAAACTCAAGTTAACAAGGAAATGTTGACTCTATAAACTGACTCAGCCAAATCTTCAGGAAAGACAACCGTTTACCACTTTTTCAGTTTCTTCTTTCCCCAGTCCTTGAGACTTTTCAGGCTGATACTCAAGAGGCCCTCCATAATCCATCTGACATTTCTACCTTTTTATTATAAGATACATAGGAGACCCAACAAACACCCGTGGGAAGAATAAAAGGTACGAATGACACCATCCCTTCCCACTTAACATACTAAAGGGCTTACCACACACACACACAAATTACCACTTTTGCCTTTTTTTGTACAGGTGATCCCTACATCTGATATGCTGTATCCCATGAAATTTCACCACTGAAATTATATTTGTACTTCATAGTTTGTTATAAATCCCTGTCTTCCAGGAAATCTCCCCAAATCTCTTCATCTATAAAGAATCCCTTTTCTTCTAGGTTAACCAGTTCATCACAACTTCTAAAATAACAAACATGAACTTTATGCCCATTATTATCATTAATCTGACAGAATTTTCTGAATGATAAATTAGGAACTAGGGGATACAGATCTGAATAAGGTAAAGTGCTATTCTCAAGGAATACAAAATCTAGTAGACAGAATTTTTAAATAGTCATAATATTGTAAAATAAGAACAAAAGTATACATAATATTTAGAAAGCAGCAGAAAAGAAAAACTCTGGAGAAATGCAAGCTTCAGGAGAGGACTTTGAGAGGAAGTAGAGCAGAATTTGTAAGAGTAAGCCTTTGACTGTGTGGACCACAATAAACTGTGGAAAATTCTGAAAGAGATGGGAATATCAGACCACCTGACCTGCCTCTTGAGAAACCTATATGCAGGTCAGGAAGCAACAGTTAGAACTGGACATGGAACAACAGACTGTTTCCAAATAGGAAAAGGAGTATGTCAAGGCTGTATATCATTACCCTGCTTATTTAACTTCTATGCAGAGTACATCATGAGAAATGCTGGACTGGAAGAAGCACAAGCTGGAATCAAGACTCCTGGGAGAAATATTAATAATCTCAGATATGCAGATGACATCACCCTTATGGCAGAAAGTGAAGAGGAACTAAAGGGCCTCTTGATGAAAGTGGAAGAGGAGAGTGAAAAAACTGGCTTAAAGCTCAACATTCAGAAAACTAAGA
>SJYX01019876.1:401027-530520 GCA_006410675.1 Oreotragus oreotragus | reverse complement strand
GGGGGGCTCCAAAATCACTGCAGATGGTGATTGCAGCCATAAAATTAAAAGACGCTTACTCCTTGGAAGGAAACTTATGACCAACCTAGATAGCATATTCAAAAACAGAGACATTACTTTGCCAACAAAGGTCCGTCTAGTCAAGGCTATGGTTTTTCCAGTGGTCATGTATGGATATGAGTGTTGGACTGTGAAGGAAGCTAAATGCCAAAGAACTGATGCTTTTGAACTATGGTGTTGGAAAATACTCTTGAAAGTCCCTTGGACTGCAAGAAGATCCAACCAGTCCATTCTAAAGGAGATTAGCCATGGGTGTTCATTGGAAGGACTGATACTAAAGCTGAAACTCCAATACTTTGACCACCTCATGCAAAAAGTTGACTCATTGGAAAAGATCCTGATGCTGGGAGGGATTGGGGGCAGGAGGAGAAGGGGACGACAGAGGATGAGATGGCTGGATGGCATCACGGACTCGATGGACTTGTGTTTGAGTGAACTCCGGGAGTTGGTGATGAACAGGGAGGCCTGACATGCTGCAATTCATGGGGCCACAAAGAGTCGGACACGACTGAGCAACTGAACTGAACTGACTGACTGAGAGCAGGATTGAGGAAATGGAAAGAAGACATTCCATACTTCATACTTCATTGGCAAAGTCTTGAAGATCTGAATCTCCATGCCAAGTTTGCAATTCCATTTGTCAAGCAAGTTGATGCTAGAAGTCAAGATAAAGAGATCAGAGCAGTGACAGCCTTGGGCTCCACTTGAAGGGCTTGAACTTCTCATGGAGGTGACAGAAGGTCATCGTTACATTTCAGGCAGGAACATTGATCATTTCTTGTCCATCTTTGTAACCTAGGGTCAATAAGCACAGTGCCTAGAAATAACAATAATCAAACAGACATTTATTGAGTGCTTACTGTATGCCTGTCACTGTTCCAGGCATTTAATACGCATTAGTTAGTAGGCACTGAATAAAAGTTTGTGCCATTAAATTAAATGGAATTGCAGCTCCATCCCAACCAGACTGAGTGAAAATAGAAACTGTCATTAGATCTTTAGCAGAGTGAGAGAATTATGAGTTTAAAGAAGTTTGGTAATGAAAAAGGATCAGAATAAAAGAGTGAATCTGATTATTCCTCAACTAAAGGCCAAACCAGAAAGACTCAGGTAATAAAATAAAAAGGACAGGTAATATTTTAAGTGGTAAAAGAGCTAGAGAGGATTTTATAAACACTTTAAAGAAGAAATAGATAAACCACAGAGAAAAATAAGCCTTCTAATAAATTAGTAAGAAAAGAGAATTAACAATAAATGAGAATAGCTGAAATATTGAAGTCATCCTTTGCAAGAAAAATGAGAGGAAATAACTTAGATTCTTAGCAAGTAATAAAAATCTTGGAAAATACTTAACAGGGATAGAAATCTAGTGAGGAAATGTTCATTAAAGCTAATTCATCATTTGAAAATAGCACAGAGCCCTCACCAGGTGTGTTTCCACTGGGAATCAGATCAGAGTTAGTTCTCTCCTTCCTCAGTATGGCTGCCAAAGACACTGACTCTTAGGAGAGATTAAATGTGAATGTGGCCCTTGGGATACTACCAAGAAAAGCGGATGCTGGGAACAGCAGGCATATGTGAGGGCAATGATAGAGTGGGTGTAGGGATGACTCTATTCTCACAATAACACCCTCCTCCAGTAAGAGCACCACTAAGCTCCTGAAATGTTCAAACTCTCAACTGGAAGGCTATTTCTCCTATCTTTCTGAATCTGGCTTTTGGTGGTTTTTTGTTTTTTTTTTTTCCCTTTCCTCTGTAGATCAGGAGTGCTTGATCGATGCAAAAATAATTTCTTTTGTTCTTCCAGTCCATCATTTTCTACATGATGTTTTCTGTAAGAGGGAGTAGGAGAAAAAAGAGAGAGAAGGCGGTGGGGGAGAGAGAAAATGTGTATGTGTAGACATGTTAGTGGGATAATCTCTCTGCAAACTCTGGAAAATGTCCTGAAGCATTGTTTACTGACATAACTGTCAACCTGAGAATTTTATCTCACCAGCAGTGAGCCCTGACTCACTGGCTACAATGATGACCACAACACAAGAAAACTGAGACATCTGGAAAATTGGGGAAGGGGGAGGACTGCAAGAAAAAGAGAACCAGGAGGTTAAAGGAAGGTGATCCAGGTTGAAACTGATAGATAATAAATCAAATAAGCATGATTTGCGGGGTTTCTCAGGTGGCACTAGTGGTAACACCTGCCAATGCAGGAGGTGTTAGAGATGTGGGTTTGATCCCTCGGCTGGGAAGAACACTTGGAGGAGGGCAAGGCAACCCACTGCAGTATTCTTGCCTGGAGAACCCCATGGACAGAGGAGCCTGGCCAGCTACATTCCACAGGGCCACACAGTCAGACATGACTAAAGCAACTTAGCATGCATGCGCGATTTCAAAGCAGAAAATCCGAGGGGGAGGCAGTCCCATAAAAACAACAAATGGAATTCTTATTGGAATAAATTAGCTGTTCTGGAGAAAATAAAGTAGGGACGTTATGTCAGAGAACCAAAGGAATAGGGAGTCACATGGTCAAGACACTGTAATAAAACCTGGGCAAAAAAAAAAGAAAGACAGGGAAGCCACAGTTTGAACCAATGACAAAGACCAATGCCAATGAAACACAGTGAGTGTCAAGAAGGCTCTTGATAAATGAGTAAATGAATGAAGAAATGAGTAAGAGAATAAACCAAGTCTCTTGGTATCCTTGGTGTCCCAGAAGATAATGGCCAATCACAATACTTTGTGAGACTTTCCTACTGATGGTCAAGCCTTTTGATGATGGTTCAAGCAATTCTACCCGCAGATGACAGGCATACTCAGATTATGTCACAGAATCTAAAATCCTACAGCCAGACTCCTTTTTGATTTGTGAAATGAGGCTTACAAAAACATATTGAGAATGAAAGTCAGAAATTGGTCAAGAAAAGCCAAATGAAAAATATATACAAAGTGTTCTCCTGAAATGTTGAAAAGAGGCAAGTGTGTTTAGAAGATAAGCCCCAGGTGAGAAAATAAACCTTTCCAACTTTAGCAAAAGCTGCTCTGAGGTGACTCTTTTTTTTTTTTTTTTTCTTTTTTTCCCTCTGGGATGACTCTTACTGCTTGAAAATAGGACACATTATTGACATTTAGTGGAAATCAAGAAAAGAAAAAATATAGGAGGAGCAAGAATATTATAACAGCACTGTCAACATCAACACACCCAGGTTAGCATTTCACTAGAATGGAAAAGAGACATTCTGAGGCGAAAAAAAATTGCTGCCTTAGTACAGAAGTCACACAGCTGTTTTCATAAGAGCAAAATAATGGTCAAAATAATGGTCTCAAAGAAACCGGGGTTGGGGTTTTCAGTTGAGGAGCTCATCACTGACTTTTTACAGCTGAGAAAAACAAAGTTCAGGGAAGAGTTACGGTTGTCCCGTGGGCTGTCCTGTGGGCTCAGTGGTAAAGAATCCACCTGCCAATGCAGGAGAGGTGGGTTCAGTCCCTGGGTTGGGAAGATCTCCTGGAGAAGGAAACAGCAACCCACTCCAGTATTCCTGCCTGGGATGTCCCACAGACAGAAGAGCCTGGCGGACTACTGTCCATGGGATCACAAAGAGTCAGACACAGCTAAACAATAACAAATGGCTGTCTCACGATGACCCAGTCACAACTGGTAAAGGAGGGATGCTAGACGCAGCGTACCCGAAGCCAGGAACCTGTAGCAAGGGTGCCCAGGAACAATGAGAGGGAACGGAAGTGAGAGGAGAGCCAGGTGAAGCCATCACCCACCTGAAGCCTCCCCTGAGCCTCCCAGCATCCACTCCCCCATTAGACTGGGTTAGGCGCCCCCTCTGGTGTGAGTGAGTGAAGTCACTCAGTCGTGTCCCATGGACACTTTGTGACCCCATGGACTGGAGCCTACCAGGCTCCTCTGTCCATGGGATTTTCCAGGCAAGAATACTGGATTGGGGAAGATCCCCTGGAAGAGGAAATGGCAACCCACTCCAGTATTCTTGCCTGGGAAATCCCATGGACTGAGGAGCTTGGCAGGCTACAGTCCATGGGGTCACCAAGAGTAGGGTATGACTGAGCATGAACACACACAGCGGATGTTGAAAAAACAATGTGAAAACTTAGTGAAGACTCCAAAATGCATTGAAGAAGCCCACAAAGATGTAACTATGAAACCAAAGCAACTAGAGCAGAGAATCTGTCACCAGGAAGACACATGTTGCCCCCACGCAGCCCAGCATCTTCCTGTCTCATGGAGGAGCTTCAGGAGAGCTGGACCAAGGACCCAACTCTCTTGGGTGACCCTGCCTTGCTCTCTGTGGTCTCCTCCTCAGAGAATAATCAATTCATGCAGTAGCCTAGCCAGGATCTGTAGAATGCCACTCGCCTATTTCCTTGCCTTCTTTATGGGTCTTGAATTGAATGCCTGGTGGGAAAAGTGACCTGGCTGAAGTGGGTGAAATCTGGAAAGATTCAAATGACATTCACCCTCTTGGACACAACACAGGAATATTCAGGAGAGAGTGAGTAGATGGTGACCGCTGAGCAGAAATGCAGTCCCTGCCTAGAATACTTTTGTCCCTTAAGTGAAAATCCAATGGACCCAAAGGCAAGGTCTCCAAGGAAGCTTATCTGAAGCCCTGGTCAGAAGCACCTTCTGCCTCTTAACTTCCGGGGCACCTTCTTGGCCTATTTACAGCTTTCTTCATAGTTGCCTGGATGCACAGACAGGTATGTGTGTGTGCTCATGTTGTCAGGTTATGAGCTTTCTGTAGGCAGGGGATATTTCCAACTTGTCATTTTATCTGTGCTCCCTGATTTGATTTCTAGAACATACTGAACATTCTAATAGCCGTAGAAGCAGTTTTTTCTTCTAATGCTTATTTATTGATTGATTTGGTTGCCTTGGATCTTGGTTTGGGCACGTAGGACCTTCTTCACTTTGTCAGTGGGATCTTTCTTTGCAGAGCACAGACTCCATCGCTGTGGCACCAGGGTTGGGTAGTTGCGACATGGGGGTTTAGTTACTCCATGGTTTGTGGGATCTTAGTTCCCTGACCAGAGGTTGAACCCACGTCCCCTCTATTCCAATGCATTGCAAGGCAGATTCTTAACCGCTGGGCCACCAGAAGTCCCGAAGCAGGAGTTTTAAGAGCAGCAGGAGTTGCAGGCGCGTCTGAAGCAGAGTCATGGCCGTCGCCCCCCCTTAACTGCACACCTGGCACTCTGTTGGGCTCTGTGCACAATGGGTGTCTCCCTAGCTCATCTAATCCTAAAAGCACCTCTAAGCAGCAGGTGTTTATTTTCTCAGTTTTATGGCTTTTTCTCTTACAGGTGAGGAGAAAAAAAAAAAAAGATAAGTGCAATCACATCACTTGCTGATGGCTTTAGAGCCAAGATTCACACTCACGTCTCACTGACATCAGGGTCTGCTCTCAGTCTGATTGAGTGAATCCACTGGCTCAGCTACTGAAGGTCACCCCACAAGTTTAGCCCAAGTTCAAAGATACCTGCTGCTCCTGGAGACCCACCTTCATTCCCTGTCCCTCCTGTGCCAGCTGCCTTGCTCTAACTTAGAGAAATATGGCATTCAGGAGTTACTAGGTGCTCATATATAAGCTCAAAGGAACCAAAGCTCTGGAGGTGACATGCCGTGTCCTAAGTCACTTGGGCACTCTGGTGCAGATCATAGCAAGTGGCATGATGTCTTGCCTCTCGGGAATCTGGCACTTTCTCTATTATTCCTCGATTTGTTTCCATGTTGAGATGCCAGGCTCAGACCTCAACACACAGAGAAAAAAACCCAAGCAAAAGCACAGAATCATTCCTTCTGCCAAATCCAAGATGGCAAAGCTCAGGACTCCCATGATTCAGTACTGATGATAAGAGGCAAGTGTCACAAGCTAGGCCTTGTTCCCCTTTTCCATCTTGCTTCCTGTCCTCTGTCTCCCCCAAACCTACGGTCGGTGACTTCAGCTTGACCCCCCCAAGCAGAGGCTGCTTGTTAATCTTCCTGAGAGGTGGGTTCCCACACCCGCCTTGACTTCCTGGTTTGGTGAAATTAGAATCTCAGCCATGCATGTCCTTCCCGGGCCTCTTGGCTACTGCCTCTGTCCCTCCAGCCAGTGCCCTGGCTGCCGTGGGCTAGAGAGGATTTATTCCCTCTGCTGGCTTCTAGTGAAAAGGAGGGGTCGCTGGGTGGGCCAGCTCGCTGCAGCCTTGGCCCCCTGACATCCCCTCATGATTTGTTTATCCCATCCCATGACAGACGCGCACCTAATGGATGATGTCTTTTTATTGGGAAAAAGGAGCCATAATCATACACCTACTACAGTAATTCCCAGGCCCTGTGAATGAGGCACATTTTCACAAAAGCACAAAGCCAGAACAAAGTAATAAAGGGTTGCTTTGCCATCCACAGTGCAATACCAGAAGGAGCACACTATGTCATTTCCTCTTGTGTAAATGTGGTGTAACATCACGCCACGGTTGTGATAAATAGCAAAACACACATGAAGCAGTGAGCCCTGTGTGGACACACACGGTCAACAGCCAGCTGTAGTTTTCTTACTTTCCTAGCTTCCTTCCCTGGAGAAGGAAATGGCAACCCACTCCAGCGTTCTTGCCTGGAGAATTCCATGGGTGGATGAGCCTGGCAGGCTACAATCTACGGGGTCACAAAGAGTTAGATACGACTGAGCAATTAACACTAGCTTCCTTCCAGACGTGGCTCAAGCACAGTCCTTTCTGCAGCCCTTCCTGAGCGCCTCCTTCCCCTTGAGCCCGAATCATGGAGCTGTTTCCTTGACAGTGATCACATTCTGACTTTCACGATTATTATTCACAGATCTTTAAGTCAGAGGCAGGGACCTTGTCTTAATTCCCTGGCTTATGTCAGGTGAGTGGAATTGGCTTGCCTTGAAATGGATGGAACTTGACATCACCTGCTCTGCTGTCAGCTTGTTGGGTGACTCATCTCTGTACTGAAACTCATGTTCTTACAATACAGGAGAGTCAGTCTAAGAAAGAGGCTTTTGTCTGAGGGTATCGGTTCTCAAAGTGTCCTCCCCACATCAGCAGCACCACATTACCTGCCAGCTTGTTAGGAATGTGAAACTTCAGGTCCCACACAGACCTACTGATGGGGAAAGTCTGGGGCGGGGCCTGGCAGTCAGTGGTTTCCTGACCTTCTGGGTGATTCTGATACCTACTTGTTGAAGTTTGAGAAACACTGTCCTCAGAACTTCTGAGAACACCCTAAAATAGGGGTCCCCAACCTCTAGGATCTAATGCCTGAAGATGGGAGGTGGGACTGGTATAATTATGATAATAGAAATAAAGTACACAATAAATGTAATGTGATTGAATGATCCCAAAACCATCTGCCCCACCATCGGACTGTGGAGAAATTGTCTTCCACAAAACCCATCCCTAATGCCAGAATAGTTGGGGACCAACTACTGCCGTGAGCTATATGAAAAGTCTGTTTTGTGTATGTGTGTGTGTATACACTTGCATACCCTTTCCCTGGAGAGAGTCTGCTTAACTTTCATTGTATTCACAAAGGTTTTACGACCTTAAGAAAAGGTAGACATCCTAGATAAACTCTGCCCTATAGCTCCTTCTTGCTATAAAATGTCATGAGTCTTACTAGAAAGAAAAAGAACATGGGACAATTAACATAAACCCTACTTAATTTCCATGCTGATTGATTAGATGAACATGAGCTCAGGGCCCAGGGCAATATGCCAACACAGAGTCCAAAAGGGAACAGTACTCATACAAGCCTGCCAACTGCTCTGAAGATGAGATTAGCCTCTGACCTCTGTCCCTCCCAACAGCCTGGTGCCAGGGCCTCTCCCCCACCTCAAAAATCATAGTGTCACAGAGTTGGGGGGTCATCGGAATTCCTCTGAGCCCTGGCTATCTATTAGAACCACTTAGGGAATTTTAGAAAGTACCAAAGCCACAGCCCACTCCCAGACTCCTACATAATTGGCCTCAGATGGGGTCTGACTCATCTATTTTTATACTCAGATGACTTATCTATTTTTATAATTTCTCCAAGATTCTAAGGCACAGCTAGAACTGAGAACCACTGAGCCTACACATGCTGGTTGTGGTTTAGTTGCCATGTCCAACTCTGTGACTCCACAGCCTATAGCCCACTAGGGTCCTCTGTCCATGGGATTTCAAAAAACCTGTGTCCTTCTATCTGCCCCAAAGGGCTTCTCAGGTGGTGCAGTGGTTAAAAATCCACCTCCAATGCAGGAGACACAAGAGACTTGGGTTTGATCCTTGGGTCAGGAAGATCCCCCAAAGAAGAAAATGGCAGCTTGCTCCAGTGTTCTTGCCTGCAAAATTCAGAGAGGCCTGGTGGGCTGCAGTCCATGGCGTGACAAAGAGTTGGACACAACTGAAGACTGAGCATGCATGAGCGCCTGCACTGGAAGTAAAAGTTACTTTTACACATAGCAACCATTGACCCCTGCTGTAAAATGATGGAGATGGCACTGGAGGCTCAGGGAGAAGCCTGAGGACCAAGTCTGGACTTGGGGTTAGAATTCATTTCTGAACACAAATCCTGGCTGTGTTGTTTCCTGGCTCTCTGCCCAAACTGAATCCCATCACCTTTATGAGCTAGGTGTCTTTGCAGTGATGAGAGGAAATGAGAAAATGATGCCAACGACACTCCGTTAATGACGCACCAGTCCCGCAGATTGTGGTGATGAAGTTCCAGGGAGGGGGTTAAGCTGGAGACAATAAAGGAAATGTTCACTTATCTAGTAGGAGGCTGGTGGGGAGACTGTCCACAGAGTAAGGAGGGGAGGTGTTGGGAGGGAAGGTGTTTGAGATGTCCCCACTGAACTGGCTTCTTCCCAGCTTCTTCAAGCAAGGCACATGGAAAGGTTGCTACTGCTGCTGCTATTAAGTTGCTTCAGTCGTGTCCGACTCTGTGCGACCCCATAGACAGCAGCTCACCAGGCTCCCCCATCCCTGGGATTCCCCAGGCAAGAACACTGGAGTGGGGTGCCATTGCCTTCTCTGCCACAGAAGGGTTAACTTATTCCAAAATCAATGCTCTCTGGCTTCTCCTGTTGCTGGCAGGATTGTTTGTGCTAATTAAAAACAGGTGCATTTGCCTGAGACTTCTGCCAGGAGCCTTTCTCAGGACTGGGTGCTCTGGAGACGACCATTACCACAGGCAATCAGTTTAGGGAATGTGTTCTAGCTTTATTTGCATATGAGAACTTGAGTGTCATCTGAGGTTCATAAAAAGAACCTGAAAAATGATATGTGCTTCAGTTCAGTTCAGTCGCTCAGTCGTGTCCGACTCTGCGACCCGATGAACCGCAGCACACCAGGCCTCCGTGTCCATCACCAACTCCCGGAGTTCAGCCAACTCATGTCCATTGAGTCAGTGATGCCATCTAACCATCTCATTCTCTGTTGTCCCCTTCTTCTCCTGCCCTCAATCTTTCCCAGCATCAGAGTCTTTTCAAATGAGTCAGCTCTTCGCATCAGGTGGCCAAATGATTGGAGTTTCAGCTTCAGCATCAGTCCCTCCAAGAAACACCCGGGACTGATTCCCTTTAGGATGGACTAGTTGGATCTCCTTGCAGTCCAAGGGACCTTCAAGAGTCTTCTCCAACACCACAGTTCAAAAGCATCACTTCTTCGGCATTCAGCTTTCTTTATAGTCCAACTCTCACATCCATATGTGACTACTGGAAAAACCATAGCCTTGACTAGATGGACCTTTGTTGACAAACTGATGTCTCTGCTTTTCAATATGCTATCTAGGTTGGTCATAACTTTCCTTCCAAGGAGTAAGCGTCTTTTAATTTTGTCACTGCAATCACCATCTGCAGTGATTTTGGAGCCCCAAAAAATAAAGTCAGCCACTGTTTCCCCATCTATTTTGGGACCAGATGCCATGGGACCAGATGCCATGGGACTAGATGCCATGATCTTAGTTTTCTGAACATTGAGCTTATTGCTTAGCTGTTCCAAGAGGGAAAATGGCTTGATTAAAGAGATGGCTGCAAAGGCAAAAAGTAGCAAAGAATGACCAGGACTGCTNAGCCACTGTTTCCCCATCTATTTTGGGACCAGATGCCATGGGACCAGATGCCATGGGACTAGATGCCATGATCTTAGTTTTCTGAACATTGAGCTTATTGCTTAGCTGTTCCAAGAGGGAAAATGGCTTGATTAAAGAGATGGCTGCAAAGGCAAAAAGTAGCAAAGAATGACCAGGACTGCTTTAAAGCATCTCCTGAAAGAGGACCAATGGCTGAAGAGCCAGGGACTCAAAATTCTGGTTCCAGGATTCCCATGATCTCGTTATCTGACCTTTTACAATAAAACAAACAAACAAAAATATGTATATGTAATAACGTATGCTATCTCTTTTAAAATCTGTTTTCATTTCCACCTTATAGATGTATTGCATCGTGTCCAAATTCTTTGTGACCCTATGGACTGTAGCCCACCAGGCTCCTCTATCCATGGGATTCTCCAGGCAAGAATATTGGAGTGGNTAATAACGTATGCTATCTCTTTTAAAATCTGTTTTCATTTCCACCTTATAGATGTATTGCATCGTGTCCAAATTCTTTGTGACCCTATGGACTGTAGCCCACCAGGCTCCTCTATCCATGGGATTCTCCAGGCAAGAATATTGGAGTGGGTTGCTGCTTCCTTCTCCAGAGGATCTTCCTGACCCAGGGATTGAACCTGCGTCTCATGCATCATTGGCATTGGAAAGTGGGTTCTTTACCACCAACACTACCTAGGAGGCTCCACAGATGCAATGGGGTGGCCAAAAAGTTTGTTCAGGTTTTTCTGTAAACCGGGAAAACCCGAACAAACTTTTTGGCCAATGCAATGAAAACTGTTAGCAAGAGGACTCATCACTCAGTGACTCAACTGGGTAAGGATGAGCCCTGATTCAAATCCACTTCCCTGTGCTTTGGTCCTTCAACCATACTGTTTTTTTCTGCTGAACTTCAAACTCTTTCAGAAAATGAAGATTCTGCATACACTCAGCTTTCTTCCTGCCTCTGAATCCAGAACACAGAAAGTAGTGCTTTTCTTTCCATCTTGTCTTGCCGTCTCAGAACCAAGATCCCTCAGCAAGTCCCAGACTGGGTTTTCCGACTCCAAGCCCAGGAGAGAAGGGATGGTGAAGAGACCAGACCGAGAGAGAGAGAAATTGGCCCACACAGCAGAACCCCAGTACTGAGCTTTCATTTGATTTTGAGCTTCATGGTTGAGTAGATTTGAGGCTGACATTTGGAAGAGATGATTGGGATGTCAAAATGAAGCCAATACCTGATTTATAGTGGCTAGCATCTGGGCCCAAGCATTCAACATCTGATTTTACCCCCTCCCAAACCCCCAACTTTTTAATTTACAGCTCTCAAGCCAATTTAATTGCATTTGTCTTCAATGGGGCTGTTTATTGCCATTCGAGAAGACAGGCTTTCAAAATTATAAGAGCCTTCAAAATTGTACTGGGGATAGTGAAGAATTCAAAGATAAGAATTCCAATGTTCCTTCCTAATTTACCCACACAGCATGCAGCAGGGTGAGAAGCATCTTAAGTTAGTGTGTTATCCAGAATGACTTGGCTGGATTACAACTTTGGCCAACTTTAGCAAAATCAACTTCTTTTCCCCAAGCCAATTGCCTGAGGATTTGAAAACTTGTCTCTCTGTTCTTCCTTTGAACAGAGAAACTCAAAGTTACCTTTCTGAACCTTCCTCTCAAACTGAGCTCTCAAGATGTTGTCGAGAGCAAATTTTCAAACAATCTACCAGCTTTTCAAGATCATTCAACGGAGCTGTCACTCAGCAACTCTGAAAGAACTGTGAAAAAGTACAAATTTCGTTGGTCTTAGAGCAGAAAAGGTGCACTTCTTTTTATGTCCAACCTGTTTGACCTTGAATGAGTCACTTCCCCATTTCCGTTCAAGGATTTTTTCACCTATAAGAATAGCACCTCCCCTTTCTGCCTCAGAATCCCTGAGGATCAGCTTGGATGGGGTGGACACATGCCAGGCAAGTATGAAACACTGTTACTGCTACACTGATGGGGCAAAAAGGAAGGGTATCCCCCTTCCCCCAAAGGGGCAGAGGGGGTGGGAAGGCGAAAGGGGCAGTGCAGGGTGGCACATGGATTTTAGAATGAGATACCCCAGGAATTATTCCCCAGGTCTGCTCCTGACAACTTTCCCTTCGAACTCTGGACCCTGATTTTCTTTTATAAAATAAGAGAAAGGTATCCCTTATTTGTCGTCAAGATGAAAGATGATTTAAACCCCGATATTTAACACAGAGTAAGAACTCAACCAAGTTTTCTTCCCTAGTTGTAGTGGTTAAACATGCCAATTTTATAGCCAGATGATCTGGCTCCAGTTTTGGCTAGGTAGCTTCCTAGCTGTGTGGTCTTAGATCAGTGACTTAACTTTTCTGAGTCTCAATTTCCCCATCTGTGCTGTGCTCACTCAGTTGTGTCCTATTCTTTGCTACCCATAGACATTAGCCCACAAGGCTCCTCTGTTCATAGGACTTTCCTGGCAAGAATATTGTAAGTGGGTTGCCATTTCTTTCTCAAGGGGACCTTCCCAACCCAGGGTCAAACCTGCATCTCCTGCCTTGCAGGCAGATTCTTTACTGCTGAGCCACCAGGTAGGCCCATCCCCATCTGTAGAATAGGGGAAATGATAGAACCCAGTACAGAGGAATGGCACGTGAATTAAATGAGTAAATTATTTCACAAGTCTTTAGAAAGAGGCCTGTCCATAGTAAGTGCTACTTATCAAGCCATTTTAATAAGAATTAACTCAAATCTCTTCTTTACTCGAACTGTATTATAATAGTAAATAGAATTAACCAGATGAAAGGCTAAGGCTAACTCTTAAGCCAGCATCATCTCACTGCGAAAGGACTAACTCCTCTCGTCAGGAAGATCTACATTCCACATCCGTATACACAAAAGAGAACAAACACAGAAAGAAAACACCCCATCAGGTCATCCCCACGTCAAATGACACTGTGGCTCAGAAAGACAGAAAAAGGACCAGCACAGATGTGAATAACAACCTTCTCCTTGCTTTTGTAATTTAAATCTTTTCCTTCACGTGCTTAGTCACTGCAAAAACTGAATTCATCCTCTGCCACCCAAGTTTCTCTAGGTAACTTATGAAATTTCTCACCATGTACTTATTTAAAGAAAGAAATCTCTTTAACAAGTCAATTTTGAGGGCCTATGGTGTTCATTTGTTACAAAGGGATTTTTATCTAAAATCATGTTATAGGCCAAGGTTTCATTTTGCCTCCACTTCGGTATCCTGGTCTGGAGCTATTTTATTTTAAACAACACAAGGTATAGACTGAAATTTCCCAAGAGCATTTCAAAGAGCAATTTTTCATTTCCTGCCCCTATGAATTTATGTTCTTAAAATAGAATTGTGCTAACAGTTTCTTCTGAAATCAAGTTAATATGAACATGAAAGGATGGAGCAAAAAAACTTGAAAAATAAAAGAACATTAAACCTTTTACAAAATCTATTTGTAAGAGGCTTCATCTCAGTCATGAGGAAGAAAACAAACAACTCATTAGCCCCTGCAGTTCTTAAATTTTCATTTACTCATTAGTTCACAAATATGTATTGAATGCCTTCTATATTCCAGAGGCTACCATCAACATTTGCATTTACAGATAAGACAGAAGGACAAGAAAAGAGGTAAGTACAGAATATGTAGGAGCTATGGCCACGATAAGCGTAGAGTATGGTTAGAGTTCCGATCTCAATGCCCTTAATCACTGAGAGATGACCAGGGAAGGCTTCCTGGAGGAGCATGTCATCAAGCACCTGTAAGAGTCAGGTAGAGAAGGAAAGGGACTTGAACAAAAGGAGGAGCTAATACCGGAAATCCAAGAGGCCCATAGACTAGGAGAGAAAACCGAGGTAAACACAAAGGTTATGGAGTTCTAGAAGATGAGGCCAGAGAGAAAGCCCAGACCAGACCGGGAACAGCTATGGAAACTCAGCTAAGGGATTCTGTGTCCATCCTGAGAGTTGTAGGAACCCTTAATGGGCTTCAAGCAAAGAATTAATGCGCTCATCTTCGCCTTTCAGAAAGATATCCTGGCAGCAGTGTATATGGTTATGCGAACGCACCAGGCAGGGAAAGTGGGGCCAGTTAGAAAATCACTATAATGGTCCAATGAAAAGTGATGAGGGGCAGGCATATGAGTGGTGGTGGTGTTTAGTTGCTAAGTCTTGTCCAACCCTTGCGACCCATGGACTATAGCCCTCCAGGTTCCTGTGTCAATGGGATTCTCCAGGCAAGAATACTGGAGTGGGTTGCCATTTCCTTCCCCAGGGGATCTTCCCAACCCAGGGATTGAACCCAGGTCTCCTGCATTGCAGGCAGATTCTTTACTGACTGAGCGACAAGGGAAGCCTATGAGAGGCATATGAGAGGGATTTAGAAAAAAGGCTCCGATGGCCTGTATTTTATAACCTCCTACTCACCCCATCAGTAAGGGAGGGATTTCTGCCCTGGATTTAGAGGGATCACCCAACACACACCACCAGACACTGGACAGGTAGGCTGGATGGCAGTTTATGGTCACATACATTGCAAGCCAGAAGAGGAAGGGAGCACACACCACAGGGGTACACGGAGGCTACCACGGAGAGCAGGCCACATCCACAGGGACTGTAGGAGATGCATTTTGTAGTATCAATAGGGTGAGTTGACCCCCAGTTCCTGAAGGATGTGATTGGCTTGTTCGAATAACTTTGCAGGCCGACAGGGAGATAAAGCCTGCTACTCAGGGATAACCAGGTATCACAGTGGTAAAGAATCTGCCTGCCAGCGCAAGAGACACAGAGATCCCTGGGTGGGGAAGATCCCCTGGAGAAGGAAACGGCAACCTATTCCAGTGTTCTTGCCTAGAAATTCCACGGACAGAGGAGCCTGGAGGGCTACAGTCCGTGGGGTCACAAAGAGTCAGACGTGGCTGAGCACACACTCAGTGATAAGCAGAAACTGTGTGTGGTCCCTTGATAAGAAGCATGGTTTACTGGGACCTTGTCTGCAAGAATAGGATAGGCAAGGAAAAACATGGTTAAGCCATCTGAGGTCCTCCTGATTTTACCAGAAGTCAAGGCAGCACATATACATCAGTCTAATTGTAGGTTTTGCATCACAGCCTGTTACTGAAAGGACAGAGTGATCAATGTGAGACAGGAGACCAAATGCCTCTGGTCTTTCTGATTTGAGAGGATGGATAGGTGATGGTACACTCACCTGAGATAAAGGATTCAGAAGGTGCGTATTTTAAAGAGAGCATCATATCTTCACTCTGGGCATGCTGAGTTAACAAGATTATGAAAAGTCTGTGGGTTATGTTGGAGATAGAGGGAAGTTTCACTCTCCACCTTCGGGGATTCTTTCCCTTCACTCACTCCTTGGTCAATAGTCTTTAAGTCAGAAGGTTGTGGGCACTGTTTATGCAGCAAACTCTAACTGATACATGCATATTGGAAATTGAGATGAGAGACACAGTTTCCAGTGAATGCGGGGACCTGCCCTGAAGGGCAACAAAAGAGACCAAGCAGGTGCAGGTGATGAGGTTGATTTCCTTCCTTCCTGTATTTCTAGACAGCTGGCTCATTATTAAAGGTTCCTGTTGGGAAAATAATTACTGTCTTTATAGCTACTGGGTCTTTTGGAAGGAGTATTTAAGTATCCTTTGCCAGGTGGGGGCCCCCTCAACATGGCAGATTGCTTTCTCCAAGCCAGAAGGGAAAGAATCTACAAAATTAGGAGTTCTGTGTGGGAAGATAGTATGACTTTTGGAATTGTTTAAAGGTTGAATCTCTGAGGTCAGGAAGAGCTGAATTTGCATCTAGCCTCTATTCTTCTCCTTTAAACTGTGTGACATGGCATCAGTTCCTTAACCTCTCTGAGATTTGCCATTTTTCATTAGTAAAATGAGGGTCACGATAGTACCTACCAGGTTGTCCTAAGGACGAGATAGAAATGTTTCATTTTATGTCTGGCTTGTTATTTGTCTCTTCTCTGAATTAACCTAGCTTATGATATGAAGAAAAGCCAGCCCCCCATTCTCTGACCTTGGTTCTTTATCTATAAAACGAGAAGTTTCATCAGAGGATCTCTAGGTCCCACTTTATCACTAACGCTCTAGGGAAGCAAAGTATAGGACAAATACCCTCTAGGATTCAAAACTTATAAGGCGAAAACATTCGATTTTTAAAAGGCATTTAAATAACTGTAATGCAGCTGTACAGGAAATTTTCATTGTTTTCTTGATTGTTTTTTTTCTTTTTAAAAAATATCAGAGAGCTACTTGTCCTTGTCAGCACTAAGACAAAGCATATCGCATAGGTTCTATCCCGTCTGTTTTGTAGTTTGACTAGATATCATGTCTCGATTGCTTTCAGTAAAAAAAAAAAAAAAATACATTTTAAAAGGATAGTATTTATCATGTCAAAAGAGTGATTTTTCTCACTGTAATACTGTAACATGATGCAGCAATCTTGCCAAGCAGATGGACTGTTGTGTGATGGTTAGATGCTAAGCCCTGTTTGATAATTTATTGGCTCTTCCTTGTTGTCCTAACAGATGCCTCCTGTGTTCAGACACGGCCAAGCCTATGGTCTTAGACTCTGAGGTTTTTTCTTCCTCATTGTTCCAATCAAAGCAGACAGTGCCTCACATGAACAATGTTTATGGGTCTGTTCCCAGCCCTATTTTCAACTCCCCATCCATAAGGTGGGCCAGATTGTAGCATCTTCCTTCTTTGTCACTCATAAATAACATTAGAAATCAGAAACAATGCATGTGCTTCTTCATGTTCATATTGGAAATAAAGCAAGTGCTGCCTGGATCAAGGGCAAGAAGGCCCATGGATTTCATCTACAGAGAAAAGGTCAGACAATTAAAAATGAATATATTAGTTATCTACTGCTGCATGAGAAACTACCTCAAACTTACCAGCTTAAAACAACACACATTTCACTATTGCTGTGAGTCCAGAATTGGGACTAATTCAGCTGATCCTCTGCTTCACAATTTCTCATGAGGTTGAAATTACAAGGTTGGCCATGGTTGGGGTCTTATCTGAAGGCTCAGTTGGGGAAAATCTGCCATCAAACTTGCTCACAAGACTGTTGGTAGGATTCAGTTCCTCGGGAGTTTTTGGACTGAGGACCTTCATTTCTTTCTGGCTGCTGGCCAGAGACCGTCCACATTCCTTTGCCGTATGGGTCTCCCCAACATGGCAGGTTGCTTTCTCCAAGCCAGGAGGCAGAGAATCTACAAGCTAGAGGTGAGCTATTGTTCTTCCCTAACATAGTCACAGAAGTGCCATCCCATCCTCTTTGCCATTCCCTACGAGCTAGAAGTAAGTCGAGGAGAAGGACTTACACAAAGTATTAATGCCAGGAGGCAGAGATCACTAAAGGACATCTTAGAGCCTGCCTGCCACAGTGAAAGTCAAAGCCAAGCTGCTGTGCATGCCCAGGCAGTGGGGATAGTGGGGCCCAGACATTGCTCTGCACCCCCAGCCACAGGCCCTAAAGCAGCACTATGGCTAGCCCGGATAAGGAAATCCCCTTTGCAATTTATCTATGCCACTTTACACAAAAGCACCACATGGAATAAAAGCAGTCATCAGTCAAAAATTCATATTCTTAATACCTGTAAAGATGAACAGCTCCATAAATAGAAGAGGTCCTGGCACCCCACTCCAGTACACTTGCCTGGAAAATCCCATGGACAAAGGAGCCTGGTAGGCTGCAGTCCATGGGGTTGCTAAGAGTCGGATACGACTGAGTGACTTCACTTTCACTTTTCACTTGCATGCATTGGAGAAGGAAATGGCAACCCACTCCAGTGTTCTTGCCTAGAGAATCCCAGGGATGGGGGAGCCTGGTGGGCTGCCGTCTATGGGGTCGCACAGAGTCGGACATGACTGAAGTGACTTACCAGCAGCAGCAGGGCATGCAATAAACTTGAAAATTCATGTTCCAAGTGAAGGCACTCAAAATTTTCCTCCCACCTCCACACCTTGTCTCCCCAGTGACCCGTTAGACACAGCATCTTCCAAATGTCTCAGATATGTGGGCCAAACACAGCTGAGGTTTCCAAATGAGACCCAATTTTATAGCTTGCTGTATCCAAATTCCAGCCTTCTTCTTCTGGGAAGGGAGACAGAGCCCACAGTCTTGGAGAACCTGCATTCAACTTCTAACGCTTGTCTCAGAGAACCAGTCACAGCATAATGGGGCCCAGCCGGGCCTTTCTGGAAGATAGGGCCCAGATTGCCAACCTCTCTTTATCCTGGAATTATCTCACCAATGTTACAGCCATCCCTCACATCCTAGTTCTTTGTGCTTTATTCTTTTAGTAAGAGATCACTGAGTACCCACTCTGTGCCAGGCACTGTGTGAAACATTGATATGAAGATGTAAATAAGAGTCTTTCCCTGGAGAAGGAAGATGCAAAAAAATCAATGCAGTGATGTTTTTTCTGTCCATAATCTCAGTCTGACCTGGCAGAGTTGGGACACCAAGGGGTGATGTCAGAGAAAAATTCAGAGAAGGTGAATTTTTGGTTTGAGACAAGTCTTTAAAAAATAAGTAGGTCGGTATTAAATACTGGTTTCCTGGGAGGCTCAGCGGTAACTCCTGCAATGCAGGAGACGCAGGAGATGCTTGTTCAATCCCTGGGTTGGAAAGATCCTCTGGAGAAGGAAATGACAGCCCACTCCAGTATTCTTGTCTGGGAAATCCCGTGGACAGAGGAGCCTGGTTGGGCTTCAGTCCACGGGGTTGCAAAGAGTCAGACACGACTGCACATGCAGATGCAGATGCAGATGTTAATTGAAAAGTAGTGCAGACCAGAGGGGATCAGAAAAAGTCAAAGAGGGCCGTTTCAGCGAGCAGACCATGAAGACAAAGAAGCCTGATGCCACAAGGACCTGCAGTCCCCTTCCTGGGGGCCTCCTGGGCATATTAGCAAGTGTGCTCTCAGAAAAGGAGAAATATCATATGGCATCCCTTAAATATGGACTCTAAAAAGATATGATACAAATGAACTTACTTACAAAACTGAAAGAGATTCACAGACTTAGAGAAAGAACTTATGGCTGCTGACGGGAAGGATGAGAGAAGGCACAGTTAGAAAGTGTGGGATGGACATTTACACGCTTGCTGTTTAGTCGCCAAGTTATGTCTGATTCTTTGAGACCCCCATGGACTGTAGCCTGCCAGGCTCTTCTGTCCATGGGATTTCCCAGGCAAGAAAACTGGAGCAGGTTGCCATTTCCTTCTCCAGCATATACACACTGCTATATTTAAAATGAATAACCAACAAGGACCTACTGTACAGCACATGAAACTCTGCTGAATGTTATGTGGCAGCCCAGAGGGGATGGAGGGGAGTTTGGGGGAGAATGGATATATTTTGTGTGTATAGCTGAGTCCTTTTGCTGTTCATCTGAAACTAAAGCTTAAAAAAATCTGCACTTGACACAGAGGACAATGAGATGCCCCTGAAGAGCTTCTAACAGAGACCACAGGCATAAAAAGATAGCATCTTAGAAAGCTCGCTATGACTTCTGTGGTGGGGCAGGGTTAGACAGAATCAGGTGCAAATGGTGGACCAGATGTGAGCTTCCTCAGTGATCCAGTGGAGGCAGAAGAAAAGTATGAGCAGGAGAGGTATCAAGGGGCAGAGTTGGCAGAGTGGAGACAGATGAGAAGCCTGCCTATACTGAGGCAGGAGGAATACGGATGGTACAGAAGAGGCCAAAAGAAAAAGGAATTCCTGCTAAAATCTCAGGGCCATTTAGAAGGAAGAAGAATGCAGAGGGCAACTGGATAGATGGCACCACCAATCTCCAGAATAACTGGTAAAGAACTTGAAGCAGCTTTGAACAAAAAGATGCTTAGGTTAATTTTGCACTGGTCGGGGGGGAGCATTTCTGTGGCTCATTCCAGCCAAGATGAATAGTGGTCAAGTACACACGCAGATCTGGAGCTCGGGGTGGGGATCTCTCTTAAGACTGCAAGTTTCTTAAAATCATAATCTTCTCCCCAAGAGAGGATGGTTTCAGTCTTGTACATCCAAAATCCTATGGAATATTGATTAATAAACTTTAAAGTGTTAAAAATGAATGTTTGGATTTTGGCTCTTTGCTGTCTCCGCAAATGGACATGATGTTTTTCTTATTCCCCTGTGAGCCTAGCAGGTGTGATGTCACTTCCAAAACACTAGGAGAATGAAAGTGAAAGTGAAAGTCACTCAGTCGTGTCTGACTCTTTGCAACCCCATGGCCTATTATACAGTCCATGGAATTTTCCAGGCCAGAATACTGGAGTGGGTAACCTTTCCCTTCTCCAAGGGATCTTCCCAACCCTGGGATCAAATCCAAGTCCCCCGTATCACAGGCAGATTCTTTACCAGCTGAGCTACAAGGAAAGCCCAGGAGAATGAAGATGCCTGTCAAATTCAGACTTGGAGGAAGGGATGACCCCACCTTAAGGGACCATCTTCAGTGTTATGTGTTGTGAATATGTATGTTGTGTGTGATTTGTACACTTCAGGATTTATCCTTCCCAGTCATCATATTTGGCTGGGATCCAGGGAATATTCATATAGAAAACTATGAAATATAATTGCTACTGTACATTTTGTGCATCTCATCTTTGCTTTAATGAAAAGTGTGGCTGCTTCTTCACCAATAACTGCCCCCACACCCTTTCTCAAACCTCAACTTTCTTGCCTGCTGTCATTCATATTCAAAGAATATTTATTGACCGTCTGATACATTCCAGGAGTCCAGGTAGGCTCCTGTAGGAGCCCAGGTAGGCTGTGTGTTAAAAGGAAGGCCCCTATTAAAATGAAGACACCACCTTCAAGATGGAATATATTAAACTAAAGACATCCCTGAGTATTTTACAAAAGTGGGGAGTCTGACCCCTGCAGGACCTCAGTTACTGGAAACCAAGGACTACAACAAAGATGTTGAAGGAGGACCCGGGTTACAGGTGGGAGTATAGGGGTCTGTGTATGTATGTTAGTCACTCAGCTGTGTTCGACTCTTTGTGAACCCCCATGGACTGTAGCCCACCAAGCTTCTCTATCCATGGAATTCTCCAGGCAAGAATACTGGAGTGGGTTACCATTTCCTCCTTCAGTATAAGGGTCTGCTTGGGCCCTATTCTTTACCATGTATAACTTAGCTTGATATTGGTTTTCCCATCTGTAAAATAAGGCAGTAGGATTAGATTTGAGATCATTTTAGTTTTGATGAAGGCAAAACAGTGAGATCAGGAAAAGTCCATAGTGCAGAGGAAAGCCTGTTGGGGAGACAGCAAGTTTTTTTGGAAAACTGATTGGCAAAGGAGCTGGTTACTCAAAGGAAGTGGAAGAGTATCAATTATAATTGACTATTTTACCTACTACTCATTTGGGGTAAAAAGTGTTAGTTCATTTATTCACTCACTCATTCCTTCATCACTGGAAGCCAACTGCAGTCCAAGCTCTGTGCCAGAAATAGACACGTATCACTGGAAACAGATGGATATTACTGGTTCTTCCTTTTAGGACCTCACGGTCTATGGGGAGCAGAGCCATGAACAGATTACAACAGTGGTGGATAATAAGTGCTAACAGAGTTTGTACAAAGTACAGTGGGAGTCAAAAGGTCTGATGTGGCCAGAAAAGTGGCACTTCATCCATCCAACTTGTCTTCCTCTAATCTTTGCTCTAGAACAGGTACTAGTCCACCCTCAGGAGCTGCAGGGTGAACCGGATATACAAGGTCCATACTCTGCCATGGGGAACCTTATATCAGAAACTTATATCAGCGCTTGGTCTTATATGAAGATCCAGCACTGCCGAAAATAAATAAATAAAAGAAAGTGGATGATGGGAGAGAGAGATGCTACTAGATCTTTTTTATTCTCTGTTTCCTCCCTTAACTCCAATACGTTGGCCACCTGATGCAAAGAACAGACTTATTGGAAAAGACCCTCATGCTGGCTGGTAAAGACTGAAGACAGGAGAAGGGGATGACAGAGGATGAGATGGTTGGATCACATCATCAGTTCCATGGACATGAGTTTGGGCAAGTTCCGGGAGATAGTGAAGGACAGGGAGGCCCGGCATGCTGCAGTCTGTGGGGTCGCAAAGAGTTGGACACGACTGAGCAACTGAACTGAACCTCCCTTTCCTGGACCTTTTCCTTGCATGAGCTTCATTCATACAGCTCTCTCTAAAGGCCTTACCCATAATGCATCTACCCTGGTAATGACACACTTCCCTCATCATCATCCCAAAATTCTGCACAGAAATATGGAGGCTGCAATCACTTTGAAATTTAAGGGGAAAGAGATTTTGAACCACACAAACTAAAATCAATCCAAGAAGAACACAACCAAATAAAGGTTTTCCAGGAGTCTTCTTTAGAACTTTCAGACAACACTAAATGTAGATTGCTGCCATTGAGAAGATGTAAGAGATTTTAATGTCTTCCAAAATATATTCAGGAATATGTAATGGACTACTTGGTGTTCATTTGAAATTCTACTTCAGAATAAATCGCCAGAAAGAAGTTGTTTTATGTTCCTTTTACTACAAATGCCTCACAGTGGAATCCGTGGAGCCACACGCCTGCCTGCTAAGTCTCCTCTTCAGATATATGCAAATGTCTTCCCAACATGCATTGATTTATCAGACACTGACACTGAAAACTGAGCAAACTTAGGCAAATTCAAAATTCTGCTCCCAGTGGAGCTGAGCAGTTGCGGTGGCCACTTGTTACTTCATATATAATAATGTCCCCTAGTTATCCGAAAAGGCCAGTCCCAGAGGCTTGCTTTTAACCAGAAAAATGACCTTCTGTGAACTTCAGTTTTCATTTCTTACATAAAGACAGAGTAATCCCACCAGTGGTGGACTTTTCAGGGAAAGGTGATGAAGCCCTCACTTCATTTTTCTGTATGTAGTTCAGGGAACTTGAGGGATTTCCTTTCCCAAAGCAACCCACATCTGCCGTCACCCTCCATCACCCCCCCGCCACCACACATAATTAATTGTCTAATGAGAGGAGTATCTCTATTGAATTCATCCAGGATATTTCTACCATGTAAATACATCCTACAAGACAATCAGACCTTCTCGTCCATAATGCCTCTACCCTGATAATGACACATCTCCCTCACCATCATTCCAAAATTCTGCATAGAAATGTGGATGGTGGAATCATTTTGAAATTTAAGGGGAAAGAGATTTTGAACCACACAAACTAAAATCAACCCAAGAAGAACACAATCAAATTATTTCAAAGCAATGGTCAAAACTATATGTACCAATTATAAAGCAATTATCTTTCATCTCAATAACCTCAGAGAAGCAGATGACACTACCCTTATGGCAGAAAGTGAAGAAGAACTAGAGCCTCTTGATGAAAGCAAAAGAGGAAAGTGAAAGTTAGCTTAAAATTTAACACTCAGAAAACTAAGATCATGGTGTCTGGTCCCATCATTTCACAGCAAATAGATGGGGAAACAATGGAAACAGTGAGAAACTATTTTTTGGAGGTTCCAAAATCAGATGATGACTACAGCCATGAAATTAAAAGACCCTTGCTCCTTCGAAGAAAAGCTACAACCAACCTAGACAGCATATTAAAAAGCAGAGCCATTACTTTACCAACGAAGGTCCATCTAGTCAAAGCTATGGTTTATCCAGTAGTCATGTATACATGTGAGAGTTATACTATAAAGAAAGCTGAGCAGTGAAGAACTGATACTTTTGAACTGTGATGTTGGAGAAGATTATTGAGAGTCCCTTGGACTGCAAGGAGATCCAACCAGTCCATTCTGAAGGAGATCNTCCAGTAGTCATGTATACATGTGAGAGTTATACTATAAAGAAAGCTGAGCAGTGAAGAACTGATACTTTTGAACTGTGATGTTGGAGAAGATTATTGAGAGTCCCTTGGACTGCAAGGAGATCCAACCAGTCCATTCTGAAGGAGATCATCCCTGGGATTTCTTCGGAAGGACTGATGCTGAAGCTGAAACTCTAATAATTTGGCCACCTGATGCAAAGAAAAGACCCTGATGCTGGGGAAGACTGAGGGCAGGAGGAGAAGAGGACAACAGAGGATGAGATGGTTGGATGGCATCACCGACTCAATGGAATGATTTTGAGCATGCTCTGGGAATTGGTGATGGACAGGGAGGCCTGGCATACTGCAGTCCATGGGGTCGCAAAGAGTCAGCCATGACTGAGTGACTGAACTGACCTTTCAGCTACAAACCCACCCTTTCCACTCTGTTTTGTGGTATTGGGCTGAGACTCTGCAAAATACATGTCTCCCTGGCCATCTGGCTCCCTGCTGGACTCAGCCAATAGAAGATGTTAGAGGAAGGTGGTAAGTTTGGGGCCGAAGAAAGGGCTTGCTCCTTCCTATCTGCTTCCTGTTTCATTGATTGGTGGTGTCTCAGCAGAAGTCTCTCCTTCTGCCAGAGGCAATGAATCCTGTCTCCTGTCAGCCTCAAGGTGTCCCCACATTGGTACAACCAAGGACCAGGCAGGGAAACAGAAATGACACCAAGTTAATGAAATGAAAGAGTGAGTATGTATTTGTTGTTGTTCAGTTACTAAGTTGTGTCTGACTCTTTGCAACTGCATGGACGGCAGCACGCCAGGCTTCCCTGTCCTTCACCATCTCTCAGAGTTTGCCCAAACTCATGTCCATTGGATTGGTGATACCATCCAACCTAGAAAACTGAAAAAGCAGAAAGGAGGCACTGAGATAAAACAGATAAGCAACCCCAGGAAGCAGCTGCCTCCCAAAGGCTAAAAGAAAGACGCGGGAGTTATCAAAACCTAAAAGCCTAGAGGAAGGACCCAGCAGAGCCTCTGAGGAGGAGCCTTGCCTGGTTGGTGTTGAAACCCCAGGAACTCAGAGGAAAATGTTCATGGAACTGGGAGTTGACCTTGAAGGTGGAGCTGCTGTCTGGTTGGCAGAATCTATAGAGGAAAAAAATCTCACTTTAAGCCTAGACTGTGTCCACTATTGTGATTCAAGAATGTCTAGGCATTTTTACTGAACTTTTGAGACTAGCCTAAGAGAAATTATATCAATTGATGTATTTATTTGTTAGTTTGCTTTTTTGCCTATTTCTTTGTTTTAGCTCAAGGAAGAGGAAATAGATTGTAATGATCAAGTGGCCAGTGAGAAAGGTTGGAGAATAAAGAGTATGCATGGCATTCAGTTCTCAGCTTGGTCTCTGACAAATATGGAATCCTGTGAGGAGAGAGAGAGAAACGGTAAACAGGCTTAAGAAATCATATTCATGAAATCCTTGTAAAACACAAGGTACCAGGGAGACCTCTTAGATTTCCACATGGCAGAGTGTATCACAAACTGCAGAAAATCAGTTCTTTGCCCCCCAGTTTCTGGAAAAAGCATCTCTATCACCTGTCTGAAAGCTGCCTACTCAGAGGCTGACAGTTTAAATTGGAGAGACAAGAGACGTTCATATAAGAGTAAGAGAATTTTTATCCTGACACCTACTTTGCTGTGGCTTCATGAAATGAAACGTGCACTGCTAAAAGAATTTTTACAAAGATCAATTTTCAAACTCAGAGGCTGAGACGTGGGGTCAGGCAGATCAGGAAGCTCTACGATGGCACTCATATATCTTATTGTAATCATGTACCGATAACGATCACTCATATTTTTACTCTGCTTTACTCAACACACAGAGTTCTCACAGAGACCATCTCGTGAGCACTTCTCCAGAGAGACCTCTGGCCACTGTCCCTAGGTCTTTTCCCCACATCAGAGAGGTATTATTCTCAACTAAAAAGAGTCACAAACCCTAGAACTCAGTTCTTCTTCTTGGTATTTGCCATGGCAAAACAACGGCAAGTCCTGCCTTGCTAATTATTAATAAAAATCATCTAATTTAGTCTTAGTTTTTTAATCTGCAAAATATGCTTATGACTGTAGATTATAATGATTTAAAAGCTTAGAACGTGGCTCAGAGACAAAGAATCAACCTGCAATGCAGGAGACTCAGGTTCGATCCCTGGGTCAGGAAGATTACCTGGAGGAGGGCATGGCAACCCATTCCAGTATTCTTGCCTGGAAAATCCTATGGACAGAGAAGCCTGGCAATATACTGTCCATGGGGTTGTAAAGAGTGGGACCCAACTGAAGTGACTGAGCACACCCATACACAATATGCCCAAAACTGATGTGCCTTTTGGTTCATGGATCTTCCTCTTTATGGAAAGGAATTTTCCCTTTTCCCATGTAACAAAATTATATTCATTTTCAATGCCATTGTCTCAATAAAATGCTCTCTGCATTCCCACCCAAAAGGTTTAATCACTACCTGCTTGGTAATCCCCATCTGACCTTATTCTTGTTTCAGCTATCATATGGCTATAGAGTTCTTATCTTCTTAATAGACTGTGAGCCACAACAGAGCAAGTACTGTGTCTTATTCGATTTTGTCATATTTAGAAGAATTCGGTTCAGTTCAGTCACTCAGTCATGTCCGACTGTTTGCTCCAGAATAGACTGCAGCTTGCCAGGCTTCCCTGTCCATCACCAACTTCCGGAGCCTACTCAAATTCATGTCCATTGCATTGGTGATGCAATCCAACCGTCTCATCCTCTGTCATCCCCTTCACCTCCCACATTCAATCTTTCCCAGCATCAGGCTCTTTTTCAAATTTTTGTCATATTTAGAAGAATTCGGTTCAGTTCAGTCACTCAGTCATGTCCGACTGTTTGCTCCAGAATAGACTGCAGCTTGCCAGGCTTCCCTGTCCATCACCAACTTCCGGAGCCTACTCAAATTCATGTCCATTGCATTGGTGATGCAATCCAACCGTCTCATCCTCTGTCATCCCCTTCACCTCCCACATTCAATCTTTCCCAGCATCAGGCTCTTTTTCAAAGAGTCAGTTCTTTGCATCAGGTTGCCAAAGTATTGGAGTTTCAGCTTCAGCATCAGTCCTTCCAATGAATATCCAGGACTGATTTTCTTAAGATTGATTGGTTGGATCTCCTTGCAGCCCAAGGGACTCTCAAGAGTCTTCTCCAACACCCCAGTTCACAGGCATCAGTTCTTCTGCCCCCAAGTTCCTTTATAGTCCAACTCTCACAACCATACATGATTACTGAAAAAAACATAGCTTTTTCTAGATGGACCTTTGTTGGTAAAGTAATGGCTCTGCTTTTTAATATGCTGTCTAGGTTGGTACTAGCTTTTCTTCCAAGGATCAAGTTTCCATCACAGAATTCAATTAAGCTGAATTAAATATGATGGAAGGGAATGAACTTTATTCACTGAAATTTTCAGCTCATCCTTTGGATCAGTTCTTCCCATGAGAACATACCCTTCAGTTCAGTTCAGTTGCTCAGTCATGTCCGACTCTTCATGGCCCCATGAATCACAGCACGTCAGGCCTCCCTGTCCATCACCAACTCCCGGAGTTCACTCAGATTCACATTCATCGAGTCAGTGATGCCATCCAGCCATCTCATCCTCGGTCATCCCCTTCTCCTCCTGCCCCCAATCCCTCCCAGCATCAAAGTCTTTTCCAGTGAGTCAACTCTTCACATGAGGTGGCCAAAGTATTGGAGTTTCAGCTTTAGCATCATTCCTTCCAAAGAAATCCCAGGGCTGAACATACCCTTAGTTTTCTTTAATAAAAGCCAATGAGGATTTAGGATTCACTTGGAAGAGTACTTTGGCCACCTCATGTGAAGTGTTGACTCATTGGAAAAGACTCTGATGCTGGGAGGGATTGGGGGCAGGAGGAGAAGGGGACAACAGAGGATGAGATGGCTGGATGGCATCACTGACTCAATGGACGTGAGTTTGAGTGAATTCCGGGAGTTGGTGATGGACAGGGAGGCCTGGCGTGCTGCGAATCATGGGGTCGCAAAGAGTAGGACACGACTGAGCAACTGAACTGAACTGAACTGGAAGAGTCCACTCATCCTTTGCCTGCTTAAATGATGCTTCTCCTGGTCACATCTGTTCCAGAAACACTGCATTCTCTCCAATGCCATGAGTCTGAAACTTTAGTCTGCTTAACCATCCCCCAGGAATATTAAATTCATATTTCTCGGAAGAATGTGATGGAGAGAGAACTCTGCATTTTCAATTAATTCCTTAGTAGTCTGGGTACTGTAGGTCATAGAAGTGCACTTGGGAACACAAAGTGCTGGCTAGATGAATGAAGATCTCACTCCCCCTCCCATGGAGGCTCTGGATGCCTGCCCCCTCCCCAACCATCCACAGCTCCTCACTTAGCTGTTACCTGCTTTGCTCTAGGCCTCTTTGCAAGATTTTTCAAGCAGCCAATTAGGAGAGTCAATTAGAAAGAGCTTTGATGGAAGGGAGAATGACCTTGATTTCAATACAGGCTCCACTCATGACTGGCTATTGGCTCTGTCCTAGAGGAGGCAATTTGGGAATATTATTACCAGTCCAGTTTTGGTTGTTGTATAGATAAGAGAAAATGCATATAATAATTCCTAAAATAACAGATAGAAAAGAAAGAGGAACTAGAGATCAAATTGCCAACATCTGCTGGATCATCAAAAAAGCAAGAAAATTCCAGAAAAACATCTATTTCGCCTTTATTGACTATGCCAAAGCCTTTGAATGTGTGGATCACAATAAACTGTGGAAAATTCTGAAAGAGATGGGAATACCAGGCCACCTCACCTCATACAGGTTTCTTGAGAAACCTGTATGCAGGTCAGAAAGCAACACTTAGAACTGGACATGGAACAACAGACTAGTTCCAAATAAGAAAAGGAGTATGTCAAGGCTGTATATTGTTACCCTGTTTATTTAACTTATATGCAGAGTACATCATGAGAAACACTGGATTGGAAGAAGCACAAGCTGGAATCAAGATTTCCAGGGGAAATATCAATAACCTCAGATATGCAGATGACACCATCCTTATGGCAAAAAGTGAAGAAGAACTAAAGAGCCTCTTGATGAAAGGGAAAGAGGAGAGTGAAAAGGTTGGCTTAAAGCTCAACATTCAGAAAACGAAGATCATGGCATCTGGTCCCATCACTTCATGGCAAATAGATGGGGCAACAGTGGAAACAATGTCGGACTTTATTTTTGGGGGCTCCAAAATCACTGCAGATGGTGACTGCAGCCATGAAATTAAAAGACACTTACTTCTTGGAAGGAAAGTTATGACCAACCTGGACAGCATATTAAAAAGCAGAGACATTACTTTGTCAATGAAAAGGTTGGCTTAAAGCTCAACATTCAGAAAACGAAGATCATGGCATCTGGTCCCATCACTTCATGGCAAATAGATGGGGCAACAGTGGAAACAATGTCGGACTTTATTTTTGGGGGCTCCAAAATCACTGCAGATGGTGACTGCAGCCATGAAATTAAAAGACACTTACTTCTTGGAAGGAAAGTTATGACCAACCTGGACAGCATATTAAAAAGCAGAGACATTACTTTGTCAACAAAGGCCCATCTAGTCAAGGCTATGGTTTTTCCATTAGTCATGTATGGATGTGAGAGTTGGACTATAAAGAAAGCTGAGTGCCAAAGAATTAATGGTTTTGAACTGTGGTATTGGAGAAGACTCTTGAGAGTCTCATGGACTGCAAGGAGATCCAACCAGTCCATCCTAAAGGAGATCAGACCTGGGTGTTCATTGGAAGGACTGATGCTGAAGCTGAAACTCCAATACTTTGGCCACCTGATGCAAAGAGCTGACTCACTTGAAAAGACCCTGATGCTGGGAAAGATTGGCTGCAGGAGGAGAAGGGGACGACAGAGGATGAGATGGTTGGATGGCATTACCGACTCAACGGACATGAGTCTGAGTGAACTCCGGGAGTTGGTGATGGACAGGAGGCCTGGTGTGCTGCGGTTCATGGGGTCACAAGGAGTCACACATGACTTGAGAGACTGAACTGAACTGAGCTGAACAGATGCTCAACAAGAGAGAGCTTATTATTCTTTTTTTTCTTACTGTGGTGAAATACACATAAAATTTACCATTTTAACCAATTTTAAATGCACAGGTCTCTAACTTTAAGTACAGTCACATTGTTTCCCAGCCAATACCACCATCCATCTCCAGAACTCTTAATCTTTCCCACTGGAACCTTTGTACCCATTAAACATTAACTCCCCCTTCCTTCCTCCACTGTGATTTTGACTTGCATTTCCCAAATCAGTAGTGATGTTGAGCATATTTTCATGTGTTTATTGGCCATTTGTACATATTTTGGGGAAATGTGTCCTCAAGTCATTTGCTCATTTTTAATTAGGTTTTTTGTTGTTGTTTGTTTTTTATTTGAAAGGGTTATAGAGAAAACTTTATTATTAGGAGATATTATAGATTTATTCCACATGATATTTTGTCTAAGAATCATTCTTTTCTTTTATCTTTTCGTATTTACTATTTTCCACTTCTTTTTTTTTTTTTGCCTTGTTTGTCAAGATTTGTTAGATTGCTATCAGTTTTGTGGGCAATTAGTCCATGCTAAGGGTCGGACAGGACTGAGTGACTTCCCTTTCACTTTTCACTTTCATGCATTGGAGAAGTAAATGGCAACCCACTCCAGTGTTCTTGCCTGGAGAATCCCAGGGACGGGGGAGCCTGGTGGCCTGCCGTCTATGGGATCACACAGAGTCAGACACAAATGAAGTGACTTAGCAGCAGCAGCATCTTTTTAATAATAGTATGCTATATCAGAAACATACAAATGAGTGGGGTTATTTTTCTCTGAATAATCTCTTCTGTTTTCTTATTCTGATTTGAGATTCTTCCTAGTGTCTTTTCATGAAGACCTAACGGCACAACCTTCTGCCTTTGATTTCAAATGCAAGTCTTGTGAATACATAATGACTGGACTCTTAGGCTGATTGTTCTTATTTCTAAGCCTATCACCTCTCACAGAACAAAGGAAACAAGCAAAAAGTTCTTCACAATAAAAAAAGAAAAATGTAGGCATTAAATATACGTTTATTGGTTAGAAGCTTATGTCACACTTGGGGAGAGGATTCAGCATGCTTTTTTATATATTTATGTAATATAATAAAATAAATATGTAATTTATATGAAATATTAGTATACTGCTCATCAGTTCAGTTCAGCTCAGTCACTCAGTTGTGTCCGACTCTTTGCGACTCCATGAACCGCAGCATGCCAGGCCTCCCTGTCCATCACCAACTCCCGGAGTTGACCCAATTCACGACAATTGAGTGAGTGATGCCATACAACGACTTCATCCTCTGTCATCCCCTTCTCCTCCTGCCCCCAATCTTTCCCAGCATCAGGGTTTTTTCCAGTGAGTCAGTTCTTTGCATCAGGTGGTCAAATTATTGGAGTTTCAGCTTCAACATCAGTCCTTCCAATGAACACCCAGGACTGATCTCCTTTAGAATGGACAGGTTGGATCTCTTTGCAGTCCAAGGGACTCTCAAGAGTCTTCTCCAATACCACAGTTCAAAACCATCAATTCTTTGGCACTCATCTTTCTTTATAGTCCAACTCTCACATCTATACATAACTACTGAAAAGTCCATAGCCTTGACTAGACGGACCTTTGTTCATACTAGTGTATATAGTAAGCAATCACTTATATGGGTCATATTTTTGGCTCTCAAATTTTTTTTTATTGATTTTTACCTGAGCAGAAACCAAAGAGTTAGCCAGGTTTTTTGTTTTTTTTTTAAGCCATTTATTTCATCATGACAATAATTCAGTTCAGTTCAGTCACTCAGTCTGACTCTTTGCGACCCCATCAATTGCAGTATGCCAGGCCTCCCTGTNTCCCTGATGCTAATCACCACCACTGGCATCCAAACACTATCAGCCTTGATTCTCAGCCAAACAGTGGAGATAAAAGCTATTCATCCTTTAGTATTTACTGAGAGTGTACCAGGTACACAAATCAGAAGTAGTCCCTATTCAGTGGTTTCATTTGGAATACAACAAATGAAATAGAGACAGAACAAAGAACGAGAAGGGAAACCTCTTTTAGCAACCCTCCCCAAGAGATTCTGTTTGATACAATTTGATAAGTCTAACAATATACCAATTAATATGACATAATCAAGACTAATAGACAGTTGAAAAGCAAAACCCATATCTGATGGATCTCCACTCCTTGAATACTAAGAACCACAGAAGAGAGCTAATGAACAAAAAGTTGACAGTGAACATATACACCCATGCATATGCATCAACGGATATATTTTTCTGCTCAGACTTTTTGCAAACACACCTGGCCACCTGTCATTATTTTTAAGACACAAATAACAAACTACTCCTGCAAACAGTTACTTGTGAGCACAGTTATCAGTTGAGGAAACAATTTTCTGCAGGTGTAAAAATTATATTTCTCAATAAGGAAAATTTAGGTATAGTCAGTTCACTCATTAAGCCTTTAGAATTCAGTTTTGGTTTGCTTTCTTTGAATAGAGGGTACTTTCATTTTAGGTTCACAGAAATTTAACTCTAAAGAAAGTAGTTCCCAAACTTTTTGGTTTCAGGACTCCCTAACACTCTTAAAAATTATTGAAGAACCCATGAGCTTTTGCTTATGCAGGTTATATCTCCCAATATTTACTGTATTAGAAATGAAAACTGAGAAAATTCTAAAATATTTATTAAATTATTTAAAATAGCAATGATAAAACTTATATTCAACCTATAAAAATAACAGAAATAAAATTTTTGTGAAAATAATTTTATTTTCTAAAATGAAAACAATTTTGTAAGAGGTATAGCACTGTTTTATACTTTTTGCACATCTTTTTAATGTCTGGCATGATAGAAGATAGTGGAATTTTCACACCTGCTTCTATAGTCAAAATACTGTGACATGTTGCTTTGGTTTGAACCAACTGTAGGTTGGTTGAAGAAAATTTAGCCTCACATAAATATGTAGTGGAAAAGGGAAAAGTCTTTTAACAGCCTTATTAGATAAATGTGGATTTTCTTCTTTGCTGCTATATGAAAACTCAATAAGAACTTCCTTCCAAAGAGCTCACTATGGAAAAAAGAGGAAAAGGGTAACTTTATTGTGGAGATGCCCAACAAACACTACATCAGATAAGTGTGATCAAGGTTAACATCAACAGTGAAAAGTCATGTTAATAATATGTACCTTTGATATGACTTGATGAAAATAACACTTGACCTCTGTGGGCTTCCTTCTGAAGTCCACATTTCCAGTCAAGATAGGAGAAAACACCAGACAAATCTCAACTGATGGACATTCTACAAAATAACTGACCAGTATGCCTCAAAATTGTCAAAAACAAGGAAAGACTGAGAAACTGTTACAACCAAGAGGAATCTAAGGAGGCATGATGACGAAAGGTAATGTGGTGCCCTGGATGGGATCCTGGAACAGAAAATGAATACTGGGTAGAAACTAAGGAAATCTGAAAAATATATGGACTTTAGTTAACAATATCAATATAGGGACTTTCCTGGTCCAGTGGTTAAGAACTGGCCTTCCAATGCAGGAGACGCAGGGGTGATTCCTGGTCAGGAAACTAAGATCCCACATGCCACAGGGCAACTAAGCCCAGGCTACATAACTACCGAGACTGTGCACCATGCAACTGAGACTTGATGTATCTAAATAATAAATGAATATTGGCTCATTAATGACAACGAATATACCATAGTAATGTATGATGTTAATAACAGGGCAAGCTGGATTTGGGAGCATATGGAAACTCTCTAGACTACCTTCTCAATTTTCTATAACTTTAAAATTGTTCTAAAAAATAAGTCTATTCAAAATTTTTTTAAATTTGACAAGAAGTAATTTTTAAAATGACAGTTGTAATGTAGAATATGAAACAATATTAGCATATTTTTAAATTTCTGTTATATTAAAATCCATTAATCTTTCTTGCATTTTAAATGGACCTTCATCATAAGAATATACATTGGTTATTGGAAAATATTCATTCAAAGAGTTATGATATCTTCTAAATGTATTTAATTATACAATACGAGAACTTTGTTAATATCACCATCAATCTCATCAGGGAAAAAAAATACTTAAGAACTGGGAAGAGATACCAAGTTCATGGTGGCAGCAACAAGTTTTCCAAAATTCTACTTTTCACTCGTTTGCTCAAATTTTATCATTGGCAACAAATACTGGTAGTTGCTGTCTTAAAGTGAAAGAAGTGAACTTTTTCTTTATTCATTTTCAAGAAAATGTCTGTTAAACACTGTGAGAAACACTGCCAAACCTGACTAACCATAGTCTGTCTATCACTTATCCTTCCAAGTGAAAATGGTGTTCCATGAAAAAAGTAGGTAGTTTGGCTAACAAATCAAACAACTGCACAAATGCTTTTACTAAAGACAACCCTCATATTCGGAATACAGCAGAAGAACTTTAGATATTCTTCCTTCATGACCATGTTCTCAACAGTTGAGATTGAACAATATTAACCATTTTTACTGCTCCTTCAAGGACATTTTAGAGTGGAACTGTTAGTACATGGGCAATGAAGAATATAACACTGATTGGTGCCATTGCCTTGATTCATGCTAAAGCACCAGCAGTTTTATCCACCATTGCTTTTGCTCTATTACTGCAAATGTCACCACAATGGAAAAGCAAACAGTTATCCTAGTATTATTAGAGAGGGTTTTGACCTCTAGGACCTTTGGAAGTGTCTCTGGCCCCTGGACTTCTAAGAACCACACTTCAAAAACCACTGACTTAACTAATGATATTTCTGGCTTCTCCATTATCCTGTGATTAAGCCAAGTAACTATGTCACGGAAAGGAAAGAAAACCTTAGAGTTCATGTTATGTCTGAAGAATCTGTTCCACTTTCCTTTTACCACAGCTCTAATGTGGAGGGAGTAACAGGGAACAAAGATCATTCAAACATATTATCTTTTACCTTCCCACAGTTCTCCAAGGCAGGGCTTCCCAACTTTTTTCATATCATGATTGGGAGGAAAAAAATGATATTTTTTACTAAAGAGTAAAGGAACGAGGCTGCCTAAGGCATAAGGTCCCTATCCTGAAGGCACAGGCCCTAGGTTGCCTTTAGGGGGATGGAGAGGTCAGTAGCTGGGCCCATTCCCAGTGGACATGCCCAGGTATGTGAGTTGGACAGTTCTGCACCAAGGTTCTAACAGAGAGGCAGGTCTCTCAGACTGGAGGTTATCTGCTCCCCCGCCAGTTTCATGCTTTACATAAGGCTTAAGGTTTAGCTCAGATGTGACAATTCACAAAGTACCTGATTCTACTTCATGGTAGAAACAGAATTATATTAAAGATTTGATGTAGAATTTTTCCAGAACAGTATTTCAGATATACTGTAGTGATTAAGAGCACAGAATCTGACTCCTAGACTACCAAGGAGTTCAAGTCTTGGGCTCTGCTACTGACTAGCTATGTGATCTTAGGAAAGTAACTTAATATCTTGGTGCCTCAATTTCTCCACCTATAAATTGGGATAGTAGTACCTACCTATTGTAAGAATTAAATTAATTAATATATATAAAGTGCTTAGAATGATGCCTGTACATGTTAATGTTTGCTATTTACTATGAAGGTACTATAGGGTCTCCTAATTGAGACTGTTTCTCTGGGCAGGATAGTGTTGAACAGTAGATTTGCAGAGAATGGGAATCCCGCAGACCGAAAGATTAGATGTTAACTTGAAGGATTTCAGATCTGAGGAACTGTGCTTGGAGCTAGGAGAGGTACAGGCGTCCTCTTCCTGCAAAGTGTTCAATATCTGAACTGACATAGTTTTTAAGGGTTGCAAAGAAATGCAAAATCATCATACCAAGAAAATACTAACAAACAAACAAACTTTAAAATGTAGCCCTTCATGAAATAACAAAGACCAGCATGGAAATAAATAAAATAGAGCCTACAAAGACAATAGAAAAGATCAATAAAACTAGGAACTGGTTCTTTGAAAACATAAAATTCACAAACCTTCCCTGGTAGCTCAGAGGTTAAAGCGGCTGCCTGCAATGTGGGAGATCCAGGTTCGATCCCTGGGTTGGGAAGATCCCCTGGAGAAGGAAATGGTAACCCACTCCAGTATTCTTGCCTGGAGAATCCCGTGGACAGAGGAGCCTGGTGGGCTACAGTCCATGGGGTCACAAAGAGTCGGACACGACTGAGTGACTTCACTTTCACTTAGCTAGATTCACCAAGAGAAAAATAGAGGACTTAAATAAAATCAGAAATTAAAGAGGAGACATTACAATTGATACCATAGAAATACAAGGGATCAGAGAGACGATTATGTATACACAGCAGTATTATTTACAATAACCAAACCATGGAGACAACCTAAATGTCTGGCTGATGAATGGATAAAGAAGATGTGGTCCCTATATATAATGAAATACTATTCAACCATTAAAATACAGGAAAATAATGGCAATATGGATACAATACGCAGCAATATGGATACAATCAGAGATTATCACACTAAGTGAAGTCAGTCAGAAAGAGAAAGACAAATACCATATTATATTACTTATATGTGGAATCTAAAATATGGCACAAATAAATGTAGGCACAAATGACTCACGGACACAGAGATCAGACTTGCGGTTTCCAAGGGGGAGGGGGAGAGGAATGGGGAGGATCGAGAGTATAGGATTAGCAGATGTAAACTACATAGCATAGGGAACTATATTCAATATCCTGTGATAAATCATAATGGAAAAGAATATTTTTTAAAAATAAATGTCTATATGTGTGAGTCACTTTGTTGTATAGCAGAGATTGGCACAACATTGTAAACCAACTATACTTCAATTTAAAAATTAAATTAAAAAGAGACTCTTATAAACAATTATACATCAGCAAATTTGACAACCTAGAAGAAATGGAGAAATTCCTAGAAGCATACAATGTACCAAGACTGAATCATGAAAAAAATATAGCAAATTTAGCAGTGAAATTGAATCAAAAATCAAAAACCTCCTAAAATAAAAAAACAGACAGTTTCACTGGTGAATTCTATGAAGCATTCAAAGAAGAAGTAATACCAATACTTCCCAAACTTTTCTAAACAACAGAAGAGGTAACACTTCCAAATTCATTTAACAAGGCTGGCATTATCCTGATAACAAAACCAGACAAGAATGTCATAAGAAAAGAAAATTACAGGCCAATACCCCTGATGGCTTCCCAGGTGACTGGGTGGTAAAGAATCTGCCTGCAATGCAGGAGACACAGGTTCGATCCCTGGGTTGGGAAGATCCCCTAGAGAAGGAAATGCCAACCCATTCCAGTATTCTTGCCAGGATAATCACACGGACAGAGAAAGCTGGTGGGCTACAGTCCGTGCAGTCACAAAGAATCAGACACAACTGGACATGCATATCCCTGATGAATATAGATACAGAAATCTTGAACAAAATACTAGCAAACCAAGTTCATCAGTACATTGAAAGGATCACAATACTAAAATGGCATTGGGATTTATTCCAGTTATACAAGGATGGTTCAACATGTACAAAGTAGTCAATTTGGACACACTAACAAAATGAAGGATATAAATCATTTAATGATCTCAAGAGATGCAGTAAAAGCATTTGGACAAAATTCAACATCCATTAATGATAAAAATTTTCAACAAAGTGGATACAGAGGTAATGTACCTCAATATAGTAAAGGTCATATATAATAAGCCCATAGCTAACATTAGACTCTATGGCAAAAAGTTAAAAGGTTTTCCTCTCCAATCAAGAACAAGACAAAGATGCCCACTCTCAGAACTTTCATTCAACATAGTATTGTAAGTTTCAGCCAGAGCAATTAAGCAAGAAAAAGAAGTAAAAGGCATCCAAATTGAAAGGGAAGAAATAAAACTGTCACTGTTTGCGAATGACATGCCACATATCAAACACTCTAAAGACTCCACCAAAAAAGTGTTAGAACTAATAAAAAGAATTCAGCAAAGTCATGGGATACAAAATCATATACAAAAATTTGTTATGTTTCTATATATTAATAACAAACTATCAGAAAGAGAAATTAAGAAAACAATCTGATATATAATTGCATCAAAAAGAATAAAATACTTGAGAATAAATTTAACTAAGAAGAGGAAAGACCTATTTACTGAAAACTACAAGAGATTAGTGAAAGAAATTAAAGAAGATATAAATAAGTGAAAGGACAGTCCATGCTTATGGATGAGAAGAATTAATATTGTTAAAATGTCCACACTACCCAAAATAAGGTACAGATCCAATGCAATCCCTATCAAAACTCCAATGGTATTTTTCATAAAAATAGAACAATCAAAAAATTTATGTGGAACCAAAGAAGAACCTGAATACCCAAATAAATCTTAAGAATTTCTCTAGGCTATAAGCATCATGCTCCCCAATTTCAAACTATATTACAATGCTATAGTAACTAAAAGAGTATAATATTTGTATGAAACTAGGTACATAGATTAATGGAACAGAACAGAGAACCCAGAAATAAATCCATGTATATGGTCAATTAATTAATGACAAAGGAGCCAAGAACGTACAATAGGGAAAGGACAGTTTCTTCAATAAACGGTGTGAAAAGTGGACAGTCACATGCAAAAGAATGAAACCTGATCACTATCTTACCCCATACACAAAAATTAACTCAAAGTCGATTAAAAATTGAAGATAACACCTGAAACCATAAAACTCTTAGAAGAAAACATGGGCATTAAGCTCCTTAACCTAGGCCTTGGTGATGTTGTTTAAATCCAGCACCAAAACCAAAAGCAACAAAATCAAAAATAAAGTGGGAATACATCAGACTAAAAAACTTCTGCATGGTAAAGGAAACCATCAGCAAAATGAAAAGGCAACCTACTGAATGGAAGAAAATCTGCAAATCATACATCTGATAAGGGGTCAATATCCAAAATATATGAAAAACTCATCCAATAGCAAAAAAAAAAAAAAAAGGTTGGATCTCCTTGCAGTCCAAGGGACTCTCAAGAGTCTTCTCCAACACCACAGTTCAAAAGTATTTGGCGCTCAGCCTTCTTCACAGTCCAACTCTCACATCCATATTACTACAGCCTAAATCAGGAAATTTCAGAAGTCCTACTGCAGTTCAAACGGACCACAGGAAAACAACAACCTGTGCCACAAATGAGAGGGATCTTGGGAAAGAGCCAGGGCTGGAATCTCAGTCACTGTAGGCGGTACCCCTGTCACCCCTACTACTGTCCCCTCAAAGGCCAGAGATTCAGCCCAAGGGAAGCATGGCATCAGCCGTGCTCTGGACAAAACTTAGCATTTACTTGTAACCAAGTTCTGCTGCTGCTAAGTCGCCTCAGTCATGTCTGACTCTGTGCGACCCCATAGATGGCCGCCTGCCAGGGTCCATCCCCGGTGGATCCAGGGTAATTCGAAGGGGAGACGGAGTAAGCATCCCAGGAAAAAACTTTTTTAATTACAGGGGATATAGAGAGAGAGATTAGAAACGGATAGTGTAGTAGGAAAGTTACTGGAGAAAAATAGGCTGAATAACTTGGTTTACATGGAATACCAATCACCACCTACATAAGCTACAGGCGTCTTTCCATTCTCCTGAAGAAGAGGAGGCACTGAGGCCTCCCTGGTCTGATCTTAGAAACCCAGGTTGAATTAGCAGGCTTGGTGAGTACCCACATTCCAGATGGGAATTCAGCCAGAAAAACAGGGAGCAAGAAAGAAACGACATGGGGGAATCAGTCTTTCCAGAAACTGATCCAAATTCTTTATTTTTTAGGTTTGCTTATATACTTTTTGTTATACATAGGGATGAACACAGAGTCACGTGGGGGTCAGCAGACCTGACCCTTGTCACAATCAGGTGCTTCATATAAAATTATACAAAGGTCTTATGGGTTTTACATCATCTTCTGTCCATGAGGCCTGCTGACATTTTATGGCCCTTTCTGAAAACGGTCAGTTAACCAGAAAACTTATTTTTCCCAGGGGTGATTTTTTCATAAATCAGGTGCCACCCTCCAAATAAAGTTGCATTCCTATAGGGTGAGGGTGTAGTGAGTTACAGCTAAGAAAGGAATTTACTTAGCCTAAGGTTTAACATGATTAATCTTAAAGGTTAATACTTATTTCTCCTATATGCTAGTTATATTCATTATAAGAGCAGGGAATATGAAGATTTAGCAACAAATATTGGCTCACCAAATGAAAACCCTTCACCAGTGTTCCCCTTAAGATCTGTTTAGTCTTAAGATAGTGATAAAGTTACATTTTTGCATAGCAAGGACACAGTGATTTATAACAAAGTACAGTGATCTATAACAAAAGAAAAAATTTGTTAACTCAAAAAGTCTAGTATTGCTAACCTCAAAAACTACTATATTTCCTTTTCTATATTCCAAATACATTGATTAATATATTCCCAGGTGCCTAAGGATATGGAGGCCTGGTGGCAATCATTGACCCAACAATGAGAAAAGCCCTATGCTAATTTAGACTTTCAAAATACTCCAAACTCTCTGTGCTGTTTATGGTTGAGAGGTTGTCACACAAGCTAGTCTGTCAGCAGAGAGGTTTGACCTGAGACACCCTTGTCACACCCAGGGCAGAGAATTAGCAGTAATTATTGGCACAACAATAATTACAAATGAAAATGAATAATTACAAATGAAAAAACCCTTCACCAATATAATTTCTAATCAACCCACTATACTATACTAATAATTTTCTAACTTCTCAAAAGAGTCTGTATTTAAAATGTTTTAAAGCATCTCATGCCTCTCACGGTTGGGAGGCTGTAAACAATCACATGTGGCCAGACGAACCTGATCAGGCAGGCTAGAGGACCTTCAGAGGAGTTTGTAAGTTGAAACACTCTTGTCACATCCAGGAATTTTTATTAACTGGAGTTCCAAGTTAACGCCTTCTCCGAGAGAAATGGTTATGGGGGAGAGCCTCCCGTAAAGTCAGAGGTTTAGGTGAGAGCATAGAACAGACTCTGGTTTTGGGGGTAGATGCTCGGGAACAGGGGGTTTCCTGAGGCTTGATCACGCCTTTGCGTATGCCAAGCCTCCTTCCTCATGACCTTTGCCATGCGTGGAGTTCCTCACGCTGGCTCCCAGCAGCTGCCCACCAGGCTCCGCTGTCCCTGGGATTCTCGAGGCAAGAACACTGAAGTGGGTTGCCATTTCCTTCTCCAATGCATGAGAGTAAAAAGTGAAAGTGAGGTCACTCAGTTGTGTCTGACTCTTCGTGACTCTTCTTTCCCATCCATGGGATTTTCCAGGCAAGAGTACCGGAGTGGGATGCCATTGCCTTCTCCAAACCAAGTTCTAGGTGACCTTAAAGTCTTTAGAACACAGGAGAGACCTAGACGAGTCTGCCCTAGGAGGAGAGTTTTACAAATGTCAGGTTTTTCATCTATTCTTCCCTTCGTCTTTAATCTGGGACATTAATCTGACCTCTGCCTTCACCATGGGCTAAAGAGAGCCAGAGACGCCTGGAGCACTGTTTTTCAAAGTCGTAGTCCAGGGACCAGCTACTCTAGAATCAAGGAGGGGAGGGGGTGTTGATTTAAAATGCAGATTCCTGGGTCCCACCCTAGACCTACTGCATCAGAATATCTCAGGATAACTCCAACAGAGTTGGAGCTATGACCAGCTCCCTCAGGGATTCTTCCATACTCTAAAAACCACCAGTCTAGACCTAGATCTGTTAACACATGTCAGAAGGACACACTGACGCATTCACTGACATTCCCAGAGTCAGTCATTTTCCCCATAATGACAAGGACTTAATGTTAAAATGAAATCTTGATTGTTCAGTTTTTGTAGAGCAGATGGTAAATGGAACTATTCTCTGGTCTTGAGTTTCTGTTAAAGTTGCAATGTTGAAAAAATAAATAACAAACACCCACACATTTTAAAGAGAAGCTTTGGACTAGCCTTGTAGGTCTTGCCAAGAGACAGCAAAATCAGTTCTCCACTCCTCGCTTTGTGTCCTTGTCTTATGTCCGCTTTTAGCTTATACCAAAAAGAGATGAGAAATTCAAAGGATGTTGATCTGAGAGGAAGTTTCTTTGAAGAGACTTGTCAACCTAGAGCCCTGTGGCATTATGCCTCTCCTTCCCTTGGGGGAGTTGCTTCCCACCCCTGTCTGAAGCCAAAAGAGGCAAAGCTTCAGGGGTTTTCCTTTTTGACGTTAGGGTCACCCCAGAGTTGAATGTTTGCTGAGCTGCAGAAATTCAAAGTTTCATCTTGAGCTGTTTCTGAAGAAGAACTTGGTAAAAAGCATTCTTGGAAGATGGAGGCTCCGGACCTCTGAAGCTACATGGAGTACAGTCTGGGGCCCGTGGCTCTTCTAGAAAAGTCTGGAGGTGAGCGTTTGACTGGAGCTTCCCTGAAGACAAGGATTGGAGAGACCACATCTTCAGTGTGAGCATCTGCACTTTCACTAGAGGTGGGGCAAAGGGACCGTTTCCAAAGCCTATAGTGTGCCATCTTGAAAAGACCTCACCCAGAGAATTTCCTGGGAGAGTGCGGAGCCCCCAGAAGGCTTTGTGGGGCAAACAGCTGGAGCAGCAGTGGGAGGTGGGGGGAGGGACAGAAGAAGTCTGCCTGCACACTGCCTGGATGAGGGACTAGCCGGGTGGGAGGATGGTGTGGACATCTGAACATCTCCATGGGAGGAAGTCAGCTCCTGGAAAGCCACTGTAGAGAGGGTCCTACAGCAGATTTTAGTTCCCAGCTTCCCTGTGGCTCAGACTGTAAAGAACCCGCCTGCAATGTGAGAGACCTAGGTTTGATCCTGAAGTCAGGAAGATGCCCTGGAGAAGGACATGGCAACCCACTCCACTATTCTTGCCTGGAGAATTTCATGGACAGAGGAGCCTGGCTGGCTACAGTTCATGGGGTCACAGTGTTGATCACGACTGAGTGACTAACATTTTCACTCTCCACATCACCAGTCATATTGGATTTTACCCTTTTCCTCCTAACAATGTTCTCCACTCTAAACTTGGAAAGCAAAGTACTGTACAGAAATAAGAAAGGAGGGTCAGAAGAGGAATGTGGAGGAAGTTTGAGAAATAGACCACACTCTGCTTATCCACATCCTGTTATGGAAAATTTCTAAAGCCTTCCATTTTGGAGTATAGCCAATTAGCAATATTGTGTTAGCTTCAGACGCACAGAAGAGTCATACATACACATGTATCCATTCTTCTCCAAACTCCTCTCCCCTCCAGGATGCCCCATAGCACTGAGCAGAGTTCCATGTGCTATATAGTAGGTCCTTGTTGGTTATCTGTGTTAAGTATAGGAGTGTGCTCATGTCCATCCCAAGCTCCCTAACTACACCTTTCCCCCGCACTTCCCTGATGATAATCATGAATTCATTCTCTAAGTCTGTGAGTCTGTTGTCTAAATAAGTTCATTTACATCTTTTCTCTTTAGATTCCATATATAATGGATAATGTAGGATATTTCTCTCTGTTGTGGAATTTTATAATTAGTGTTAGGATAGTATATTCAAAAGCAGAGATATTACTTTGCCGACTAAGGTCCGCCTAGTCAAGGCTATGGTTTTTCCTGTGGTCATGTATGGATGTGAAAGTTGGACTGTGAAGAAAGCTGAGCGCCGAAGAATCGATGCTTTTGAACTGTGGTGTTGGAGAAGACTCTTGAGAGTCCCTTGGACTGCAAGGAGATCCAACCAGTCCATTCTGAAGGAGATCAACCCTGGGATTTCTTTGGAAGGAATGATGCTAAAGCTGAAACTCCAGTACTTTGGCCACCTCATGCGAAGAGTTGACTCATTGGAAAAGACTCTGATGCTGGGAGGGATTGGGGGCAGGAGGAGAAGGGGACGACCGAGGATGAGATGGCTGGATGGCATCACGGACTCGATGGACGTGAGTCTGAGTGAACTCCGGGAGATGGTGATGGACAGGGAGGCCTGGCGTGCTGCGATTCATGGGGTCGCAAAGAGTCGGACATGACTGAGCGACTGAACTGAACTGATGCAAATGTCAATAGGAATTCTTTCTTAATTACTCTGATAGTTTATTTCTAGTATATAGGAACACAAGTGATTTTTGCATGTTGATTTTGTATTCTGGAATTTTATTGAATTTGTTGATTAGTTTCAAGAGTTTTTGTGGTCTTCAGAATTTTCTATATATAGTATCAAATCATGTGCAAATAGTGGTTTTAGCTTTTTTTTTTTTTTCCCTTGCCTGATTGCTCTGGCTAGGACTTCCAATACTACGATGAATAAAATACTATGGTGATAAAAGTGGCAAGAGTAGGCATCCTTCTCTTATTCATCATTCTTAGAGAAACAACATTTGGCTTTTCACCAATGAGTAGATGTTAGCTGTACACTTGTTACAGCTGTTCACTTGTTACATATGACCTTTATTTTGTTGAGGGTTGATCCACTTTTTCTCTTATTTTTGTATACCACTCTTTACTTACATTTTGTGGCTTGAAATGAACTTTTTATATAATTTTATGTTTCTCTTAGCACAATTTCTTCTTTAGGTGGTTGCCCTAGAGTTTGCAATGTATCAGTCAGTTCAGTTCAGTTCAGTCACTCAGTCGTGTCCGACTCTTTGTGACCCCATGAATCACAGCACNGAATGATGCTAAAGCTGAAACTCCAGTACTTTGGCCACCTCATGCGAAGAGTTGACTCATTGGAAAAGACTCTGATGCTGGGAGGGATTGGGGGCAGGAGGAGAAGGGGACGACAGAGGATGAGATGGCTGATGGCATCACGTACTCGATGGACGTGAGTCTGAGTGAACTCCGGGAGATGGTGATGGATAGGGAGGCCTGGCGTGCTGAGATTCATGGGGTCACAAAGAGTCGGACACGACTGAGCGACTGAACTGAACTGAACTGAACAGAACGAAGCATGGAACAGGGTCAGCAATGTATGTTTCGCTTTAGCTTGGACTAGACTTTCCAAGTATTGAAAATCAGACTGCTCCTCTACCTGAAAATGACTGGGAAAGCCATGGACTATGCCGCAGAGATCATCCAAGGCTGGGAAGGGATGACCAACGGAATGGGACCAAGGGGCAAAATAAGCAGTTTCCTGCTTGCACTGTCTTGAGTTTCACCTGCTCAATAAACCAGTTAAAAACCCCGTTGTCACCAGAAGCCCATGTGTGCTTCTTGTCAATGACACTTGAATGGCCAATAAACTTGAATATTTTATACACTGTCAGCATAAGATATCTGGCCAGGCTGTGACCTTGGACACTCAGCAACACGTTCCAAAAAGCTATGGATCACATGACTGACCAGTCACCTGTGCTTCATAGTAGACATCACATCTTTTTTTGCTATCAGAAAGTAGCACCTGGAGAAATCAGGACAAGGAATAAGGAGAAGATAGTAAACAGTTCCTCTCTAAGTCTCTCAAGCTTCATTGCTATCTGAATATTTAGCCCTTTTCAACAGAGAGCAAGAAGAAATGTATCAGTCCTGGTTTCTGTGAGATTAGTGGTTGATGCAGAGGCTTCTTAACCCAAAGCAATGGTTCTTGGGGTGCTAAGGCTAATAGACAAGAAGAATGAATAACTGAATACTAACAAGAATGTTAGGAAGCTAGGACCCAAACACCAAACTGGGAGAGTTGATCAATCCAAAGCACCCAGAGATGGAACTGAAAAAAGAGTCAGGAGCCCACAGAGATGCCAGGGGAACTAGCTTGGTGGTCTTGAGCAATTCATTGTCCAAGAAACTCTTGAAGTTTGTGGTTTCTTTTTCACAACTGCAAGGGAACAATGAGTGGGTGGGTTTGCTGGGCTTAAAGAACCAGAAGTTGACAGGCAGCCCTCGTCTTTCATCCATCATCAATTCTGGGATGGGCCTAACAGACACAGATGGACACCACAATACTGGGGTCTGCTACAGCACGCGACTGTGTAACACAAATTTGCTCATACACAACTGGCAAATTGAGAGTGATAACAAAATAGTGCAGAAGTCACAGTCAGTCAGTTCAGTCACTCAGGCTTGTCCAACTCTGCGACCCCATGGACTGCAGCACACCAGGCTTCCCTATCTATCACCAACTTCTGGAGTTTACTCAAACTCATGTCTATCGAGTCAGTGATGCCATCCAACCATCTCATCCTCTGTCATCCCCTTCTCTTCCTGCCTTCAGTCTTTCCCAATATCAGGGTCTTTTCAAGTGAGTCAGTTCTTCACATCAGGTGGCCAAGGTATTGGAGTTTCAGCATCAGCATCAGTCCTTCCAATGAATATTCAGGACTGACTTCCTTTAGGATGGACTGATTGTATCTCCTTGCAGTCCAAAGGACTCAAGAGTCTTCTCCAACACCACTGTTCAAAAGCACCAATTCTTCAGTGCTAAGCTTTCTTTATAGTCCAACTCTCACATCCATACATGACTACTGGAAAAACCATAGCTTTGACTAGTTGGAACTTTGTTGGCAAAGTAATGTCTCTGCAATTTTTTGCCAGTATGGCAATAACTTGGGCTACAAAAAAAACAAACAAACAGGTTTTGAACACAAAATACTCTGCACAGCTGTGTGCAGAGAGCCATTAAAAAATCCAGTACTCAACACTCTGCCCATGCCCACCTTCTCCATGAGGAGCAGCTTCCCACGTGGTCTGTTGGGCTCCCTGCACCATTCTGCCTGACCTCCGAGCACTTTGTTCCTATATCCTGAGAGAGACAGTCCTGCCCCTTCTCTACACCCTTTCTCAAGGCACTTCGACCCTGTCTTAGAGTGCAGTTCTGCCTTTACTGGAATATTTCCTTCTTTCAGTTCAGTTCAATTCAGTCGCTCAGTCTTGCCCAATTCTTTGAGACCCCATGAATCATAGCACTCCAGGCCTCCCTGTCCATCACCAACTCCTGGAGTTCACCCAGACTCATGTCCATCAAGTCAGTGATGCCATCCAGCCATCTCATCCTCGGTCGTCCCCTTCTCCTCCTGCCCCCAATCCCTCCCAGCATCAGAAACTTTTCCAATGAGTCAACTCTTCGCATGAGGTGGCCAAAGTACTGGAGTTTCAGCTTTAGCATCATTCCTTCCAAAGAAATCCCAGGGTTGATCTCCTTCAGAATGGACTGGTTGGATCTCCTTGCAGTCCAAGGGATTCTCAAGAGTCTTCTCCAACACCACAGTTTGAAAGCATCAGTTCTTCAGCACTCAGCCTTCTTCATAGTCTAACTCTCACATCCATACACGACCACAGGAAAAACCATAGTCTTGACTAGACAGACCTTAATCAGCAAAGTAATGTCTCTGCTTTTGAATATGCTATCTAGGTTGGTCATAACTTTTCTTCTGGGTAAAGCTATCCAGAAACCTGGCTCACCATCTTATCTTTGCCCATCCCCATCAATGCATTGTCTGGGGCTTGCCCGGAAAAGATTTCCAGACTGATTCATCAAAGCACATTCCTAATTCCTCCAAAAGCTTCAAGAGTGCCTCCTAGGGGCAAAAAAAAAAAAAAAAAAAAGAATAAAAATGACAGGCTGAAGTCCAGAGTCCCTCAACTACAGGAGCTCCACTTTCTCTGCTTCTTGTATCCAGGTTCCCCGAACAGTGGGGTTTGGTATATATATATATATTTTAATGATCGCTCTCATGATATCTCACTTGTTGTGTAGACACTGAGATGCCTAGTGTGCAGACACTGAGGACACTGAGATATCCAGCTGGTTGATGACTGAGCCAGGAGAGGGAGAAGAACCCCAGTATTCCAGCCCTTGCTTTGCCAGGTTTGCTTCTCTTGACCTTTGTTTTCAAAGACCAAACAGAAAGGGGCATTTATATGACTCACCCAAGTTTGCATAATAGTAAATTCATCAACATGACAAGAGCATCATCTAGTTCCCTGAATGTTCTTTCCCTAACTGAGTCCCTAATTCATGGGAGAGAAACTGCAGCAGCCCTTGGTACTTTTAAAATAATGCTGAAGCTGTGGCCAGACTGACAAAAGGGAAGGCAGGTACAGCAAAACTCACTGTTTATTGTTCCACCCCCTTTTTTGTTAGTGTCTTCCAAAGCCTTCAGAATGGTCAATAGGTCCTGTCAATGTGGTTTCCATAGTGACTTCTGATCATGAAAAAAAGGTATGTTCAGTCGAGATTGGAGATATTGTAGACATGGAAATAATATTCCACTAAAGATTGGCAAGGCAGTTAGCTACCTGCAAGCTATTTTTTGTCAAAAGAGAGATGCTTCTAAAAAAGAGCTTTATTCCTGGCTTATTATATGCAGTTGTAAAATGTGAAAGTTGGAGTGGGTTTTTGAGGGCTTCAACTACAATTCCCTCATTTTACACAGGAGGACACTGAGGCTCAAAGAGATTAAATTATTGCGCTGTAATGCACGATGCTAACTGGCAAGTCTGACTGTTGCTCTTTTCTACCTTTCTCCTCTTAATCAGCAGATGCCTTTCTGTATCTGTGAGTCTGTTTCTATTTTGTTAATAAGTTACAGAAAACAAACTAATGGTTGCTGCTAAGTCGCTTCAGTCGTGTCCGACTCTGTGTGACCCCATAGACAGCAGCCCACCAGGCTCCCCCGTCCCTGGGATTCTCCAGGCAAGAACACTGGAGTGGGTTGCCATTTCCTTCTCCAATGCATGAAAGTGAAAAGTAAAAGTGAAGTCGCTGAGTCGTGTCTGACTCTTAGCGACCCCGTGGACTGCAGCCTACCAGGCTCCTCTGTCCATGGGATTTTCCAGGCAAGAGTACTGGAGTGGGATGCCATTGCCTTCTCTGAACCAATAAGGAAATAAGGGGAAGGATAAAGTAGGTGTTTGGGATTAAAATAAATACACACTTTATATAAATTAGGTAACTAACATGGATCTACTGTATAACACAGGGAACTCTACTCCAATAACCTATAATGGAGGAGAATGTAAAAAAAAGAGTACGTATATTTATATATGTGTGTATGACTGAACGACTTTACTATATATCTTAAACTAACAAAATATGATAAATCAACTATATTGCAATAAGTCATTTTTAAACAAACAGATGCCTTCATTAAAACCACAGGGAACAAAAACGTGTTCTGTGGGAATCCTCAAATATCAACAATTTTTTCAATAACCATCTTGGCTTCTTTTATCCAAAACCAACCTTAAAGGTAAGCAACCACCTTTAAAAGTGGAGGCAAAAGCACAAAAAAGAAACTCCACAGTTCAATAAAATGATGGACGATTCAGGGCAACAAGGTAACTAAATATTAACTATAACATTAAACAAGCAGTTAACAAAGATTAATCTTCCAGTCAGTATGCAGAGTATACAGATAACACATTAGATCACTAATTCCTTTTTTTTTTTCCTGTTATTCTGAACAAATCGCCCTCCTTTTAAAAAAAATGAGTGATCTTGTCTGTATGGGAGGGAATGGGTGAAACAGAAGTGAGCATCATCTTCTGAAGGATGTCCAAGGTGAGCAGGGTTGATGGGCATTCAGCCAGAAGGAACTGTGGTCCACAGGTTCTTTCCCAACACTGACAAGTCTATGATGATCTCCTTAATTACCTGGGGCTGCTTTGCAGTTATTTTCATTTTAATATTAGAAATCCTATAACTGGCCTTTCATCTGGAATTTTAGCTACTAGAAATAAAATTATTTCTCTTTTGAAAGTCATGTTGTATGCTATTCACATGTATCCATAGGAAAGGAAAATCATTCTAAGGGGAGGTCTCACTTGTGGGTTTTTTCTCTTAACTGAGAAAAACAAAACATCAGCCTGGTTTCTGTGGGGTACAAATACAGAAAAGACATGTAAAGTGCTTTGATTATAATGAGATAGCTGGGGAAACTGAAACCCTAGGAGCTAGCAGACTTCACCAGCCTGGGATTTTACAAGTGAAAAGGCTGAATTTTAGGCTTCCCAGGTGGCTCAGTGGTAAAGAATCCATCAGCCAATGCAGGGAATTCAGGTTTGATCCCTGGGTCAGGAAGATACCCTGGAGGAGGAAATGGCAACCCACTCCAGCATTCTTGTCTGGAGAACCCCGTGGACAGAGGAGCCTGGTGCTTGAAGTCCATGAAGCTGCAAAAGAGTAGGACACGACTTTGTGATTAAACAACAAAACAACAACAACAAAAGGCTGAATTGTTTTGTATTTAAATAGTGTTTATATTACGAGAGGGATATGAAACAGTGAAACTGACCACAACACCCAGCTTCACTTCCCATCAGTAGCCACTATGAACCACATAAAAAAATGAGCACATTTATACAAACTCCAACATTCCCCCCTTTCCTCTTTGCTTTTACTAGTATTAAAAGGTAAACCAAGGCACATTAAAATCTTGAAGAGTTTATCTGAGCAAACATCCAACCAGACAGAGCAGTGCCGAATCAAAAGTGTTAGGAGTGCTCTACCAACAGGAGCTGAGGAAGAGGTTTTTATCGAGGACCCACTGAAGCAAAGCAAGGAAACGATTTGATTGGCTATAGCTCACTCAGTTGCTTATTTAGGAGAGCCTATGGGGCTATTTGTGATTGGTTGTCCTTCAGTTTCACTTTCTTCAATTAGAGTGCATGGGCTGCGGCTTGAGTTTTGATTCTCTGGGCATTAGACCCACCCCCAGTCTAAGCACCCCTTGTTTAAAGACCTTAATACTAGCTAAGTGTCATTTATACTTTGTGAAGTTTATGATAGGCAAACCCTCTTCTAATTTCTATAAGTCTTCCATAATGAGTCTATGTGAGTCTATAGGTTGATTCAAAAATAGAAATAACCAAGTAGTAATAATTAGACCTATAAAGAAAAATGATACTTTCTAACTGTGGTGCTGGAGAAGACTCTTGAGAGTCCCTTGGACTGCAAGGAAATCAAACCAGTCAATCCTCAAGGAAATCAGCCTTGAATATTCATTGGAAAGACTGATGCTGGAGCTGATATTCCAATACTTCGGTCTCCTGATTGGAAGAGCCTATTCATTGTAAAAGACCTTGATGCTGGGAGAGATTGAAGGCAGAAAAGGACAGCAGAGAAGGAGATCGCTGACTAAATGGATATGAGTTTGAGCAAACTCTGGGAAATAATGGAGGATAGAGGAGTGTGGTGTGCTGCAGTCTATGGGGTCACAGAGTTGGACACAACTTAGCAACTGAACAATAAATAAATATATATATAGTGTTGCACAAAAGAAAATATTCCTAGCAACAAAGTCTGTTGAAACCCCTTTTCATTTCTATGTGACTTTCTTCATTCATTCAGGCTGTGCACTATTGTTCTCCTTTTTTATACCCTGTATCATTCTCTTTCATAGATTCCTTTTTTATTCTGCTAAAATATCTCCTGAATAATTTTTTCCATGTAGGATATGTGAGAAGTAAGCTCTGAAATAATATATGTCTGCTGCTGCTGCTGCTGCTAAGTCGCTTCAGTCATGTCCAACTCTGTGCGATCCCATAGATGGCAGCCGACCAGGCTCTCCCATCCCTGGGATTCTCCAGGCAAGAACACTGGAGTGGGTCGTCATTTCCTTCTCCAATGCATGAATGTGAAAAGTTAAAGTGAAGTCGCTCAGTCATGTCCAACTCTGTGTGACCCTATGGACTGCGGTCTACCAGGCTCCTCCGTCCATGGGATTTTCCAGGCAAGAGTACTGGAGTGGGTTGCCATTGTCTAGAAGTGTTTTATTTTGGCCTTAACCTGATTTGATGGTTTATCTAGATAGAATTTTAGATTTAAACCATTTTCTCTCAGAATTTTAAAAACAATGCCCTGTACCTATTGCTCCCAAAGTTGCTAATGAAAACAATCTAGGTCCTTTGTTGATAACACCTGTTTGTCTCTCTTAGACCCTAAAAGATTCTCTTTCTAGCCTAGTATTGCCAAAATATATATCTTTCTTTAATACAGGATTTATCTTTTCCGATTAATCCAGCTCAGCTCTCAGTGCCCTTTTCCAGGTGAAGATTCAACTTCTCAGCTCAAAAAATGATTTTTCTTTTTTTTCTTTGATTAATTCATTTCCTGCATTATTTTTGTTTTCTTCTTCTAGACTTACAGTTGGATGGATGTTGAACCCCTGGATTTATTCATGTTTCTTTAGTTTCTTCTCTGTTCTCCATCTGTCTATTCTTGCAACCTCCTAGACTTTATCTTTGTGATCAGTTATATTGATGTTACTATTTAAGCCACCCACTGATCTTTTGAATTCAGCATCATATTTCTTTTAATTTCTCGTGTGTAATTTGTATTTGCTGACTGCGCACTTTTTCATATTGACCTGTTTGTATTATATTGATACAATATGCTCTCAAATTTTAAAATAATAAATAGTTTTCTGTTTGTTTTTAAGTGTCTTGTGCATCGTGGATTTGCTCTGTTGTTCATCTTGGTCTTTTACCATACTATTGCCATTGCCTCAAATCAGATGATCCTTAGTTTTGCAATTATACTTATGAATGAAAGAGAATCTGGGCTCGTTATGGGCACTTTCTTGGGCAGCTGTATTTATCTTTTATGCCAGTAATCCTCCCTCTTTGAGTAGTACCATGTTTAAATGTCCATTAAAACAAGTTAAGCCCCACCATCCTACTTGCTGAATATGTCTCCTGGCTCTTTTAGAGCTCTGCTGCAGAGATTCCTGCTTGTGTCAGGCACAGATCTTTCTGGTTTGTCTGCTCCAGGCTCATCATCATGCCTCCATGCTTCTGCTTCTGCTGCTAGACTCTACTCTATTGGATCCCAGTCTGGAGCAAGACACCAAGTGGGATTGCGTTTTCAGTAAAGTGAAAGGGTTAGTCACTCAGTCGTGTCTGACTCTTTGCAACCTCATGAACTGTAGCCCACCAAACTCCTTTTTCCATGGAATTCTCCAGCCAAGAATACTGGAGTGGGTAGCCATTCCCTTCTCCAGGGGATCTTCCTGACCCAGGGATCAAACCCAGGTCTTCTGCACTGCAGGCAGATTCTTTACCAGCTGAGCCACCAGGCAAGCCCATATTTTCAGTAAACCACTGGCCAGTTCAACCTCTTCACAACATAAAAGTACAAATGAATGTGTGGCTGCAGGATCTATCTACTTTTCCAGCCATCTCCAGATAATGGTGACCAGGAAGTATTTCCAGGGTGTTTCTACTAAGAAATAAATTTCAAGATTTAAAACACCTATGTATAAGAGGACAGACTTGTGGTTGCCAATGGAGAGGAGGAAGGTGTGGGAGGGATGGATTGGGAGTTTGAGATCAACGATGCAAACTATTATATATAGAATGGATAAACAACAAAGTCTTATTGTACAGCACAGGTAACTCTTTTCAACATCCTGTGATATACCCTAATGAAAAAGAATATATATGCATGTGTAGAAGTGAATCACTTTGCTGTACAGCATAAACTAACACAATATTATAACTCAACTTTACTTCAAGAAAATAAATTTTTAAAAATCTGTGTATAATGTGTAAGTCAGCACGTACAAAACTACACCAAAAATAAATGGGAGACACCCTCAGCAAAACAAACACTCAGCATGGAAAAAAAAACAGTAGAATTATGGAATCTTTTAGGAGAGAGTCTGAAGGTTTTCTGTACTCTTCATGACAAGATAAATAACATTCTATTGGTACAAACTGACCCAGTGTCAACCAAACCCTTACTTGGGTGTTTTTATCCTGGGGTTTTGAGGGAATTGGAATGGAGAATTGGGAGATTGAGAATGGAGAAAGAGAGCTTCCTTACTGGCTCAGTAGCAAAGAATCTGCCTGCCAATTCCAATACAAGAGACCCAAGTTCAAGCCCCAGTCAAGGGAGAGCCCCACAGCTACTGAATCTCTGCACTAGAGCCTGGGAGCCATGGGCCCCAGACACCATGCTCAGCAACGGGAGAAACCACTACAATGAGATGTCCACACGCAGCAACTAGAGAGCCGCCCCTGCTCCCCGAAACTAGAGGAAAACCCGTGCGGCAATGAAGACCCAGCACAGTCAAAAATAAATAAGTTAAATTAAAATTATTTAGAAAGAAATAAAAAAGAATGGAGAGGGAAAGACATAAAAATTGTCATTACAGTTGAATTTATTGCTGACTTGAAGATTAGAGCATGTTCACACCTAAGCCAGATTTCTCCACCTTACCTAAAAAAAGTTAGTGGCCAAAAAAGTTCATTTGGGCTTTTCCATATACTGTTATCAAAAACCCAAAAAAACTTTTGGTCAGCCCCAATATAAGGGCCAATTTGAGGCAGGACAAAGGAGGACTCTGTTTCAGGTGACATACAAGTCTATTCCATGGCAGTTCAGTTCAGTCACTTAGTTGTGTCCAACACTTTGTGACCCCACAGATTGCGGCATGCCAGGCCTCCCTGTCCATCACCAACTCCCAGAGTTCACTCAAATTCATTTCCATTGAGTCGGTGATGCCATCCAGCCATCTCATCCTCTGTCATCCCCTTCTCCTCCTGCTCCCAATCCCTCCCAGTATCAGGGTCTTTTCAAATGAGTCTGTTTTTTCGCATGAGGTGGCCAAAACAGTCTTCTCCAAAAAAAAAAAAGGAAGAAGAAAGAGTGTCATGGTAGGGAGTTCACCTCATCTTAAAGCCACCTGTGACCACACCAGGACTCAACAATACTGGCCACCAACCTGTTAAGGCAGGTGTGTCTGTGTTCTTTTTGGCTCCCATCTTTAGCCACGACCTCTGGGACAAATGCAAAGTTATGATTAGAATGGTGAGTGGACAGACAGGAAGGGACCTGCTGGAGAGAGACAAGGAAAGAAAAAAAGAGGGCTCCAGAATGAAACCTGACTGGCCAGGGCCAAAACCAGTGTCCAGAGAGTGTGGTCAGCCCTGAGACTGAGGAAGGAGAGGGTTCTGCTAGGAAGAGTATTTTCCAGAGAAATTAGGAATGCAATTTCAAGAGATTGGTGTCAAATGAGTCTTAATGCAATGGGCAAAAAATCATAATTAAGTATTATAAAACACATGAATTAACTTTAAACAAAAAGCTGCTAGCAATAGACAGACCCTCATCTATAGCAGATTTAGCATTAACAAAGAAAGGAAGTAAGGGAAGGAAAAGTAGCAAAACCAGAGGCAAGGGTTCTCTGAGGGGTCACAGGGTACACGCAGGGCAGAGGGGGAGGGTATTTCTCTTTAAAGTTTGGATTTTTTAAACCCATAGGAAATTGTGGTTGAAGGAAATTAGAAGGCTTCACAACAGTTGCTTTCCTAGCGGGTGTCAGAATTTTGAAACCTGATCAGTTTCATTCAAAGTGAGATTTTGAAATCTCCATGCAACAACCAACATAAATAGTATGCAGAGAAAGAATGGCAAGATATTTCTCGAGAAGCTCAACTGTGATTTACATGGCTCAGACAGTAAAGAATCTGCCTGCAATGCAGGTGACCTGGGTTCGATCCCTGGGTCAGGAAGATTCCCCTGGAGAAGGAAATGGCTACCCACTCCAGTATTCTTNACCAACATAAATAGTATGCAGAGAAAGAATGGCAAGATATTTCTCGAGAAGCTCAACTGTGATTTACATGGCTCAGACAGTAAAGAATCTGCCTGCAATGCAGGTGACCTGGGTTCGATCCCTGGGTCAGGAAGATTCCCCTGGAGAAGGAAATGGCTACCCACTCCAGTATTCTTGTCTGGAGAATGCCATGGACAGAGGAGCCTGGTGGGCTACAGTCCATGGGGCCCCAGAGAGTCAGACATAACTGAAGTGACTTAGCACACACACACACCTAAGTGTGCAGAGGAACCTGAAAGCCTCAAACACATCTCTCCTGGCCTTTGACCCTGGGCTGTCTTGCAGATGCGCTTTTCAGGAAGGAGGAAGGCAGAGCAGATGGATGGTTTGCTGACAGGCTCAAAATACTTCCCGGAGTCCAGAAAGCAGGGTGATTGCTGTTCATTCTGCTCCCACAGAGGACTGCACTCAATTAAGAGACTTTAAACCCAATTGTCATCAAGATAGATTATCTGATTGTGGAGATTTTCTGCTGATTTTGCCTTAGGACTTGGTCTCCTATTTTCAGCCATGATGGCTGTCAGACTGTGGATCTAGTATATCCAGCCCCCTTGGCATTCTTGCTTATTCTGACCTCTGCTTCCTCTACTTAACCTTCAATATGCAAATGTAACACCCACAGAGAAAAGAGGCAAGACTCTCTACCAGTTTGAAGATGGGTAGCAATGACCACTGCTTCTTTTAACCAATTGGCGAGATTGCTATTTCTCTCAGGCTGGTTGGAAATCTTTCCAGCAGCTTCTCAGATATCAAATTGTCTTCTAAACCCCTTACTTTCCCATATAGAAACAAGGCCCAGAAAGAGGTGACTTTCCCAAAAGTTTCTCAGACATTTGAATCTAAAACCAAAATGTCTTTCCCACCCTACACAAAGCTCTTCTTCCTCCCAGTGCTCAGAAACAGCCAGCTGTCCCTAAGGGACCCTGAGTCCCATTTTCCATGGGGAAATGTGGACTGTCCAAGCTGGAGTCCAAACCTTCTGCTGACACACAGAGAAACCGAAGACCAGAGAATGGAAACGATTACACAGTCTGCTCAGGCCTGTCCCAAGCATAGAGCAGGGGCTCAACTCACGGCAGCTGAGTCTGAATCTACAGGGGGAAATGACACCCATTTATGCTGAAAGTGTGGTTAGAGATGTGGTCCTTTTCTATGCAATCTCAAGCCCAATAATGAATAGTAAAGACCTAGAAAAGACCCTGATGCTGGGAAAGATTGAAAGCAAGAGGAGAAGGGGGCAACAGAGGATGAGATGGTTGGATGGCACCGCTGACTCAATGGACATGAGTTAGAGCAAACTCTGGAAGACAGTGAAGGACAGGGAAGCCTGATGTGCTGCAGTCCATGGGGTAGCAAAGAATCAGGCAGGACTTAGGGACTGAACAGCAACAGAAAGCACAGAGCCAGGGGCCTCTCAGCAGAGCTGCCCTCTCCACTGGCTACACAGACTCAAAGGAGCATCTCCTTGCAAGTCTTCTGATGGCTAACGAATGCCGGGTTTCCTCCTTGCTCATTCTCGCCAGAAGGCTATTAGCATATTCACCAGGTTCTTGCCCTATAAACCTGAATTGGAATGCATAAGTTATCAAATGAATCTCTCTACAGCAGAGCTTCTAGACACAGTCCTAATGAGACTCTCGCTTGCTCACAAAAACTTTCAGAATGAAGGGCTGCCAGATAACACTTATAACAAGCCTTACTATACCTGTATCAAAGAGACACGGAATTATTTCCTTAATTCCATGCATGAGCAGAGCTGAAAGAGCTAGTAACAATATAATTTCTTAGCAATTTAATGTATATTTTCACATTAGAGCCTAACTTTATCCCAGAGGCTAGAAACATTCTTTAGTGGCAAATAATGAGTGTATCTGCTATAAAATTATCTACCCTTCCTAACAGCAACAGGATTCCACTGCAGTGTCAACCTAGAGAATTCATAGAACTACAGCCTCTAACATTTGGAAGAAAACATTCAGAGTAATAATAATAATAATCTGGATTTATTAATTAATTTCCCCCAGTAATCAATGTGGATCCTTATGCATAGTAAATGCTCAAGACATCTTCATGTAATTAGTCATTAATTAGTTAATTAATTAATGATCCTCAACTCCATTTAACATCTGTGGAAACTGCATCTCCAGTATGAAGCGTGATTTCCCTAAGCTCACAAAATGTCAGAGCTGGAATTCAAACCTAGCTGTTCACATTCTTAGGAATTTACTTTTCTTACTCCCATTGTCTATCATACAGTCCCCCCTATTTTTTTTAAAAAAATAATTTTTCAAATATTCCAAGAGTAGCCTCAAAGTAAGCTATTTTCTTTTTCCTTAATTTTTTTCAACTCATTGAGGTACAATTAACATATAACAATGTATAATAGACAAAGATATTCATCATGATGACTTGATGTATGTGTATATTACAAAATGATGATCACAGTAAGGTTAGTTAACACATCTGTCACCTCACATAATGGCCTTTCATTGTGTGTACAGTAAGAGCTTTCTGGGCTATCCTGGTGGCTCAAATGGTAAAGAACCTACCTGCAATGTGGGAGACCCACATTTGATCCTTGGGTCAGGAAAATCCCCTGGAGAAGGGAATGGCTACTACTCTAGTATTTTTGCCTGGAAAGTTCCAGGGACAGAGGAGCCTGGCAGACTACAGTCCATGGGGTCACAAAGAGTCAGACATGACTGGTGACTTTCCCTTTCTTTCAAGAGCTTTTAAGATCTACTCAACTTTCAAGTATATAGTCCACTATTCTTTTTTTTTTTTTTTTCAATTTTATTTTACTTTACAGTACTGTATTGGATTTGGCGTACATTGACAAGAATCCGCCACGGGTGTACACGAACTCCCAAACATGAACCCCCCTCCCACCTCCCATGCCACATCATCCCTCCCGATCATCCCCATGCACCAGCCCCAAGCATCCTGCATCCTGCATCGAACATAGACTGGCAATTCATTTCTTACATGATAGTATACATATTTCAATGCTATTCTCCCAAATCATCCCACCGTTTCCCTCTCGCTCTCCCTCAGAGTCCAAAAGTCCACTCTACACATCTGTGTCTCTTTTGCTGTCTTGCATACAGGGTCCTCATTACCATCTTTCTAAATTCCATATATATGTGTTAGTATACTGTGTTGGTGTTTTTCTTTCTGGCTTACTTCAGAATAATCGGTTCCAGTTTCATCCATCTCATTAGAACTGATTCAACTGTATTCTTTTTAATGGCTGAGTAATACTCCATTGTGTATATGTATCACAGCTTTCTTATCCATTCATCCGATGATGGACATCTAGGTTGTTTCCATGTCCTGGCTATTATAAACAGATTCTTACCTGTAGTCACCATGAGGTGACATTTCAGAATACATCTGTCTTATAACTGGATGTATGCCAAGGCCTTCCCTGGTAGCTCAGTTGGTCAAGAATCCGCCTATGAAACAAGAGGGGCAGCTTCGGTCCCTGGGTCGGGAAGATCCCCTGGAGAAGGAAACGGCAACCCACTCCAGAATTCTTGCCTGAAAAATCCTATAGGAGGATTCCTCCTACCAGAGGAGCCTGGTAGGCTACCGTCCATGGGGTAGCAGGTCACAACTCAGCGACCAAACCACCAACTGGATGTAACAATTTTCAAATCCAGTTTGAGAAAGCATCCTAAGTACACCTTTGCAAGCACAGCAAATAGAGTGTAGAAGCCATTCTACCCACCAAGTTCCAAGGTGGGGAGTCTTTCTGTTATTAAAAAAAAAAAACTCCTCCTTCAGGCAGCGATGAGGATAAATTATCAATTCATTCAGCTAAAAAAAAGGTTCTAATCCCATACTAAAAATCTCACAAAGTACAAGTGTTTCAGAAACAGTATCTCATTTAATTCTCACCCCAGCTCTGCAAGCCCAGCAATATCCTCTGTACTGCACCATTGACAAAACTGGGCTCCAAGCAGTAAGGGAAGTGCATGAAACCATACAGCTAGTCACAGACAGAGCTGGATCTTGAAGCCAGGTCTGGGTGACTTTCAGAGATGTGGGTTCACCTTCTATGAAGTTATGAAACAGAAGTGAAACCTTGCCCTGCCTGGGAGGACTCTTCCTCTAGCGGGGAATATGCCAGCTAACATGTGAAGACAGCACAGCATGGTGGGCTCTACGATGGAGGTAAGAAGGAGCAGGGTGTGACTTGGAGGTCAGGTGGCACACCTAGCTGAGGCTTCTTCCTAGGAAAGTAACACCTGACTTGGGTTTCCTACATGAAAATAAAAAGGGAAAGATTTTGTTCCTTTAATTGCTGTCCTGATGAATATCCAGATGTAGTTTTCTGGACTTGGATGTCTTTGAGTTGTCACTAACTATTGAACAGCATGAGTTTTAGAAGCTTTGTTTCTGTAAGACTTGAAGAAGCAGCTCTTCTTCCTGCCCAAGGTCCCTGAGGGCTTGGGAAAGGAAATTTGTTTTTGACTGATATCTACCATAGCCAGAAGGACTTACCTTCAACCTAACTAAGACAAATGCTCCACGTACAGCCTGCAGGTCTCTATCTTGATTTTGATTCTATTTCAGACTTAGATTTGTACCATTTTGTCTCCATCAGTGAGTTTGAGTTTTATCCTATGGTTGACCTACTGACAGAGAAGAGAGGAAAGGAAATAGGTAGGAAATAGGTATGGCATTTGGCCATAGAGCAGACAGAACAGGGAGGGATCCAGAAATGGCACAAAACATATACCACTTTCTCTAGTCCTTTCCTGCCTTAAAGCCTCTTGCTTAAAGCACAACCAATCCCTGTTCTGCTACTCCCCCTATCCCCTGCCACTACCATCACCAACCCCCATGGACTTTGTAGTTGGGGCAATTTATCTGCTGGACATCTCTTGGAAAGGCATGATGGGTTTGTTTCCCCATTTCCAAATTATGCCAGTAAAGCAAATCTGAGCTTGGAATCAGCCAGAAGTTCCAAGTGTAATACACTCAGGGATCATGTCAGTCAAGTACAAGGAACCTTGACCTTTTTCTTAATCTATCCAACTTATGATATTGAGGATTTACATTTTCTCCAAAGTTTGATCCTTATTCACTTAATATAAGAACTCTGAAATCCTCATTAGAGACAAGAATGAATCTTCCTTGTTGAACGCTTCCTCTATGAAAGACACTATATAGTAAGTCTTGACATTGTTTATTGCATTTAATCCTCAAAGTCACCCCAGTAGGTAGTTATCATTAGTTCCATTTTACAGATGACATTAAGTCCTTAGGTAACTGACCTTGAGGCTGGTAGAGAGTTGCGTATGTGTTAAACACCTCTATTGTCTGACAATGAAACCCTCACTCATTTATAACAATCTTCCTATCTGCCTGGACTCCCACATATCTTAGATGTCCATGGAATACAGCTGGGAGAAAAGTGTCTTCACTGCATAGGTGGAGAGGTGAAAATACCGATTAAATATATTTAGTATCTGGTCTTAACTCCAGATGGCAGAACAACTCCTCAGTCTCTCTGTCTGCCTCTCAGAAAGGACCCTGCCTCTCTCAGGCATCCCCAGTGAGCCCAGCCCAGGGCATCCCACCAACTTCCTGCCTTGTTCCAGGAAGCTGGCAAGCCAACAGCAGCAGCACCTTAGCAGAGTCCAGAAAGGTTTCATGAAGAGCCCATGAAGTGGTTGTCCCACCCCTGGGCTCCCAGAGTGGCTTACAACATGAGGTCAGCAGAGGGATCTGACAAGAGCCCCGAGGGCTCCCAACTTCCTCGTTTCTTCCTCTTTCAGGTGACAGGTGTGGACGGTGTATGAATCAGCTCAGATGCTGTAGCAAAACATACCAGATAGACTAGGTGGCTTCCAAACAACAGGAATTAATTTCTCACAGTTCTGGAGGCAAGAATCTGAGATTAGGGTGCCAGCATGTCAGATTATGGTAAAGAACCCTTTTTCCAGTGGCGGGTTGCCCACTTCTTCTGTGTGTGTGAAATACAGTAAGCTTTAATTAAGCATTGTTCATATACTTTAACAGGGCTTCCCTGGTGGTTCAACAGTAAAGGATCTGCCCGCAGTGCAGCAGCCGCAAGAGGTATAGGTTTGATCCCTGGGTCGGGAAGATCCCCTGGAGGAGGGCATGGCAACCTACTCCTGTATTGTTGCATAAAGAATCCTATGGACAGAGGAGCTACAGTCCACGGGGTCACAAAGAGCTGGACACGACTGAAGGGACTTAGCATGCACATGCACGCATATACTTTAACACTCTTATTCATTTAATATTTACTGAATACCTGCCAGAGGGTCAATACATGTCACTCTCCTTCAGATTCATCACTGCTTCCCATCACTGCCCAGTGCAATGCTACTCAAAGTCTGGTCTGTGGACCATCAACAGTGGCATCCCATGGGAGCTTGTTAGAACCTGAGGATCTCAGGCTTCCTCCAACAGACTGCCCACTTTTCACTGTGTCCTCACATGACAGAGAATGGAAGGGGGACACAACTCCCCTGTATAATATTTATAAGGGCACTAATTCCACTGTGGGGCTTCACCCTCATAAACTCATCTAATCCTAATCATCTACCCCAAAGTCCCACCACCTAATCATGTGGGGGGTGGGTAGGGTTTCCATCTGTACATTTGGGGAGGATGCAATCATTCGGTCCATAACAGGAGCACATAGATTGTTTTTCCCCTCTTCCTCTACCTTTGGCTGTTTGGAAATTTAATCATGCAAATACTTGTTTAGCACCCACTCAATTCTAAGCCCTGGGCTAAGCAAGAGTAACCCAAAGAAAATTCAGGGTCTGGTCAGAGAAAATATAAAACAGAAAATCCTACGCTAATGGGATGAGCACCACAGTAAGTCCTGTGTGAAGTGCTCTGAGTACACAGGGGAGGAACTGATTCATTCTGCCTGCCAGCTCAGGGACATTTCACATGCCACCCTGGTCTCCCCAATGCCAGTAATGCAAGCTTTCAAGCTGAGAAGCAACATTGTCAATTGTGTTTTGAGATAAGCTTTCTGGAAGCTAGCACTTTAAAGGTCAGAAACACCCTGTGCCCAGCAGAGAACCTGGCAGAAAGTTCACCGATCTCAGTAACACTGATGGAGTCCCTACAATATGCCAGACTCTGGGCACATAATGTGCAGTGGTGAAGTCTCTTCCCTGAGAGAGGAAAACAGTCAAGTCAACAGGATATTAAGGGCAGGGAGATGCAGGCACTCAGGAGAAATGACTCACCCTTTTTGGAGAGTGTTGGCCCGGCTGCCCAGACACGATATTTAAGCTGCATCAAGATGGGGAGGCGGAAGTTAACCAGGAAAAATTGTGCAACAGTGGGAGGAAGTGAGCAGGGAATAGTGTGCTGGGCAGAAATAGTGTGAACAATTGCCTGGAGGCAGGAGAAAGCATGTCTCAGTGAGTCTGGTCCTGGTGAGTGTGGCCAGAGTGTGAGGTGAGGCTGAGACAAGGACAGGGCACCTTGACTTAACTGAACTACAGTGGCTGCAGTGAGAACAAAGGTCTGGAGGAAATAGCACAGAGGCAGGGAGGCCATCTGGGCCAGAGTAAAGTGAATCTGATGGAAGGAGGAAGATGAAAGTCAGGACTAAAGCAGTAAGAGTAGAGATGGAGAGAGGGCGTAAGAAGAGACCAACTGGTTGAAGATGGGACCATCAGAAATCACAACAGACACAGGGAAAGGATCCACACTTAATTCAGTAAAGCACACAAGAATGGCCGTAAGAACATTGTACAGAGCAAGCATCCCGGCAGGACTGTCCACGTGGAAAAGGCAATGCATCTTCGGGCTATCAGATTCCAACCATGGAATCTGCTAATCATGGGACTGTCTGATCTAGATGAAAAACTTTTAGTCCCACAGACTGGTGGCTGGAGGATATGCTTTTGGCCAGCCCCAGCTTCCCCCAGCTTTGGCTACCCCACCCCCTGCCTCCCCAGGTACAGAGAACCTGTAAGAATCCCTGCCCATTACTGAGACCAGTCTCTTAGGGGTGCCATTCCCTTACCAGGTCCCGGCTGCAGGCCTGCCTGAAATCAAGCCCTGCAGGGAATAAGGTAAGGGAAAAACAGGCCAGAAATGACTCCCAGTATGGACTGTGTTGTGAGTAACTGAGATGGCAGGAAGAACAGGTCTAGTTGGAGATGGTGGTGGTAGACAGAGGGACTGTGGAAGACAGAGGGACAAAATTGATCAAAAAGCAGACACCCCTGAAACTATAACCATGGGAGGTGATGCTTCCTGCAAAGCAACGTGGTGCCATGGATGGGATGGGTAGACAGGTGCCTGGGTGCCCAGGGTCCAACTCCCTGGACCTCAGAGCTCCAGCAGTAAAATGGGACCACAATTCCCACTCAGTTTGGGGATCAGTTGGGGATCCAGGTCTAAAATTATGTGACCCGATGGACTGAAGGTCAAGTGCTTCTGGGGGAAGCTTCCAGTCCTTCCCCAATCCCACCTGCACCCGTCTTTCCAGCCACACTTCTCTCCTGGAGCTCCTCTTCAACCAGGTTGGGCTCCTCCCGGCTCCTCCCTACATCCATGTCTTCTCAGCCCCACTGGTTGAGCACCTAGTCCCAGAATATCTGTAACTTCACTTCCTCAACACTCTGAGCAACTTGAAGGTCAGTGGCATTAGAGGACATGCCAAGTTTGCTCCATTGGTAGGTAGCAGATTTTTATCCAAACCCATGTCACATTGATTCTGGAGTCATGGCAGTCTCCTTCAAGGTCACCTAACCTTCCACACCAGAGTCTATTCCTGACTCCCTAATAGGTTCTCACACATGATGAATTTGCCTTATCCTTTAACTTGCCATGGGTTTTGTCACCAAGCCAGACTGTGAAGCCAGGAACTGTACCTTCCACACCTTGTGATGGCCCAAGAGTCACATTTAATTTAAATTAATATTGTCTTTATAGAGACAGAAGCCAGGATCCCACAGTGGGAAAAGCTCAGACTGAGAGCAGCAGGCCTGGGTTCCATCTCTCTCTAACAAACAACCTTCCCTGTGTCCTTGGAGGGTGACTTTCAGTCTTGGAGTCTGTTTTCTCATCTGTGAAGGGTTGGATTTGATAGCTAACTTTGCTTTTGACATTTGATGCTAAATCAGCAGAACCTTTGAGAGCAAATGCTAAGGGGCATTCAGAGCTGATCTACTTACAGACAGGGAGGCTCTGAGGAACCAGCTGAGTAGTTGAACAGCAGGAGGGGAGAAGCCAAGGGGGCCCAAGTGGCAATAAGAGAGCAGACTTATCACTCGATTCCTGAGATTTATTTCAGAGGAATGAAAAATGGAGGGCGGAGCCCTTACAGAGGATAGAATCTTTCCGGAGCAACAGAACGTGGATATCTGTTATAAATCTTCCACCTTTAATTACTCTTAAAGGTGGTTATGAATTTAATACTTATATAGGGCTTGGCTTTTGAGAAAGTAGACAGTTATAAAGGGACTGATGATACATACAGAATAACTTCCAAAAGGAATACACAGGCTGCATGCCCTGTCCTTAAAATGGAGACAGGACCCCATCAAGGATATTATGGCCTCTTATATAGATCAGTACATAGCAGGGTGCTGTGATCACAACTCAGAGGACCTAAAGCATTATAAACTGAAAAGTAAGTTCCAAGGATACTAAAATGGATCAGGAAAGAAGGAAGAGTAGAGATGGTAGAGGCCATGGAGGAAAGGTGAACTGACATGAAAGAGACTGGGTGTTCCAAGCTTAGGATTTCTGGTTCATGTCTTTCAGGATGATGAAGAAGAAAAGAACAGTGAATACAGGGCAACCAGCATGGTGGCCAGGCTCCAGGCAACTGCTCTTGTCCTTGCTCCACTACCGATTGGCTCTGTGACCTTGAACAAGTCACTTCACCTTAAAGAAACTGCTTCTTCATTTAAAAATGGAGCCATCACACTTACTGCTCTAAGTGAGCTTCACTAGCAGCAGGCAAGGTCTATAACACACTAGGAAACTAAGACAGAGTGTGCAAATCCACAGTATTTTACAACAGAGAATCATCCTTTTCACCCTCTGGTGGCATCAAGCTCAACAAGTTTACCAGTCTGCACGGCATCTGCCCTGCTCCAGACCTCAAGATCTTCACTTTGACCACTGCAACTGACTTCTGTTTTGCCATTTCAATCCATCATCAACCAGAGCAATCTTTTCAAATTGCAAGTGTGATCAAGTCTCTCCCTTTCTCATAACCCTTCCCATCATTTCTAGATTACTTTTTAAGAATGCAGACGACCTTCACAACTTGTCTTCCAAACTCCATTTCCAAGCATTGTTGACCACTTGCTGTCACAATCCCTATATTGCAGCTAAGCTGAGCTATTTGAAATTCCCTCAAGATACCTTGATCTCTCATGACTCCAGGCTGTACTACACTCTCATTTCTTTTTCTGGAGCCCTTTCCCATTTGACATGTTCCAACATATCCTTCAAGACCCACTTCAAATACTGTTTTACCTGAGAAGCTTTCTCCAACTCCCCCAGGCTGTTAATATTTCTGTTATCTTTGATTTTTTAACCCAAACATTTATTTGTTCACACTGGAATTTCTGCCATTTCCCTTAGGGAAAAAATGTTCCATAAACTGCTTCTTGAGTTTGATTCTCTCCTTTTTCCTTTGTAGCCCTGAACATTCTACCTTATTGACAGCTTTGACCTTGTAAAAAACACAGTGTAAATTATGCGTTTAAAAAAAATTTACAGCAGCTGCTAAAATCAAATGAATTTGGGGTAAAATAAATATGATTTTTAGGTCACTGTCTGCTATATGGAACATTTCTTTACCTGTAAGCAATTTGGCGGGGGACAGCAAGGGGCAGTAAGTTCACCTGCTTTGGTTAATTCTGGAGAATCAGTACCTGACTGAAAATTCCCTTCTGTGCCCTCATGATGCTCTATGCACAGCTCTAGCCAAGCTTTTATCTCCTGACTTCTCATCACTACTTACTTCTTAGCCTCCCAGAGAAAGTATAGACGTTATATGGCCGGGACGATGGATCCCTCTCCATATTCCCCAGCAGCCAGTCCTGTTTGTGAGACATGCTTGGTACTCAATTTAGAAATGTTCATTGCATGAATAACAGTAGCTAACATTTGTGGAGGGCTTATTATGTGCCAGACAGGCACTGTTCTAAACACCTGTGTATCAACTCATCTAATTCTCAAAATAACCCTATAAGATAGGAATTATAATTATCCCCATTTTAAAAATGAGCAAACAGAAACCCAAAATATGTGTAAAAGCTTGATTGAGAACTTGAGTTCTCCACAACAAAATACTGCCTCTCATGTTGAATAAACAAACCATTTGTGAGTTCCATTCTAATGGAGCAGTTCCTCCTTTTAACAGTTTTAAGAGGCAAGATAGGCTGGTCTAAATGCTCAGTAATTCCATTCAGTGTCACTGAGTGATCACTTTGAGCCAAATATCTGTCCTGATTTCTTGGGGATCCAAGATGAGTCAACCCTGTTTCTGAAAAAAAAAGAATGAAATCTGGCCTTCCTTCAAATCCATCACCAAAAGTAACATTTCCCAATCAGGCTACCCGTTTTTGAGGTAGATAGAAGTTATCATCCGGAGGCCAGCCTCCCAGAACCAGGTCTTAAAGAAGCAACAGTCTTAAAGAAGATGCCCCAAAGACCCACATAAGGAGATTATTGATGCCCAGGGAAACAAGATGGAGAAAATATTCTCCCAACAGCTGGTCCAGAGGTCCCCTTAAGAAGAGAGTTTTTGTCGGAAGAGTTGAGTTTTTGTATGAGTTTCAGCTCTTCCATAGTTTCCATAAGGAAGAGACGAGGAGGAGAATAAAAACTTGCTGCTTCCAGGAAAGCAATTTTGGAGGAAGGGGCATGAGGAGGGAAACTGAGAGAGGAAAACAGAGAACCAGGATAATAATCAAAGTTGTAATTTAGTTCTCCTAACAGCCTTCTGATGTCGACACTATTATTTTTCCCATTTTATAATTGAGGAAACTGAAGGGGTAAGTTAGCAGAAGTATAAGTGATTAATTTTCTCTTTGAATTCCTCAATTTTCCCAAAACTTCACCAAAATCTTTCAAAATGATAGGTGAGTACAATTCTGGATATTTTTGTTGAAAGTGAATATCAGTGCTAAGTTCCACGTGTGGGTTGAATTAGAGTGAAGAGGAGCCTGCAGCATATGTAGGTACAAGTCTGTTTGGGACCTGGAAGAACTGATGTGACAGCATGCATTATGACTGCAATTATAGCCACCACCCGGGGAAGGCAGCGGCACCCCCACCCCAGTACTCTTGCCTGAAAAATCCAGTGGACAGAGTAGCCTGGTGGGCTGCAGTCCATGGGGTCGCTAACAGTCGGACAGACTGAGCGACTTCACTTTCACTTTTCTCTTTCATGCATTGGAGAAGGAAATGGCAACCCACTCCAGTATTCTTGCCTGGAGAATCCCAGGGATGGGGGAGCCTGGTGGGCTGCCGTCTATGGGGTCACACAGAGTCGGACACGACTGAAGTGACTTAGCAGCAGCATAGCCACCACCACACAGCCCTAAGGAGAGAAAGTTACATGTGTGTGCTGTAACTGTGTGAATCAATGAGAAGCAAAAGGAGTGTTCTTTAAATCTGCAGGGATTCAAGCTAAAGCAACCCCAGTATGATGGGAGAGTTTCTGATGCATGTGTGAGCACAGAAAATTTTTTCCAAAACAATGGAGGACTACAAGGATCGTTTATGCTGAATGCTTGTTTTCCTTCTAGGAATCTAAGGTTTTGGTAGGTTCTAAGGATAGGTGCCTACATGATCAGCACTCAATTAAAACCTTGTATACAGATATATTTCTAAAATTTAGGGATATAAATAAAATTTAAGACCGTATGAGGATTACTGTAAATGAGAGGTTCTTGTTCTTAAAGAGGGTTACATACTCTTTAGAGAATCTCACGGAATCTATGGAATCTCTCATGAGAAAAAATGCATATATGCATACATCTGCAAAATTCTGTATATGAGGACTTCTACTTCTAGTCAAAGTGAAATAACAGGGACCAGATTTACTCTAATGACAAAAACAAGGGGAAAATATAGAATATATAAAACAACAGTTTGAGACTGTATATTAAGCAACAAAAGACAGTGATTCATGAGATAGGAAACAAATGAGGTGAACCCTACAATTGCCTCAGTTTGCTACCTCAAGAGAGTTTCCAGATGTAATGCAGAAAGGGAAAACCCAGGCAGACCCTCAGCAATCCCTGAAGTTAAGGAGCTGGAGCCGAAAATCTAGGTAGACATGAGTGGCTAGCATTCACAGAACAGAATTCCAGGGAAAAGAGAAATGCAAAATAATATCTGGAAATTTGCAGATGTCTTTCCTAAGAATTCAACAGATCAGTACATCTGTACGAGGAAATAGCTTCAAGGAATGAACCATCAGAAAAGATAGAGGAAACAGTCCTCAGTGCTCGCAAGAAACAAAAAGAATGCCCAATCCCACCAGCCAGATTGCAACACTTCATAATTCATGGAACACTGGGTAGACTGTTCAGAAGAGTCTTGACTTGGTATTGGAGAATAACTGGCCCAGACTAAACACTGTTCTGTTACACCAAAAAGAGTCTTAAAAGCAAGACCTGAAAAAGTTCAACTGTTTCCAAGTAACTTAGGAAATTCCCACAATAAAAATCAAGAATATTTATAAGTATACAATATCTAGCACCCAAAAAGGTAAAATTTATGAAGACTAGCATCCAGTAAAAAATTACAAGGCATGCAAAGAAGCAAGAAATAGAATCTGTAATATAAAATAGATCAATGAATTGAAACCAGCCATAAATTACATGTTAGAATTATCAGACAAGGGCATCAGAATAATTATTATTATCACTGTATTCTGTACATCCAAAAACTTAAATATAAACAGGGATAATATTAATAATATTCAAATCAAACTTCCAGAAATGAAAACTACTTCTGAGATTTCAAAAATCCATTGATGGGCTTAACGGCAGGCCAGATATTACAGAAGAAACTGTAATGACAGAGAAGCAGGAAAAACAGGAAAATGAGGATCAGTTCATCAAGTAAGTGTGTTAGTTACTCAGTGTGTTCTGACTCTTTGTGACCCCTTGGACTGTAGACCACCAGGCTCCTCGGTCCATGGAGTTCTCCAGGCAGAAATACTGGAGTGGGTTGCCATTTTCTTCTCCAGGGGATCTTCCCAAGCCAGGGATCAAACACAGCTATCCTGCACTGCAGACAGACTCTTTAACCACTCAGCCACCAGGGAAGCCCTTGCTATGCAGAAGAATAATTATATCTTCATCCCTTGTCCTGAAGATCCCAGACGAGCCTCCAAGATGATAGCTTACAGTGAATGAGGTCAGATTTGTGATCTCTGAAGAAGAAGAGTTAACTTCAGGACCAGGGACCAGGCTTGATCACTCAACAGTTGTAAATGTTATGTACTTGATAACAGAGATTCAAAATACATAAAGGAAAAACTGATAAAACTATAAGGATAAATAGACAAATATACACTTATAGTTGAATGTTTTCATACTCTATGTTAATAATAATTTGTTTAAAAAATTAAAAAATCAGGAAAAATATAGATGACACAAAAATAATTCCAAATAGCTAGACCTAATTAACATTTCACCAACTCAATGGACATGGGTTTGGGTGGACTCCAGGAGCTGGTGATGAACAGGGAGGCCTGGCGTGCTGTGGTTCATGGGGTTGCAAAGAGTTGGACACAACTGAGCGACTGAACTGNGGAAAAATATAGATGACACAAAAATAATTCCAAATAGCTAGACCTAATTAACATTTCACCAACTCAATGGACATGGGTTTGGGTGGACTCCAGGAGCTGGTGATGAACAGGGAGGCCTGGCGTGCTGTGGTTCATGGGGTTGCAAAGAGTTGGACACAACTGAGCGACTGAACTGAAACTGAATTAACATTTGTGGAACATGCTGCCCAATAATGTGATACACATACTTTTCAAGTGCACATGAAACATTGACCAAGATAGACCACATTGTGAGTGATAAAACAATTTCAATAAAGTTTAAAAGATGCAAGTCATACAAAGGATTTCATTATAACAAATGGAATAAAATTAGAAATACAAAACTGAAAGAACTCTTTAAAAATCACCAAATATTTGGAAACGAAACAGCATACTTCTAAATACCCTGGGCATCAAAGAATAAATCAAAAGGAAAATTAGAAAGTATTTTGAATGTAATAAAAACAGAAACACGAAATGTATGATATGTTCGTATGGAATGCTAATAAAGCAGTATTTAGGGAGAATTTTATAGCACTAAATATATGTATCAGAAAAGAATAATGTCTCAAATCAATGACCTCAGCTTCCATCTTATAAAACTAAAAAATAAGCAAATTAAACACAAAAAAGCAGAGGAAATGAAAGAATAGCAATCAGAATGGAATCAATGAAACTGAAAATGGAAAAGCAAAAGAGCCAATCAATGTAATCAAAATCGAGTCCTTTAGGAAGACTAATAAAATTGATACTCTTACTCAGCCTAGTCAATTTTTAAAAATATAAATTATAATATCAAAAATTAATATAAATTCTGTAAATATTAAAAGGATGATAAGAAAATGTTAAAATATTTTTATGCCAATACATTTAATGATTAAGATGAAATGGATAAAGTTCTTGAAAGACACAAACAACCAACGTCTACTCAAGAAGAAATACATAAACTAAATGACTTAATATCTATAAAATGAGTGAATTTGTAGTTAAAAACCTTTTCAAGAAGAAAACTTCATGGCCAAATGACTTAACTGAAGCATTCTGTCAAACATATAAAGAAGAAATATTACCAATTCTATGCAATGTATTGCAGCAATTAGAAGAGGGAGAAATACTTTGCAACTCATTCTGAGTCTTGCATTGCCTGGATAGCAAAACAAAACAAAATAGTTTTTTTAAGAAAAGAAAAAAAAAAACTGTGAACAATATGTCTCATGAATGTAAATGCAAAATTTTTTAAAAAGTTATCAAATTGATCCCAGTAATATTTTTTAATAATGTATCATGACTGCTGTGAGTAGGACTATATACCCCCTGACAAGATATGTTCAGGTTCTGACCAGTGAAAAAAATATTTATTTGGAAATAAGCTCTGCAGATGGAACCAAGTTAAAATGAGTTCATGATGGATTTTTCTCTTTTTTTAGTTTATAAGTTGTGTCTGACTCTTTGGGGACCACATGACTCCCACCAGGCTCCTCTGTCCATGGAATTTCCCAGGCAAGAATACTGGAATGGGTTGCCATTTGCTTCTCCAGGAGATCTTCCCAGCCCAGGGATTGAACCTGCATCTCCTGCATTGGCAGGTGGATTCTTTACCACTGAGCCACCAGGGAAGTCCCTCATGATGGATTAAGGTGGCCTTATTCCAATGAGTGATTCCCTATAAGAAAATGGAAATTTGGACACAGTAACAGAAGATACACAGGCAGAACATCATAAGACAATGGAGGCAAAGACTGAAGAGATGTATCAATAAGCCAAAGAATGCCTGGGATTGCAGCAATCACAAGTCTAGGAGGAGGCAAGAAAACACACTCTCTAGAGGCTTCAGAGAGAGCCTGGCTCTTGACACCTTTTAGACTTCTAGCCTCTAGGACAATGAGAAAAGGGCTCCAAATATAATGAGAACCAGGGACATTCATCAGCAGAATTTCTGAAACTTGCCCAAAGACAAGAATCATCTGAGTGACTCCATAAAATAAACTTTTTAAGCATCATTAACCCATGCTCCTATTCAATCATCTTCTCTGTGGGAGAAATTTGAAAAAGTGAAAAAAAAACTGAAAGTTAGGCACACAGTCATGTCTGACTCTTTGTGATCCTGTGGATTGTAGCCTGCCCAGCTCCTCTGTCCATGGAATTCTACAGGCAAAGTAGTAGAGTGTGTTGGGAGAAGTTTGGTCAACTCCAATTTTATATGTATCCAGTGTAAGCCTTATCATTGAAGGAAGTTTAGGAAACACTGCCCTAATGGATATACTTTTCCTTGAAAATGAATATAATATAAAATAGAGCAAAAAAAATTTTAATGACCTATTTTGATCTGTAATGATTCCAATATATGGTATGAAATTCATTTGTTTATGAAAGTCTCTACAGCATAGTGTTTAAGAACCCAGGCTTCACATCTGGACTTCTGAAATTTTCACCCACATTCCACCAAGGGTTAACATTATGGGAATAATAAAAGCATCTAACATGTTTGTGAGCAATGAAATGAAAAGCATATTCAAGAAAAGCATTTAACACAGTGCCTGAGACATAGCTTCCCATAACTGGAGCGCAGATCATTGTCACATAACAAAATCCTCCCACTAAATACTGTGTTTTAACTGCTCATAGCCTTCTATGAATGGTGGAGCCCTCATCTGCTTGCAGATCCCTTTGATCAGTTTGGGTGTGCTATGCTAAATGTTTTATAATGAAGAGATTATGAAGAGATGAATCAGGCAGCTGAACCTGGCTGAAAAGGGGCAAAGGATATTCTACTCCCAATTTTTCTCATGCCCATAGGGTAGTCTGTCCAAGAAAGGTCTCTGAGAAACAGAAATATATAATGAATCATTTTATATTTTACTGGGGAATTATGATTTCAACTCACTCTTCTGTCTTATCCATTAAAACTCTAAGTTGATCATAAAGATTTTCCTGAACATCCAATCTTTAAAAGAAACCATGAAAGAAGGGCTGCATTGATGGGCTTGACACAGTATGAAACAGCAGCTCCAAGAAGCAAGTAACAAGTGGCACTGGGGCATAATAAAAATACTGAAATAAGCAGTTACTTATTATTATTTTAGCAGTTACAGCTAAATAGCAGTTACAGCTACTATTTTAAAAATATATATTTTTTGGTAATATTGTGACACTGTACTGAAATTTGTTCCAGTGATAAAGCCTTACTCCTAGAGGCAGATGTAAGGCTCTTCTCTCAAGGGAAAAGGTGTTCCTGACTTAGTCTCCTGGGCCTGGATTCAAGGAATCTAATACTCTGGGAGCATTCCAAGTAGATGCAGGAAGATGAGGTTGGCCAGGTGAAGGTGGCCTGGGAGCCAGGTAAGAAGACCTCTGCTAGGAGGCTTCAAACTTGAAGACAAGTCACCATGTCTTGTGAGACTAAATATACAGGCAGGTGCCATTCATTTCCAGTTTGTTAGCATCACGCCCATAGTAAAACCTCATCCAGCTTCTCCCTAACTACCACAGGGCATTAAAGCAAGGATCTTTGTCCCCTCTTCAATATCATTATTTAAGGAAGAGCACAGCCTCCTGGAAGCTACCGGGGTGGTGGCAGTAATTGCACAAAATTCCAAGAAACAGTGAATCTCTAGGAAGAACCACAGCAGAAGATCAACTCTCTAGTCTCTGGTTAGTCGCTCAGTCATGTCCAACTCTTTCAACCCCATGGACTGTAGCTCACCAGGCTGCTCTGTCCAAAAAACTCTCCAGGCAAGAATACTGGAGTGGGTTGCCATCTCCTTCTCCAAGGGATCTTTCTGACCCAGGGATCGAACCCCAGCACAGCAGGCAGATTCTTTAGCATCTGAGCCACCAAGAAAGCCTGGAAGATCCACTAGTCCTTTCCTATTTTCTCTTCATTGCCTAAAATGTGGGTTTAAATTATATTTGCCTCTCTCATGACTACAAATTTTAGCCCTTGCTGAACTGATGTATTGAGTTGTTTTCTTAATTCTTCATAGAATTTGGTTCAGCTCAGTAATCAGCTGAAACTTATTGAAATTTAATAAATTAAAATTATCACCAAATTCATTACTTGGATTACTTTATTGATCTGAAACTGCCAAAGAGGCATCGCTTCCTAAAGTCCCTTCATTTTCTCTTTGTTTCCACCTCCACCAGCAACCCATTGGCCTTCTTTCTGGCATGTGCCACAAAGAATATTTCACACCATCACAAACTTGACTACTCACCAATAATGAGTAGGAAACAGCAACATGACACTGAGATGTGGGTGCTGCCAAGCCAGTCAAGTCTACTTACCACTCCATGGATTCGTGAAATTCATGTTTGTGCTGAGCTGGACTACCAGTGACTACACGCAGGTCATGGGACGTATGTGTGTCATGAGTCAAGAATACTGAATCCTCAAATAACAGGACCACACTGGAGACCACCTCACTGTTGACAAGCTCGGTGTCCATCCCTACGGCTCTTGCATCTCCATCTCCCAGATACGTCAATCATCAGTGCTCATAATGATGCATGTGATGGAATATGTAAAGAAGCATAGAAACAGTTCTATTTCAACTCTATGGTTCTCACAATGCCTAACACAGAGATCTGTACATAGAAAAAATATCAATTAATACTTGTCAAATGGTATACTCTGCTAAAAAAGGTAGATGAAAAGCAATGTTTTCTAAAATTTAAATTATCATTCAATGAAATTAATCCAAACAGGAGTGGATATCTATTATACCTATTACATATCTTATATATATATATGTATTGAATATATATCATATATATGTATATATAATATACATCATATATATGAGATTTGATATAGATCTAATATATATCATATATATTAGATCTGATATAAATCTAATATATATCTTATACATATGTGTATATATTATATTCATATAATAATATGGACCATTTAAACACAGGATATCTAATGTACACTTGTAGGCTAAGAGAACTTGGATGGTAGACATAAAGAACAGATTTGTGGTTGCCAAGGGGTAGGAGGGGCAGAGGAGGACTGGACTGAGAGATTGGGGTTAGCTGACGCAAGCTATTATGTATTATTTTCAGTCACTAAGTCTTGTCCAACTCTTGGCAATCCCATGGACTATAGCAAACTAGCCTTTTCTAGTCCTTCACTATCTCCCCAAGTCTACTTAAATTCATGTCCTTTGAGCCATAATGCTATGTAACCATCTCACCCTGGTGCCCCATTCTCCTTTTGCCTTCTATCTTTTCTAGCATCAGGGTCTTTTCCAATGACTCGGCTCTTGACATGAAGTGGCGAAAGTATTGGAGTTTCAGCTTAGTATCAGTCCTTCTAATGAATGTTCACAGTTGATTTCCTTTAAGATTGATGGGCTTGATTTCCTCGCTGTCCAAAGGACTCTCAAGAGTCTTCCCCAGCACCACAATTCAAAAGCATCAATTCTTCGGTTCTCAGCCTTCTTTATGGTCCAGTTCTCACATCCACACATGACCACTGGAAAAACAATAGTTTTGACTATATGGACATTTGTCAGCAAAGTGATGTCTTTGCTTTTAATATGTTGTCTAGCTTTGTCATAGCTTTTCTACCAAAGAGCAAGCATCTTTTAATTTCATGGCTGCAGTCTCCGTCTGCAGTGATTTTTGGAGCCCAAGAAAATAAAATTTGTCACTGCTTCTACTTTTTCCTCTTCTATTTGCCTGAAGTTTCGGCACCAGATGCCATGATCTTAGTTTTTGAATTTTGAGTTTTAAGCCAGCTTTTCACTCTCCTCTTACACCCTCATCAAAGGGCTCTTTAGTTACTCTTCACTTTCTCCCATTAGAGTGGTATCATATGCATATCGGAGGTTGCTGATATTTCTCCCAGCAATCTTGATTTCAGCTTGTGATTCATCCAGCCTGGCATTTCACATTATGTACTCGGCATATAAGTTAAATAAACAGGGTGACAACATACAGCCTGATGTACTCCTTTCCTAATTTTAAACCAGTCCATTGTTCTATGTAAGGTTCTGCTGCTTCTTGACCTGCATACAGATTTCTCAAGAGGCAGGTCAGGTGGTCTGGTATTCCCATCTCTTTAAGAAACTTCCACAGTTTGTTGTGATCCTCACAGTCAAAGGTGTAGTCCATGAAGCAGAAGTAGATGCCTTTCTGGAGTTCCCTTGCTTTCTCTATAATCCAGAGAATGTTAGCAATTTGATCTCTGGTTCCTCTGCCTTTTCTAAATCCTGCCTGTACATCTGGACGTTTTCAGTTCACATATTGCTGAAGCCCAGCTTGAAGGATTTTGAGCATGACCTTGCTAGCATGCAAAGTGAGCACAATTTTCCAGTATAGTGAACATTCTATGGTACTGGCCTTCTTTGGGATTGGAATGAAAATTGCCCTTTTCCAGTCCTGTGGCCACTGCTGAGTATTTCAAATTTGCTAGTATATTGAGTGTAGCACTTTAACAGCATCCTCTTTTAGGATTTTAAATAGCTCAGCTGGAATTCCATCACCTCCACTAGCTTTGTTCATAGTAATGCTTCCTAAGGCCCACTTGACTTCGCACTCCAGGATGTTAGACTCTAGGTGAGTGATCACACCATGATGGATATCTGGGTCGTTAAGACCTCTTTTCTGTAGTTCTTGTGTGTATTCTTGCCACCTCTTTTTAATCTCTTCTACTTCTGTCAGGGCCTTAGTGTTTCTGTCCTTTATCATGCCCATCTTTGCGTGAAATGTTCCCTTGATATCTCCAAATTTCTTGAATAGATCTCTAGTCTTTCCCATCCTCTACTTCTTTGCATTCTCACTTAAGAAGGCTTTCTTGCTCTTTGCTATTCTCTGAAATTCTGCATTCAGTTGGGTATATCTTACTCTTTTTCCCTGGTTTTTCACTTCTCTTCTTTCCTCAACTATTTGTAAAGCCTCCTCAGACAACCACTTTGCCCTCTTGCATTTCTTTCTCTTTGGAATGGTTTTGGTCATTGCCTCCTATACAATGTTATGAACCTCTGTCCATAATTCTTCAGGCACTCTGTCTACCAGGTCTAATCCCTTGAACCTATTCGATACATCCACTGTATAATCATAGGGATTTGATTTCGGTCATACCTGAATGGCCTAGTGGTTTTTTTACTTTCTTCAATTTAAGCCTGAATTTTGCAATAAAGAGCTGATGATAGGAGCCACAGTCAGCTCCAGGTTTTTTTTTTGTTTTTTTTGTTTGTTTGTTTGTCTGTTTTTTGCTGACTATATAGAGCTTCTCCATCTTTGGCTGCAAAGCATATAATCAATCTGATTTTATTATTGATCCTTTGGTGATGTCCATGTATAGAGCTATCTCTTGTTTTGTTGGAAAAAGGTGTTTGCTATGACCCATGTGTTCTCTTGACAAAATTCTATTAGCCTTTGCCGTGCTTTATGTTGTACTCCAAGGCCAAACTTGCCTGTTACTCCGGGTATCTCTTGACTTCCTACTTTTGCATTCCAGTCCCCTATGATGAAAAGGACATCTTTTTTGACATTAGTTCTAGAGAGTCTTGTAGGTCTTCATAGAATTGATCAGCTTCAGCATCTTTGGCATCAGTGGTTAGGAAATGTGTGGTATGGGCGTGTACTCAGTTGTGTCTGACTCTTCATGGCCCCATGAACTGTAGCCTGCCTGGCTCCTCTGTCCATGGAATTTTCCAGTCAAAAATAGGGTTCCTATACCAGGGGATCTTCCTGACCCAGGGATTGAACCAGCATCTCTTACATCTCCTGCACTGATAAGCAGATTCTGTACCACTACCACCACTTGTGAATGTGGATTACTATGATGTTGAACTGTTTGCCTTGGAAACTGAGATCATTCAGTCATTTTAGAGATTACACTATTATGGATAGAATGAATAAACAAAGTTCTACTGTGTAGCTCAGGGAACTATATTCAATATTTTGCTATAAACCACAATGGAAAAGAATATGAAAAAAAAAAATATATATATATATGTGTGTGTGTGTGTGTGTGTATCTGAATCATTTCACTGAATACCAGAAACTAACATGATATTGTAAATCAACTATATTTCAATTAAAACAAAGAAAAAAATGAGTTAGGTGGTTTCCTAACTTAGTTCCTCACATAGCTAATGAGCTGTGGAACCAGATATAAATCCAGGTCTCTGTAAGGTTTAAGAATGGATTGCCTCTCAAACCATCTGGAAAGAACCCTCAAAGAAGAAGGAGACAGGAATTGGAGGCTGGATGTCTGAGAGGAGATAAGTCTAGTAACCCAGGGTGATCAGTGGCCCACGTAGAAGCCCACGCTATCTTCTAAGACCTTGGCTGGCTCCAGAACTGGCATATGCTGAGTGACCAAGTGTTTTTGAGATTAGAAGTGACTGTCAAATGATCATTGTAAATAACACTTGGCTAGAAGAGGAGCTAAAAAGCCTCTTGATGAAAGTGAAAGAGGAGAGCAAAAAAGTTGGCTTAAAGCTCAACATTCAGAAAACGAAGATCATGGCATCCGGTCCAATAACTTCATGGGAAATAAATGGGGAAACAGTGGAAATGGTGTCAGACTTTATTTTGGGGGGCTCCAAAATCACTGCAGATGGTGACTGCAGCCATGAAATTAGAAGACGCTTACTCCTTGGAAGAAAAGTTATGGCCAACCTAGATAGTATATTCAAAAGCAGAGACATTACTTTGCTGACTAGGGTCCGTCTAGTCAAGGTTATGGTTTTTCCTGTGGTCATGTATGGATGTGAGCGTTGGACTGTGGAGAAGGCTGAGTGCTGAAGAATTGATGCTTTTGAACTGTGGTGTTGGAGAAGACTCTTAAGAGTCCCTTGGACTGCAAGAAGATCCAACCAGTCCATTCTAAAGGAGATCAACCCTGGGATTTCTTTGGAAGGAATGATGCTAAAGCTGAAGCTCCAGTACATCGGCCACCTCATGCGAAGAGTTGACTCATTGGAAAAAACTCTAATGCTGGGAGGGATTGGGGGCAAGAAGAGAAGGGGACAACCGAGGATGAGATGTCTGGATGGCATTACGGACTCGATGGACGTAAGTCTGAGTGAACTCCTGGAAATGGTGATGGACAAGGAGGCCTGGCGTGCTGCGATTCATGGAGTCGCAAAGAGTCAGGCATGACTGAGCGACTGAACTAGCTGAACTGAACAACCATCAAATGTGCAATGAGGAAAGAGCCTCTCCCTGTGATGGTGCCTCTCCCCACATCCTTTGATGGAGCTCACTACCTTTCTGGTATCTCATGACACTCTTTTTTTTAATATAAATTTATTTATTTTAATTGGAGGTTAATTACTTTACAATATTGTATTGGTTTTGCCATACATCAACATGAATCCGCCACAGGTATACACGTGTTCCCCATCCTGAACTGCCCTCCCTCCCCCCTCCCCGTACCATCCCTCTGGGTCATCTCAGTGCACCAGCCCCAAGCATCCAGTATCACGGATCAAACCTGGACTGGCGATTCATTTCATATATGATATTATACGTGTTTCAATGCCATGACACTCTTTCTTAACCCCTTCCCCTATTGGTATTCTGGTTACTCTGAGTTGTCAATGGTTGCAAGGAGATGCAACCAGTCCATTCTAAAGAAGATCAGTCCTGGGTGTTCACTGGAAGGACTGATGCTGAAGCTGAAACTCCAACACACTGGCCACCTCATGTGAAGAGTTGACTCATTGGAAAAGACCCTGATGCTGGGAGGGATTGGGGGCAGGAGGAGAAGGGGACGACAGAGGATGAGATGGCTGGATGGCATCACCGACTCGATGGACATGAGTCTGAGTAAACTCCGGGAGTTGGTGATGGACAGGGAGGCCTGGCGTGCTGTGATTCNCTCAGCTGGAATTCCATCACCTCCACTAGCTTTGTTCATAGTAATGCTTCCTAAGGCCCACTTGACTTCGCACTCCAGGATGTTAGACTCTAGGTGAGTGATCACACCATGATGGATATCTGGGTCGTTAAGACCTCTTTTCTGTAGTTCTTGTGTGTATTCTTGCCACCTCTTTTTAATCTCTTCTACTTCTGTCAGGGCCTTAGTGTTTCTGTCCTTTATCATGCCCATCTTTGCGTGAAATGTTCCCTTGATATCTCCAAATTTCTTGAATAGATCTCTAGTCTTTCCCATCCTCTACTTCTTTGCATTCTCACTTAAGAAGGCTTTCTTGCTCTTTGCTATTCTCTGAAATTCTGCATTCAGTTGGGTATATCTTACTCTTTTTCCCTGGTTTTTCACTTCTCTTCTTTCCTCAACTATTTGTAAAGCCTCCTCAGACAACCACTTTGCCCTCTTGCATTTCTTTCTCTTTGGAATGGTTTTGGTCATTGCCTCCTATACAATGTTATGAACCTCTGTCCATAATTCTTCAGGCACTCTGTCTACCAGGTCTAATCCCTTGAACCTATTCAATACATCCACTGTATAATCATAGGGATTTGATTTCGGTCATACCTGAATGGCCTAGTGGTTTTTTTACTTTCTTCAATTTAAGCCTGAATTTTGCAATAAAGAGCTGATGATAGGAGCCACAGTCAGCTCCAGGTTTTTTTTTTGTTTTTTTTGTTTGTTTGTTTGTCTGTTTTTTGCTGACTATATAGAGCTTCTCCATCTTTGGCTGCAAAGCATATAATCAATCTGATTTTATTATTGATCCTTTGGTGATGTCCATGTATAGAGCTATCTCTTGTTTTGTTGGAAAAAGGTGTTTGCTATGACCCATGTGTTCTCTTGACAAAANTTTTTTTGTTTGTTTGTTTGTCTGTTTTTTGCTGACTATATAGAGCTTCTCCATCTTTGGCTGCAAAGCATATAATCAATCTGATTTTATTATTGATCCTTTGGTGATGTCCATGTATAGAGCTATCTCTTGTTTTGTTGGAAAAAGGTGTTTGCTATGACCCATGTGTTCTCTTGACAAAATTCTATTAGCCTTTGCCGTGCTTTATGTTGTACTCCAAGGCCAAACTTGCCTGTTACTCCGGGTATCTCTTGACTTCCTACTTTTGCATTCCAGTCCCCTATGATGAAAAGGACATCTTTTTTGACATTAGTTCTAGAGAGTCTTGTAGGTCTTCATAGAATTGATCAGCTTCAGCATCTTTGGCATCAGTGGTTAGGAAATGTGTGGTATGGGCGTGTACTCAGTTGTGTCTGACTCTTCATGGCCCCATGAACTGTAGCCTGCCTGGCTCCTCTGTCCATGGAATTTTCCAGTCAAAAATAGGGTTCCTATACCAGGGGATCTTCCTGACCCAGGGATTGAACCAGCATCTCTTACATCTCCTGCACTGATAAGCAGATTCTGTACCACTACCACCACTTGTGAATGTGGATTACTATGATGTTGAACTGTTTGCCTTGGAAACTGAGATCATTCAGTCATTTTAGAGATTACACTATTATGGATAGAATGAATAAACAAAGTTCTACTGTGTAGCTCAGGGAACTATATTCAATATTTTGCTATAAACCACAATGGAAAAGAATATGAAAAAAATATATATATATATATATGTGTGTGTGTGTGTGTGTGTATCTGAATCATTTCACTGAATACCAGAAACTAACATGATATTGTAAATCAACTATATTTCAATTAAAACAAAGAAAAAAATGAGTTAGGTGGTTTCCTAACTTAGTTCCTCACATAGCTAATGAGCTGTGGAACCAGATATAAATCCAGGTCTCTGTAAGGTTTAAGAATGGATTGCCTCTCAAACCATCTGGAAAGAACCCTCAAAGAAGAAGGAGACAGGAATTGGAGGCTGGATGTCTGAGAGGAGATAAGTCTAGTAACCCAGGGTGATCAGTGGCCCACGTAGAAGCCCACGCTATCTTCTAAGACCTTGGCTGGCTCCAGAACTGGCATATGCTGAGTGACCAAGTGTTTTTGAGATTAGAAGTGACTGTCAAATGATCATTGTAAATAACACTTGGCTAGAAGAGGAGCTAAAAAGCCTCTTGATGAAAGTGAAAGAGGAGAGCAAAAAAGTTGGCTTAAAGCTCAACATTCAGAAAACGAAGATCATGGCATCCGGTCCAATAACTTCATGGGAAATAAATGGGGAAACAGTGGAAATGGTGTCAGACTTTATTTTGGGGGGCTCCAAAATCACTGCAGATGGTGACTGCAGCCATGAAATTAGAAGACGCTTACTCCTTGGAAGAAAAGTTATGGCCAACCTAGATAGTATATTCAAAAGCAGAGACATTACTTTGCTGACTAGGGTCCGTCTAGTCAAGGTTATGGTTTTTCCTGTGGTCATGTATGGATGTGAGCGTTGGACTGTGGAGAAGGCTGAGTGCTGAAGAATTGATGCTTTTGAACTGTGGTGTTGGAGAAGACTCTTAAGAGTCCCTTGGACTGCAAGAAGATCCAACCAGTCCATTCTAAAGGAGATCAACCCTGGGATTTCTTTGGAAGGAATGATGCTAAAGCTGAAGCTCCAGTACATCGGCCACCTCATGCGAAGAGTTGACTCATTGGAAAAAACTCTAATGCTGGGAGGGATTGGGGGCAAGAAGAGAAGGGGACAACCGAGGATGAGATGTCTGGATGGCATTACGGACTCGATGGACGTAAGTCTGAGTGAACTCCTGGAAATGGTGATGGACAAGGAGGCCTGGCGTGCTGCGATTCATGGAGTCGCAAAGAGTCAGGCATGACTGAGCGACTGAACTAGCTGAACTGAACAACCATCAAATGTGCAATGAGGAAAGAGCCTCTCCCTGTGATGGTGCCTCTCCCCACATCCTTTGATGGAGCTCACTACCTTTCTGGTATCTCATGACACTCTTTTTTTTAATATAAATTTATTTATTTTAATTGGAGGTTAATTACTTTACAATATTGTATTGGTTTTGCCATACATCAACATGAATCCGCCACAGGTATACACGTGTTCCCCATCCTGAACTGCCCTCCCTCCCCCCTCCCCGTACCATCCCTCTGGGTCATCTCAGTGCACCAGCCCCAAGCATCCAGTATCACGGATCAAACCTGGACTGGCGATTCATTTCATATATGATATTATACGTGTTTCAATGCCATGACACTCTTTCTTAACCCCTTCCCCTATTGGTATTCTGGTTACTCTGAGTTGTCAATGGTTGCAAGGAGATGCAACCAGTCCATTCTAAAGAAGATCAGTCCTGGGTGTTCACTGGAAGGACTGATGCTGAAGCTGAAACTCCAACACACTGGCCACCTCATGTGAAGAGTTGACTCATTGGAAAAGACCCTGATGCTGGGAGGGATTGGGGGCAGGAGGAGAAGGGGATGACAGAGGATGAGATGGCTGGATGGCATCAATGGACATGAGTTTAAGTGAACTCCAGAAGTTGGTGATGGACAGGGAGGCCTGGTGTGCTGCGATTCATGGGGTTGCAAAGAGTTGGACACGACTGAGTGACTGAACTGAACTGAATGCCAATAGGTGTGCATGCTAAGTCATTTCAGTCATGTCTGACTCTTTGTGACCCTATGAACTGTAGCCCATCAGGCTCCTCTGTCCATGGGGTTTTCCAGGCAAGAATACTGGAGTGGGTTACCATACCCTGCTCCAGGGGATCTTCCCAACACAGGGATCAAACCCTCATCTCTTATATCTCCTGCATTACAGACAGGTTGTTTCCCACTAGCGCTACCCTGAAAGCCCTATAAAGGTTTTAACTGTCATGCACCTCAAGCCCAGACATGAGAACTTGAGAAGTATCAGTAGCTCTGGAGTCTACATGTGAAAATGAAGGATGAGCTGGAACCTTCCTAGGGGTCATGAAATAGCCACCTAATGATAGACACCTAGTCCTCAAAAGTTATAAGCCGTGCTGTATCAAATAGACCTGAAATCTGTGCACCTGCTTTTGAATTATGGTGTATAAAACAACCCTTTACAATCAAAGGAAAGACAACCTGGGAATACTTCAAGAAGTAAAATTGATTTGATTTTATTTTAAAAAGGAATTTTTTAAATGGCTTTGAATATGCGCATTCATCTGAACCAAAATATGCTTTTGACAGACGTAGGTTAAAGCAACTGAGAAGAAAAAAAAAGTAGAATTTAAAGTGGATCCAGGGCTTTCAAAGCTTTGCACAGATTCCATTGACAAACACAGAAAGAAGCTTCAAACTACAAAATAGGAACAATGAGAATCAAAGGCAAAGGAAAATGAACAAACGAGATAAAGCGAGGTGTTCTTTCTTCCCCAGGAATATTTTTAGTTTATTGCTTCTTGTTAAAGTTTACTTAGTGCCATTATAATCCTGGGCATGAGTTCTTTGTGAATATCTGAATTGCTTTGTTTCTGTTAAGTTTTTTGGGAGGAGGCAGGTGCATTGTTATACGCCTTTAGCAGAATGTTCTTTATGGTCTATTGAATCAAATTAAACTCCATATCAAGACCTTACAAAATGAGTCCAGCCTATTTCTCCAGCTTTGCCCCCACAGCCCCCTCTGTCAGAAATGTCAATTCCCCTTTCTACATGCCCAAGCCCTTTCTATCTTTCAAGACCCAGATCAAAAGCCAACCCTCCCCCAGAATATGTCTCAAGCTTCCCCCAGGACAAAAGGACGATTCCTCCCTTTTTCAAATTTCCACATCATTTTATCCATGCTAGCCCACAACTGATGTATAAAAATATCACATTTGGTCTTAAATAACAGTTATTTGGGCACAACTTGTTTCCCCTAATACACGGTTTACTCTTTAGGGACAGATGTCATGTCTTCATGTCTCTGAAACCCTTGAATTATTTAGGAAGGAATTTGTCACATAGGATTTCAAAAAAATATCAATGAGTGAATGTAAGTTTTAGTGTCTATAAGCATCCTCAGTTCAGTTGCATAGAAAGGTAGGAGAGGTTTGTGGCAGACTACTTTGGTGTCGGGTAGAAGGAGCAGTTATGGGGTGTGGCCAGAGGGAATGACTCTATCGGTGGGAAGCGAGAGAAGTATGGTGGGCTTAGCATTGTAACCAAGAATACTTGCCACAATGCAAGTTTACACTCAATATTAGAAGAGCAACAAAATTTTCTACTCTAGGTCACCCAGCTGGTGCAAATGGTAAAGAATCTGCCTGCCAATGTAGGAGACCCAAGAGACACAGGTTCCATCTTTGAGTTGGGAAGGTCTCCTGCAGTAGGAAATGGCAACCAGCTCTAGTATTCTTGCCTGGAAAATCCCATGGACAAAGAAGCCTGGCAGACTGCAGTACACAGCATCGCAAGAGCGGGACACAGCTTAGCGACTTAACACACACATATACTCTGGGTAAACATGCCCTCTATTTCAGTCCCTGTTTTACTAAATGTTTCATTATGCAACCTATTTAAATAAAATACTCATAAAATCTCAGGACTGAAAAGGACACATTCTATGTTTGAGTAGCTTGAATGACATCCCTGTTAAGTAGTCATCCATTCTCTGTGGGAATATCTCCTATGGTAGGCAGAATTCTAAAAATAGCCTCCCGTATTCCATAGCCCTTAGTCCCTAAACCCTGAAATGTAAGAAAATACTGCTCCCTTGATGGTGTCATAAGACACGGTTAACCTTAAAAAGGAGAAGTTGTCTGAATGGACTGAATCTAATCACATGAGCCCTTAAAACTTTCTCAACTGGTAGCAAAAGGAGTCAGAGGGATTTGAAGCACAAGAAGGACTCACTACTCCACTGGTGGCCTTGGAAACGCAGTGGACAAAATGCCAAGGAATCCAGGTGGCTTCTAGAAGCTAAAAATGACCCCTAGCTCAGAGTCAGCAAGGAATGAAGACTTCAGTCCTACATCCTCAAAGAATTAATTTTGTCAACAATGTGGATGAAGCTAAAGCAGATTTTCTCCTAGGCTAGCCAGCATCTTGATTCCCAGGTTTGTAAGATGCTAAGCAGAGTACTAAACTTTTATTTCTCCTGGTTTTCCATCACTACTTAAGTGTTTAGGGTCTAATTTTATATCCTTTCTGCTCAGGGTCTTGTGATAGTAGCTGCCCAAGGAATCTGTAAATTAGTAAATTATTTAATTTATAAGTGATGCAAAGCCAAAATGATATCTAGAACTTTAACTGACATAAACAATCAAAGAGAAACAGTGAGACAGACCAATGGACCAAATTTAACAATATAAAATGTCTTGGGTATGCAGTAGTCTCCCCTTATCTGCAGTTTTGACTTCTGCAATTTCAGTTACACACAGTCAACCACAGTATGAAATTTTAAATGGAAAATTCCAGAAATAAGCAATTCAAAAGCTTTAAATTGTGCACCATTCTGAATAACAACAATACACTGCCTCCTGCCTGAATGTGAATCATCTTTTTGTCTAGAATATCCACCTATTAGCCACTTAGTAGCCATCTCAGTTTTCAAATCAGCTGTGATATTCCAGGGCTTGTGTTCAAGCCATCCTTATTTTAACTTAATACTGACCCCAATGCACTAGAGTGGTGATGCTGGCAATTTACATGTGCCAAAGAGAAGCTGTAAAGTGATTTCTTTAACGCATAGGTGAAAGTTCTCAACTTATTGAGGTTGGTAACATCTACAGTAAAAACGAATCTTCTATCTGAGACTCTGTAAAGAAGAAAAAGGATGTTTGTGCTAGTTTTGCTGTTGCTCCTTGGACTGCAAAAGTTATAGCCACAGCACAGCGTGTGGTATTTAATTAACATGGAGGAGGCTTTAAATTTGTACAGTGAGATATTTTGAGAAAGACTGCATTTATATAAGCTTTCTTACATTGTATTGTTATAATTGTTGATCTTTTTAGTAGTTATTTTTAATCTTACTGTGCCTAATTTATAAATTAAACTTTATCACTGGTATATTCGTATAGGAAAAAAACTAGCATATATAGGGTTTGGTACGATGCACAGTTTCAGGCATCCATTGGGGGTCTTAGAACATATCCCCCAAGGATAAGAAAGGCACCACTGTAAACAGGAAGTCATGCATGTAAACGCAAAGCAACTGTACCAACCCAGAGTGGAAAAGAGTGGACTTCCCTGGAGGCTCAGACTACAAAGAATCCACCTGCAATGCGGGAGACCTGGGTTTGATCCCTGGGTTGGGAAGATTCCCTGGAAAAGAGAATGGCTACCCACTCTAGTATTCTGGCCTGGAGAATTTCCATGGAGATGTGTATAAGAGACAGCCCTCCCTTTATATCCTTTCTGCTCAGGGTCTTGTGATAGTAGCTGCCCAAGGAATCTGTAAATTAGTAAATTATTTAATTTATAAGTGATGCAAAGCCAAAATGATATCTAGAACTTTAACTGACATAAACAATCAAAGAGAAACAGTGAGACAGACCAATGGACCAAATTTAACAATATAAAATGTCTTGGGTATGCAGTAGTCTCCCCTTATCTGCAGTTTTGACTTCTGCAATTTCAGTTACACACAGTCAACCACAGTATGAAATTTTAAATGGAAAATTCCAGAAATAAGCAATTCAAAAGCTTTAAATTGTGCACCATTCTGAATAACAACAATACACTGCCTCCTGCCTGAATGTGAATCATCTTTTTGTCTAGAATATCCACCTATTAGCCACTTAGTAGCCATCTCAGTTTTCAAATCAGCTGTGATATTCCAGGGCTTGTGTTCAAGCCATCCTTATTTTAACTTAATACTGACCCCAATGCACTAGAGTGGTGATGCTGGCAATTTACATGTGCCAAAGAGAAGCTGTAAAGTGATTTCTTTAACGCATAGGTGAAAGTTCTCAACTTATTGAGGTTGGTAACATCTACAGTAAAAACGAATCTTCTATCTGAGACTCTGTAAAGAAGAAAAAGGATGTTTGTGCTAGTTTTGCTGTTGCTCCTTGGACTGCAAAAGTTATAGCCACAGCACAGCGTGTGGTATTTAATTAACATGGAGGAGGCTTTAAATTTGTACAGTGAGATATTTTGAGAAAGACTGCATTTATATAAGCTTTCTTACATTGTATTGTTATAATTGTTGATCTTTTTAGTAGTTATTTTTAATCTTACTGTGCCTAATTTATAAATTAAACTTTATCACTGGTATATTCGTATAGGAAAAAAACTAGCATATATAGGGTTTGGTACGATGCACAGTTTCAGGCATCCATTGGGGGTCTTAGAACATATCCCCCAAGGATAAGAAAGGCACCACTGTAAACAGGAAGTCATGCATGTAAACGCAAAGCAACTGTACCAACCCAGAGTGGAAAAGAGTGGACTTCCCTGGAGGCTCAGACTACAAAGAATCCACCTGCAATGCGGGAGACCTGGGTTTGATCCCTGGGTTGGGAAGATTCCCTGGAAAAGAGAATGGCTACCCACTCTAGTATTCTGGCCTGGAGAATTTCCATGGACAGAGGAGCCTGGCAGGCTCCATACAGTCCGTGAGGTCACAAAGAGTCAGATACTGCTGAACGACTTTCACTTTCACTTTCTTTCAGAGTGGAGAAGACCCTGCTTAATGGTAATTCCAATTTTAAATAAAGCTGTGGTGGTTTTAATTCGGTTATGATCAGAAAGAAGGTTAAATAAGAGCCAAAGATTGCTCTGAGTTCTAGGAAACTAACCATGAAGTTTGAGTCAGACCCCAGATTATCACTTAATGACTGAATGGTGAGGGCAGGCTGTTTAACTTCACTGAATCTCAGTTTCCTCATCTGTAAAATGGGTATAGTAGCATCAGCCTTACAGGACTGTTGTGAAAATCAACTGTGTTAATGTTTGTGACGCCTTAAAGCTGTACCTGGCACCTAGTAGGTACTATATGATGATGATACAGATGATAGAAGATGGTTCTAGCAGTAGGGAATTCCAGATTAAGAAAGTTGACAGTGCCAGTACTTGGCAAACATCGGATCCCACTGGGAACACTGAGATCTCATTAACGGAATCACTGACTTACACGGCTTGCAGGCAGAGGGTGGCCCTGCTTGGGGAGGGGCTAGTGCAGTTTAGCAAATAGTCATTATGTATCTTTACTCACTAAAGAGTCTTTTTCTTCTGGGGACAGCTTTGTGGGAAAACCAGAATTCAATGTGCTGGGGATAAAACCCTCACATCACATATGTAATGTGGAATAAACTAAGGTTTACAGGGAGAGGCAGCCTGCATTAGGACAGAGAAGTATCACTAAGAGCATTTCTGTACTTTACTACAGAATCAGTATCTCTCAGTATTGGGTTCTTTTTTTTCTGTAAAGCAGATACTATACTGGCTGTGACGGAGAAGGCAATGGCACCCCACTCCAGTAATCTTGCCTGCAAAATCCCACGGATGGAGGAGCCTGGTGGGCTGCAGTCCATGGGGTCGCTAAGAGTCGGACTCGACTGAGCGACTTCACTTTCACTTTTCACTTTCACGCATTGGAGAAGGAAATGGCAACCCACTCCAGTGTTCTTGCCTGGAGAATCCCAGGGACAGTGGAGCCTGGTGGGCTTCCATCTCTGGGGTCGCACAGAATTGGACACAACTGAAGCGACTTAGCAGCAGCAGCAGCAGCAAGCAGAGTATTCTTCTAAACCTACCTAGAATTTTCACCAACATAACTGAGATAAAACTCGATATTGTTTTGAGCTGTTAAAGTTGTGGCACTTTGTGAGCATTTGGCTGCGGAAGAAAACGAATACACTTCCACTGACATAAAGTCACTCTCTCCAGTGACAGCTCCTTCTATCTCTGGAGAACCCTGGTTGACAGAAAGTTCTTTTTTCAATTCAACAAATGATTTCTCCTTATAACACACATTGATCCTGCTCCTAACATCTGGCTCACCTAGAACAAACTCAATTTTTTTTCCACATGACAGCCCTTCAAAAATTAAAAATGTTTCTCATGTCACATATTTAGTCCCTTAAAACTTTCTTTATATAGTGTGGCTATGCTTTTGCCATATCTCTGGGGTCGCACAGAATTGGACACAACTGAAGCGACTTAGCAGCAGCAGCAGCAGCAAGCAGAGTATTCTTCTAAACCTACCTAGAATTTTCACCAACATAACTGAGATAAAACTCGATATTGTTTTGAGCTGTTAAAGTTGTGGCACTTTGTGAGCATTTGGCTGCGGAAGAAAACGAATACACTTCCACTGACATAAAGTCACTCTCTCCAGTGACAGCTCCTTCTATCTCTGGAGAACCCTGGTTGACAGAAAGTTCTTTTTTCAATTCAACAAATGATTTCTCCTTATAACACACATTGATCCTGCTCCTAACATCTGGCTCACCTAGAACAAACTCAATTTTTTTTCCACATGACAGCCCTTCAAAAATTAAAAATGTTTCTCATGTCACATATTTAGTCCCTTAAAACTTTCTTTATATAGTGTGGCTATGCTTTTGCCATTCTATTTACATTCTGTGAGTATGACATCATTTATCCATGTGACTAATAAAGTGAGGCACTAATGAAGGAACCTATATCAATACACCCCTTGCTGGTGCTATACCACTTCAGAATGTCTTAGGCTAACCCCACCAATTATCTCCATCTTAAAGCCTAAGTCTAAGGTACATGGATAATTGGTATTATGAGATGAATCAACTTTTAACTTCCAGAGAGAGACTGCCTGGATATCTCTGGGTCAGCCACTGTTTCATCATAACTGAAAGAAACAAAAATGATCCAGGAGAGTCTGATTTTTCAATTCCAGGTTTCTACTTGGCAGCCACCTAAATGTAAGTGTGATCTATGAAGTTTATAAAGAAAAATCCTTTCTGACAATGACAGAGTAACTGACACTGGACTAGTCCTCCTACCGTAAACAACTATAAAACTGGGGAAAATATATTAAGTGACCCTTTTTAGACATGAAACAACAGATAGCACTTGACTGTGATCCTTGAGAGAAGGAAATATAGGAGTTGTACAGTGAGGGCCCCAGCATCAAGGGAAGGGATTTGGAGCTGAGAAGCAGTGACTGATGATCAAAGCATAGACTGGGCCTCCTGATTGTCTTGGTTTTCTTCCTGACAACACTTCTCAGGTTGTGGTGCAGAAAGACAGAATACAGTGTGGCTGTGCTGAGGAGGCAGAAATCAGATTTGGGGATGAATGAGTTGACCAGAATTTGCAGGTGAAGGTAGCATAGAGGAGGGAGTTGCATAGAGAAAAAGAACTTAAAACCTGGGTTTGGGGGCCCCTTAAATTTTGAGGCTTCCCTGGTGGCTCAGACAGTAAACAATCTGTCTGCAATGCAGGAGACCCAGGTTCAGTCCTCGGGTTGGGGAGATCCCTTGGAGAAGGAAATGGCAACCCACTTCGGTATTCTTGCCTGGAGAATTCCCTGGACAGAGGAATCCAGTGAGATACAGTACATGGGGTCACAAAGAGGTGGACGTGACTGAACAACTAACTTTAAGTCTTTGGCTGAATAGTAAGCTGTAGACATATAAGGGTAGCATTCCACAAGAACAGTTCTGAGAGACATAAGAGCCCACGTTGATCAGAGTGGATAAAGCTTGTCGAAAATCCCAGGCATTCAATTGAGATCTCAGCAAGTGCATACTTCAGAAATAGCATTATTCTACCTCTAGTATCTGAAATGTTTTATCAATTCCTAAATTTTACATTTAACATTATCTGATTGTCTGATTTTTCAATTCCAGGTTTCTACTTGGCAGCCACCTAAATGTATGTGTGATCTATGAAGTTTATGAAGAAATATCTCTTCTGACAATGACGGAGTAACTGACACTGAACTAACCCTCCTACTGTAAACAGCTATAAAACTAATAGTTTTACATTTTACATTATCTAATTTTACATTCTACATTATCTCATTGAAGAAGCAGAAGAAGGATCCAGTGGAACTGTCACAAGGCTTGGCATTCAAATTCTAGCCATGAAATTTAGGGCACATTACATAATATTGATACATAATATACATTTTTCTGACCTGAAAATCTTCCCACTTTTCCACCCTTTTCTCCAGGGTTTGCTTTTTGTCCACACCATAAAGTGAAAAGTGAAAATGAAGTCACTCAGTCATGTCTGACCCTTTGTGACCCCATGGACTGTAGCCCACCAGGCTCCTCCGTCCTTGGGATTCTCCAGGCAAGAACACTGGAGTGGGTTACCATTTCCTTCTCCAGGGGATCTTCCCAATCCAGGGATCGAACCTGGGTCTCCTGNCTCAGTCATGTCTGACCCTTTGTGACCCCATGGACTGTAGCCCACCAGGCTCCTCCGTCCTTGGGATTCTCCAGGCAAGAACACTGGAGTGGGTTACCATTTCCTTCTCCAGGGGATCTTCCCAATCCAGGGATCGAACCTGGGTCTCCTGCATTGCAGGCAGACTCTTTACCATCTGAGCCACCAGGGAATCATAAACATCATAAACAAGGGTTCAAATTTAAGCAACTTTCTTATTAGAAATCCCATATTCCGTGCCAACAATCCTCGGTCTAGAGACACAGTGACACCTGATACAAGCTAGGACAATTAGTGTCCTTCCCTATGAATATTTAAATAAAATAAGAAAATAGAGTAAGCTTTCCCTCAGTCAGAGATTCTTCTATGTCTAATTAAGTGATGGTCTTTTCTCAGGGTTTCTGATTGGCTTTGCTCCATTTCTTCAACAGACAGTTTTTAAGCTGACCTAATTCTAGTTATCAAAATCATGAAGCTGTAAAATGTGAAGAGATCTTGATGTAAATGTCTCTCCTCTTCCCTCTTTTGGAAGGTGGGAATAGTAAAACATTCAAAGAGTAAGTTGCTCTTCAGTCATCTCATCAGTCTTCTGTCAGACACTTTACATTTCATGCATTATTTCCCCAAATGTTCATATCCTGTCACGCCTCTATGCCTTTTCCTTAGGCTAATCCCTCCACCTAGAACATCTTTTCTTCTCTCTTCCTTTCATCAAAATTCTATCTGCTCCTTTATTGCTCAGTTGCGAGGCGTTCCCTGGTCCTTCTAAAGCTCTTCCTCATCTCTCTACTCTCGAGTTTTATAAATCTCTTGGAGAGCACGCATCATCACACAGCTTCTATTCAAGCTCATTCTGCTGACGTCTACCTTCTCGCTTGGAGTGTGGGCTTTGGGGAGGGGGAGAGAAGAGCATGAATTGAGTCTTTATTCATCTCTGAAACTCTCGCTGATCCTGCCCAGTGAAACTTCACATATATAATGATTAATCGATATTTACTGAATTCAATCAAATTTTTCATTAGCAGAGACTAACTCATCTCAAAGAATTTTATCTTCTTACATAATAAAACTATCAAGAAATGTTCAAAGAACTGGGATTTCTTTTCTGGGTAGAGAGGAAAAAATCAGTTCAGTGCTGGCTTTGAGTGTAACTGGCACACGGTAAGTAGACAATTGTTGTTTAGCCACTAAGTCACATCCAACTCTCTACCACTCCATGGTCTAAAGCCCGCAGCTCCTCTGTCCATGGGATTTCTCAGGCAAGAATACTGGAATGCATTACCATTTCCTTCTCCAGGGATCTTCCTCACCAAGGGATCGAACACATGTCTCCTAAATTGGCAGGTGGATTCTCTACCACTGAGCTACCTAGGAAGCCCAAGTAGGCAATTAACACTTGTTAAATTCAGTGGCATGACCAGATCACAGCTAGGAATCAGAAGAATCAAGTCTCCGGATGTCCTCTCTTTCTACGAGATACACTTTTCCCCCATTTACCCTTATACCTTTGTACTCCAGTAAACAACAGTCTTTGCAACTTCACATTCCGGTGACACTCCCTCCAGCCCCTGTCTTTCCTTCCCCAGACTCCAGTCCCAGTATAACATCTGGTGTCTCAATGAGAAGACTCCTCTCTAGTCTCTCACCTTCCACACAATCCCTTGGGGTACCAGGCAGGAGATTCAGATTGCAGAAATTGAATTCGAGATGCTTGGAGGTACATGGACAGCTATGTTCTGCCAAAGTCCATCAGTCACAGCCAAGGTTGGGGAGAAAGTTTTCATTTTTGTGAGTCACTGTTTATCTGTCTATAAATTTAGTAATGAAATGCTTATGCCACAGGGATGGGAAGAAATTTCATTTTTGCTTATAAAATCCTCGGGGCATGTTTGGATCCAAAGTGCAATAACACCGTAAAATATTGCCCTGATACTGCTGTCTCCAGGCCTGGAACTCATTTCTGTATTATGAGAAGCAAAGAAGAAGATTTATGGGGAAGATAAGGAGATAGCTTTTCTCAAGTATTTAAATGAGGCTTTTCTTGAAATAGGCATTGTCTGCTGGTGTTCTGTTGTTTGGGACTGAGAAAGAATATTTGTCAACAGTTCTAGAAACTTCTATTTATTGGAAGTCTGGGCAAGACTTTAGTCAGAGTAAAAACAGCTACAATTTATTAAGCATCACCACAAGCTCACTTTCTACCATCATTTCCTTAAATTCTCAATAGATCTTTGCTAGGTGTTAGGTGTTATTAATACCTTGTAGATACGGAAACTGAGGTTCAGAAAGGTTGAGCAAATTTCCTTAAGTCACACAGTAATAGTGGCAAAACTGAGATGGACAACCAGATGCTTATGACTCCTAAAGTTTTTGCTTTTTCCATCACAGTATATGGGCTGCCCAGGTGGCACTCTTGGTAAAGAATCCGTTTGCCAGTGCAGGAGTCACAAGAGATGTGGTTCGATTCCTGGGTCAGGAAGATCCCCTGGTGTAGAACCTGTCCCAGTATTCTTGCCTGGAAAATTCCATGGACAGAGGAGCCTGGAGGGCTACAGTTCAGGGGGCTGCAAAGAGTCAAACATGACTGAACACACACATCCACATTACTAGTCTATATAAGACCAAGTCACATAAAGCCCTACTGTTCATAATCTGATTTTCCATTTCTAACCATGAATACATCTGCAATTCTGCACTGTTTTTAGAAAAAAAGCAAGTTTAAAATTTAATACAAATGGGAGAAGTTTGCTCCCAGGACACGGTATAGATGTGTTGAAAGGCACATCTAGCTTAGGCTTAAGTGCTTCAGGTAAAAAGCCTAGGACTGTCATTTTAATGCAAAAAGACAACCATAGGAACTAAGTGTGGGTCTCCCTTGCTGTTATAAAACTCTGCAGGCAGTGGGATCACTCTCCCTCTTGTCCCTCTCAGAACCCTGCTAAATAAAGATAAAGGCATGAAAAAGCTACAAACTTATAGGGACAAACTGAATAGGAAAGAAGATGTCAACAGATAAAATATTTCACTGAATTGGGAGGTGCAGAGCAGGTAGAGGAGTGATAACTGGACATGGGTGGGGGAGGGGGTGAATTGGGAGACTGGACTTGATACATATACACTAGTATGTGTGGAAAAGATGCCTAGTGGGAACCTGCTGAGCTGAGCACAGGGAGCTCGGCTCGGTGTTCTAGGGTGACCTAGATGCGAGGGGGCGGGGATGGAGATCCAAGAGGGAGGGGATGTATGTATACCTATAGCTGATGCACTCCACTGTACAGCAGAAACTAACACAATAGTGTAAAGCAACTTTATCCCAATTAAAGAACAACAACCGAAAGGAAAAAAAAAAAAAGAGTGAAGAAAGTAGCTAATACTGCAGGAAAAAAAAAAAACTCAAACAAGAGAATTGGAAGCGCCTGTACCGCGATAGGCCAGGGTGAAGCAACCGGATGTAATAATAGGGATCACTTTAAAGATCCCTGATCAAGCCCCAAGTCACTCTTCTCACCTCTGAGCATCCAGACAATGGCCACCCACCCCCCACATGACCCCCATGAGGAGGTTGGAAATGCATCTTCCAAGGAAATTAAACCATGAAAACTCTGTATTTGGAGACAACAGAGTGAAGGCAAGAATGAAGCACAAGGGCTGAAATTAGAAGCAATAAGAGACAGCCACCACCTTAGCCCCACTGTCCTGCCCTGCGCCTAAACCACCAGCGGCTGGCATATGCTCACCCCTACAGAGATTACTGTGTCGAGGAGACTGAATGTCCCCTGAGAAAAAAACTCCCAAGAACTGCCTCTGGGCCAGAAGGAACAGTTTCCTGTCAAACCTCCTTATAGGGAAGCTCATCAAAGGGCATTATGCCCACTCAGGAGGTCAGCTTGGACTTTTCACCATTCAATTTTTAATGCTTTAATTCTTAATGGGGGAAAGGTGGGGGGCAAATGGAGAAATCACTAGATATGGAAACATAATTTCTAATGAAAAAGATTGAGACCAAAGAAAAGATACTAGGAATCTTGAAGACACAGAAGCAGCAAGAAATTTTTTAAAATATTTTTAAAGAAGCATGACAATATCATCAGAAAGAGAAGATACATACTATGGACAAGAACAAGATTCTTTAGAAAGATAAAATCCAAAACACAAGAAAAATTATTTTTTAAATTTGACAGACCCAAACTTTTGATTTAATAAAAGTGTTCAAAGATAAAATTGGGGCAATCCCCCAGAAAGTATATATAAAATAATCAGAAGGAAGGAAGATAAGAAAATTAGATAATCAACTCAAGATCGCCAATATCTAATTGGAATGAGAAAGGAAATAATAAGGGGGGAAAGTACAGGGGAATTGAACAGAAAAACTTACAAGAAATAATGCAGGAAACTTTCCTATACATGAAGCACATGAGTCTCTACCAAGTGCAGAGGAAAATGAATGAAAAACTAGGTTAAATTACAGCATAGGACTCTAATTCTCTAAGGGAATGTGGAGCTATGAGATGGAAGAGAAGAGAAGCAATATGTGAGTCAAAAATAAAGTGGCATTGATTCAAGTCGCTGAAGAATTGATGCTTTTGAACTGTGGTGTTGGAGAAGACTCTTTAGAGTCCCCTGGACTGCAAGGAAATCCAACCAGTCCATCCTAAAGGAGATCAGTCCTGGGTGTTCATTGGAAGGACTGATGTTGAAGCTGAAACTCTAATATTTTGGCCACCTGATGCGAAGAGCTGACTCATTGGAAAAGACCCTGATGCTGGGAAAGATTGAGGGTAGGAGAAGGGGATGACAGAGGATGAGATGGTTGAATGCCATCACTGACTCAATGGACATGAGTTTGAGTAAACTCTGAGAGTTGGTGATGGACAGCGAGGCCTGGCATGCTGCAGTTCATGGAGTCGCAGAGTCAGACACAACTGAGCGACGGAACTGAACTGATTCAAGTCACTGAAATGCTGGGGTCTATGACAGGAGCATTAGCTAACCCATCATGTTAGCGAACTTCAAAGACAGCTGCCAATGGGACTGCCCCTTCTCTACACACGTGCTGTTCCTCACATCAAGAGAAGGTGTCTAATTCCTCTCCCTGGCTTCTGAGCTTCCTTAGTGGCTTCTTTGAACAACAGAATGCAGCAAAAATGTTCTAGGACTTCCATAGCTAGATACAAGAAGACTTGAAGATTCTCTCTGGGCATCTGGAAAAACTCGTCCTTGGAATGCTTCCTCAGAGAACCCAGCTACTATGCTATGAAAATCCCAAGCCACACAGAGAAGCCACGCACAGGCACTCTGATTGACTGCCCACGCCGAGCCCCCAGTCAACTGGCAGCATAGACTGCCAACCGTGGGCGTGAGGCACCTACACATTGCAGAACAGTCAAGCCCTAGAATGACTGCAGACACCCCTGTTCCCCCATCACTACCAAGTGGAGTGGAAGACTGCATTAACCCCCTGAACAGTGGGGACCATACACTGTTTGAGGACAGTGAGCTTTGATGTGGTTTATTATGCAGGAACAGATAAACAGAACAGCTAGATAACACAGCAAGGGAGTAAATGAACAAAAGGAAGACATGGAGTCCAAAAAGCAAGGGCAAGTGCTATCAACTGTCCCAGCATGAGAGCTGAGAGGCAGAGTTAGCAACAACCGGTCAGTTTCGGAATGGGAGAGGGGATTTCAGGAAGGAGGGCTTTAGGAACACCAGATTTGATAAGTTTCCTGGTATATTTGAACATCTGGAAAAAAACAAATGGGTGACACATGACTTTGGATTGAATGCACAAGAAAAAATAAAAATAAATACATAGATAATGGGTGGTGATCCAGTGGCCTAATGGATAAGGCATCAGCCTCCAGAGCCAGGGAATGTGGGACTTCCCTGGTGGCTCAAGCGGTAAAGCGTATGCCTACAATGTGGGAGACCTGGGTTCAATCCCTGGGTCGGGAAGATCTAGAGAAGGAAATGGCAACCCATCCGGTATTCTTGCCTAGAAAATCCCATGGACAGAGGGGCCTGGTAGGCCACAGTCCATGGGGTCGCAAAGAGTCGGACACAACTGAGTGACTTCACTTTCTTTCTTTACATAGATAATGAAGCGAATGAAAACTGAGGCAATTATTTATTCAAGAAAAATAAAAGTTAAGTGAGAAAGGAAATAGTTGTGACAGGCTGGGAAGGCTTCAGAATTAATATCTTTTACAAAAATCAAACAAAACAAAACCAAAAAGAATCTTATTTGGGGAAAGAACATGAGAACCAGAAGAAATAGATCTGGTTTTGAAAACAGATTTGGGTTCTATAATATAAAGAAAAGAAAGTAAAAGGAAAGATGAGATACTCTCACCCAGAAAACACTATTAGCCCCACACGTGATGAAGGAAAATGAGGACAAATACAGGACAAGGCAGAAATTTTTAAACTTATTTGGCACAGCCTGGGGGAAAAAAAAAGTACGGTAATAGGAGGGAAATAGCACGCTAGAAACATAACTCACCACTGCGAAAATAAAGATGATAAAAAGGAAAGCTTCTAACTAGCATTAAAGAATAAGACAAAGTCTGTACAACTAAAAAGCTGAGGCAAGGCAAGATCTTGGACAAAGGTGTATAACAAGGACAGATTTTTCTCTCTGAGCCCCGGAGAGTTTACACGATGGAAAAAACCTCAGTTTCCATTAGAAAGCTATCGAGGACAGGAGTCTTTGTCTTAGAGGAGCTATAACTGTTGGTTTAGATGTCTCGAAGTTAGTTAAATACCTCAAATAAGGTATTCAAAGAACGCTTTGTTACATGAATAAATATTCTATGCATGGCTCCCATTTTGAATGTCTGTATCTTTCATATTTTAAATTGAGACCACCGGAATACAAAAAAAAAAAAAAATCAAATGCAGTTAACTGTATTACTAATTCTGAAATAGTGTGTGGAAATCAGTGTGTTTACATACCATAGAGCAGGGCGCAAGTGGAAACCTCAAGCCTACTGCTGATCTAAAGCCAGTTTCTGACTTTGATCACAAAATCCTGTATGATACTCTCTGGGTAAATACAAGTGAAACAACAGCCATTGCCACATTTGTTGAAATAATTAAAGATGCTTTTAAACACTATACATTTGGGTAGAATTCAGGTAAACTATGGACGTTAATTATTTTATTAACAAGATTCTACTTTGAGTGTTTTGGCTAAGAGTCATCTTCCAGATATCCCAGAGCAGAATAAAATTGCTCATCTCCAGAGGTTTAAATTTCTCATAGGTATATATTGGGGCAGCATATTTGGGGGAGGCAGATAAAAGCTATTTTCAACTTTCTAACTAAAAAGATATGGATTGGAATGTTCTATTATAATTCCCATACTAATATCTCCTACCAACATTTAGAATGGCCCATTAAATTCACAACAGTTCAAAGAGAGAATACATTTAACAATACCAAGTAGAATGCTGTTAAAAAATTAATCTAACACATTGAGCCCTCCTCCCCTGAGGATATACTATATAAACTTTGGTTTACAATATAATACCTTCAACTCATGGAAAGAAAAAGTGGTTTTCATACGTAACACATTCCATTAGTCTCTTCAATTCCCCATTATTTCCTCATTTTTTAAAAGGACTCTATCAAAAGTATTTCATATCAAGAATTTTCTTATATTTCACAGTAACAACTTCCATGTACTTTTAAAGAAATTGATAATAACCTGCTTCATTTGCAGAAAATACACCATAGCTTGTAACTTCAAGTTTATTTCCTTCAACTTGGCAATAACTTCAGTACTTATACATTCAAGAATTCTTCCTCTAAAACAATCTATAGGAAGTTTTAGCACCTTTCCAAGCATTAGGAAAATCAAGTATTAAATTTAGTTGATAAAGTGAGAATCTTCTATTTATACACAGACATACACACACACAAATGTACTGTAAACAAAATAGTCAATCAACACAGGAGCTGTCAAAGTCCATAGGATAAAATTTTATTGGTTTTAAATGATATTTTTTAAATGATATTTTTCTGTTATATTTTTTTCTGAAATACCTAAAATAGGGAAGAGTCTTTCAGAAGTTCATTAGTTCACCTCCTCCTCTCCTGGCAAGTCAGTGCCCTAATTATTCTATAAATATAGATCTAAAATTAGGTATGGATTGATTTCAGGTAGTCAGTCAGTTATTTTTTAATCTAAGAGAATTCAGATTAAAAGATAATAATCACCTGGTCCGTGAAATATCTCCTTCAAAAGAGCAGATGCATTTTAAATGAAACAAAAAGTTTATGAATAAAGGAATATTCAGTTTCTTTATTTTGTTGTTGTTCAGTTGTTCAATTGTGTCCGACGCTTTGTGACCCCACGGACTGCGGCACACCAGGCTCCCCTGTTTCATCACCATCTCCCGGAGCTTGCTCAGACTCATGTCCAGTGAGTCAGTGATGCCATCCGGCCACCTCATTCTCTGTCACTCCCTTCTCCTCCTGCCTTCAATCTTTCCCAGCATCAGGGTCTTTTCTAATGAGTCAGCTCTTCACATGATGTGGCCAAAGTATTGTAGCTTCAGCATCAGTCCTTTCAGTGAATATTCAGGGTTGATTTCCTTTACGATTGACTAGTTTGATCTTGCAGTCCAAGGGATTCTTAAGAGTCTTCTCCAACAACACAGTTCAAAAGCATCAATTCTTCAGGGCTCAGCCTTCTTTATTTAGAACCAATTTATTTGACAAATATAAATTATGTGCCTGCCTAAGAAGTATCTGAAAAATTTTAAGATCATTTAAAGCATTGCTTCAAAGTAACAGCATCTAAATTCACAGAATGAAATTGATTTCTCAATGAATTCCCCGAGATACTAGTCTTTCTTCTTGTTTTTAATTAAAAATAATTTTCTTGATTTGTTGTGCTGAGCTGCTAAATTGAATGCCATTTGTTGTTTTATACTATACAAACACAGCATAACTTAATGCTAACATATATTCATTTTTATGACACATATTATTATACAAAAATCAAAAGATCACAGATTATAGAGTCAGAAGGTACGTTGTAACATTATATTCCTATTAATATTGGGGGGAAATTTCCTACTCAAAAAAAAATAATAAGTTTGCAATAAATGTAGTGAAGTACAATGCTTTGCTAAAACACCATATGAAAAAGGAACCATTAGTACCCATAATCTTGATATAACAATTTGACTTGATAATTAAAAATAAGATAGGATAATTACAAAAACTTGTAAAACATAAAGGGAAAAAATGCTATATTACCCATAATCCTACCACACAAGTTTTCTTTTATGCTTAGAGCTACAAGTAGCAATTCATCCAAATACTCAACAGTAGGGAAATGTTTAAATACATTTTGATATGTTTTCTTTTGCTTTATTTTCTATGCATTTCTTACTTTACTATCTTTGTTGTTCAGTCACTAAGTTGTATTTGACTCTGCCACCCCATGGACGGTAGCACCCCAGACTCCTCTGTTCATGGGGTTCTCCATACAAGAACACTGGAGTGGGTTGCATTTTCTTCTTCAGGGATCTTCTTGGACAAGGAGTTGAACCCGTGTCTCCTGCATTGGCAGGCAGATTGTTTACCACTGAACCACCAAGAAAGCATACTTCTTACTTAGTTGCTATCTTATACCAGTAATCAAGTTTCAATGAACTCTGAGGTTGTTTTTCTGACCTCCTCCTCTCCTACCAGCCTCCCTCCCATTCTCAATTCTCAACTTGAGGAATTCCTCAAGTAATATGTAATTTTGAAAGAGACAATATTATGTGTATAACAGGACTCCAACCAGCAAAATATGATTCTGTAGACATTCTTTCATTTACCAAACTAATTATAATATTAACTACATTTTTAAAAGAAAATAATTTTTAATATATAATAGGAAAATGTTTTGAATATCTATGGAAGGGGTAGATACCATCTTTCATTTGCATTAAGCAGAGATGGAGCTCACTGAATGTCTATTCAATAAGACACTGATATTTATATATTTCAGAATTATAAATTCTTACAGTAGGGAGAGGCAGATAATAGTTGCCTGGGAAGTTTATATATTAAAAACTTCTTTTAAATTTCAGAAGAACCTCTAAACTCATGCTAAACATTTGATATTTATTCAAACTCCTTAGTAATAAGAGAAATGCAAATTAATGTGAAAGAACTTTTTTCACCTATCAAATTAAACACAACTGAAGATTTTATGATACCTGTTCTGGAAACAGGACAATGAAGTGATCACTCACATACACTGCTTTTGGTGAATGAAAAGCATAAATTGGGGGGATTACTCCTTTGGAAATTGACCCCCCAAAGAGATAATCCTAAATTCAGAGAAATGTCTTTATCACAAGTCATCACTGGAGCATCATTCAACATAGATGAAAACGAAAAGCACAATCTCAGTGTCCAGTAGCTGGGTAACCCCTATGTAAACTGTGGTCTATACATCCACAGTCTACATAGAGGTTATACAGTACACAGCCACTGAAAAAGATGCCTGTAAAAATAAGAACTGGTGGGAATAAGTATGCTACAATCTTAAATGAAAAAGAAAGGCATAAAATGGAACACAAACAGCATCATTACAACTCTATTTTAGAAAACACAGTGTGAAAAGAACAGACTGGAAAGAAATATATCAAAATTTTACCAGTGTATACTTGGGTGGTGAGATTATGGGTAACTTTTTTTCTTTTGTTCCCTATCTTGAGATTAACTTTAAATGACCCTTTTTCTCATCATATCCTTGAACTGTTAAAGCAACAAGAAGACTTATTTAGCCAATTGGAAATTTCAGGTACAAAAATGCATAAGCAAGTTTGCATCCTGGAAGGCTAAAATAAAATTAATAAACAACAATATTACTATGAATAATCATAGGAATATAATATCTTACATTGAACATTATATTTTTAACTTTCTAAAGTAATTTTTTTAAGTCTTCCTAGCCCTTAACATCTTAAAACATCTCTCCAAAGCAGATTAATTTCATCACTCTTTTTATTTCACATATTTACTGAGCACATCAGTATCAGACCCTCGGGCTTCCCTGGTGGCTCAGAGGTTAAAGCATCTGCCTGGAATGCTGGAGACCCGGGTTCGATTCCTGGGTCGGGAAGATCCCCTGGAGAAGGAAATGGCAACCCACTCCAGTACTCTTGCCTGGAGAATCCCATGGAGGGAGGAGCCTGGTAGGCTACAGTCCATGGAGTCGCAAAGGGTCGGACACGACTGAGCGACTTCACTTCACTTCACTTCAATGTGTGTAGGGAGTACAAGAAAATAAGACATGGCTCAGAGAGTTGAAGATCTCACAGGCTAGAAGAAGTAAAAGAAGAAACAGACAGCAGTGGTCACAAAGAGGTGCATGTGAGAGAGATTACCATTGACCAAGCGAAGCAGGGGCCTCCGAGCCTAGTACTAAAGTGGGTATGGGAATTTGACAGCTGGAGAAGGGGGGAGCGCAGGAGTGTGTTCAGCCAAGGACCTAGAGGAGACACAGAGGAGCTGGCAGGACCCATTGCCCAGGAGGGCTGCCTGGGTGTCATGAGCATGGGGCAGGGGTTGGAACAGAGAACAAAAATGAGGTCCAAAGTCAAGTGACCCGCAGCTCAACTGTCAGGGCTGGGACTTGACTTAACAACCCTGTTTTTTTCCATTGACCTCAGAAGAAAAATAAATTTGAAGTTTGTTTTTTTTGTTTTTGTTTTTTTCTGAAGTTTGATTCACATCTCTGCTTTTAAGGATCACCTTGCCCAGTTCCCTGGTGGTTCAAAGGGTAAAGCATCTGCCTGCAGTGCAGGAGACCCAAGTTCCATCCCTGGATTGGGAAGATCCCCTGGAAAAGGAAATGACAACCCACTCCAGTATTCTTGCCTGGAGAATCCCAGGGACAGAGGAGCCTTGTAGACTACAGTCCATGGGGTCGCAAAGAGCTGAACGCGACCAAGTGACCACTTTCTTTCACTTTGCTGAGTCTGCTTCTCATGTGAAAAAGTCTTCCTCCCAGGTTGTAAGGAACTAATGAAATAATGTATATATGCTTAAACTGCTTTGTGAACTCTGAATTTGTAAGGTACCATTAACACTCACCTTTCTAGGTTTATATGGAACCACACCCCTTCCCTTTGAAAGTTACATAGTCATGGCAAATTTCCCTGTAGCATCCTGGTTCTCAATCTCTGCTGTATACTTAGAAATATCTGGGAAACTATAAAAATTCTTGATAACCAAGTGCACCTTTATCCATGAAATCAGAAAATCCAGAGGTGTGCTCCAGACATGGAACAATCTAAAACTTTCCCAGGTGATTTCAGTGAACAATCAGGTTTAAATATTAGTACTTGCACACTAACCCAAACTATGGTCCAAGGACCTACAGCCTTAGCATCACCTGGGTGCTTGGTGGATATGCAGAATCTCCAGCCCCACCCAGGGCTGCTCTTCAGGTGATTGAGAAGCACCAGTCAAGTCAGATTCATTTGTGTGTGTGTCTATGTGTGTGCTCAGTTGTGTCTGACTCTTCACAACCACATGGACTGTAGCCCACTAGGCTCCTCTGTCCATGGCATTCTCCAGGCAAGAATACTGGAGTGGGTTGCCATTACCTCCTCCAGGGGATCTTCCTGAACCAGGGATCGAACCCATGTCTCTTATATCTTCTTCTTCGTGGGAAGAACCACCTGGGAAGCCCCAGTTCCATTTATTCAGCAACTATTCCCTGAGTTCCTACTCTGAGTTGGTTCTCGGAATACAGCAGAGAATCAATACCACTCCTTCCTCAAAGATGCATTCTTAGTAAGCAAAGTAGACAAACACATAGGTTACTAAGGAGGGGTACCTTTTTTTGAGGGTAGGGATGATGCTTTGAGATCAGGGAATGGTTCCTGGAGGGAGAGAAATAGGCATGGGACAGACAGACACTGTAGAGCTCAGTGAGGACTATATTACAGTTCAGAGATAGGAGGTTTGTTGTTTAGAGGTTTGAAATTTAGGGAGGAGGTCCAGACTGGTGACATAATGTGTGTGAAAATACTCTGTAAACTGTAAATAATTATGCAAATGGAAGTATTTATATTATTCTTCACAAATCCTAGTAGGTCTTTCTCATAATTAAGTCTTCAGAAAATTAAGCTCTTAATTGTAGCTAAAGGAAATCACCAAATCAAGATGGATATTCAGCTATGAGCTGAAGCCCTTGCAAAGACAATGAAGATAATTCCAGATGGAACAATCTAATACACACCCCTCTACCCAGGCTCTCTGACAAGGATGATCTTACATCCTGCTTTGGTCCGGGACAGTCTTAGCTATGCCTGTCATCCCAGCACAATTTCTATGATGCCCTCACTCTTTCTCAAAAGCATCCTGCTCTGGACAATGAAAATACATGGCCAGAATTCCCTGGTGGCTCAGGAGTGAAGAATCCACCTGCCAATGCAGGAGAAACACGGGCTCAATCCCTGATCCAGGAAGATCCCACCTGCCCATGGAGCAACTAATATGCCCACATGTCCTACAGCCCATGTTCTGCAACAAGAGAAGCCACTTCAGTTAGAAGCCAGAGCATCACAACAGAGGGTAGGCCCCTGCTTGCTACAACTATGGAAAAGCCCACATAGCACTGAAGATCCAGCACAACCAAAAATAAATCAAATTTTTTAAATATATGGTCATCCCGTGTTGGACCCAAAGGTGCTTCAAATAAATAGGCATTTCTTCATTTTTCAAGGTATGGCCCAAGGCTGCTCCCAGCAGGGACTGCACCCAGGTTTGTATGGAGTCAGCTCTGAGTCTGAGTATTTCCTTTGCCTGAAACAGTCCTAGGAGCCCCAGATATCATGCACGCCCCACACCAGTGTCTGAAACCCAACATGCTTGAGTGAGGAGCAGCAAAGGCTTCCAGGAGAGTGATCTGCAGGTGGCAAAGGACCCCACCAATCACACTGGCCAAGAGTTCTTGCCAGATGAGAGAGGGAGTGATGCAAACCTCAATAGTGCACCAACCACACAAGGCTCAACTTGAACCCAGCATCTCAGTGCTGAAAGGTTGTTGCTGAGCCGTGAAGGATGCTGGGATTCTTGGCCTCCAGAAAAGAGGAATTCAATCTGCGGCTAGGGACAAAGCCAGTGACAAGGCTTGATTGCTCAGAGCTTTTGTGTGATAAAGTTTTATTAAAGTATAAAAGAGATAGGCAAAGCTTCTGACATAGACATCAGAAGCGGGCAGAAAGAGNCTCTGTCCATGGCATTCTCCAGGCAAGAATACTGGAGTGGGTTGCCATTACCTCCTCCAGGGGATCTTCCTGAACCAGGGATCGAACCCATGTCTCTTATATCTTCTTCTTCGTGGGAAGAACCACCTGGGAAGCCCCAGTTCCATTTATTCAGCAACTATTCCCTGAGTTCCTACTCTGAGTTGGTTCTCGGAATACAGCAGAGAATCAATACCACTCCTTCCTCAAAGATGCATTCTTAGTAAGCAAAGTAGACAAACACATAGGTTACTAAGGAGGGTCACCTTTTTTTGAGGGTAGGGATGATGCTTTGAGATCAGGGAATGCTTCCTGGAGGGAGAGAAATAGGCATGGGACAGACAGACACTGTAGAGCTCAGTGAGGACTATATTACAGTTCAGAGATAGGAGGTTTGTTGTTTAGAGGTTTGAAATTTAGGGAGGAGGTCCAGACTGGTGACATAATGTGTGTGAAAATACTCTGTAAACTGTAAATAATTATGCAAATGGAAGTATTTATATTATTCTTCACAAATCCTAGTAGGTCTTTCTCATAATTAAGTCTTCAGAAAATTAAGCTCTTAATTGTAGCTAAAGGAAATCACCAAATCAAGATGGATATTCAGCTATGAGCTGAAGCCCTTGCAAAGACAATGAAGATAATTCCAGATGGAACAATCTAATACACACCCCTCTACCCAGGCTCTCTGACAAGGATGATCTTACATCCTGCTTTGGTCCGGGACAGTCTTAGCTATGCCTGTCATCCCAGCACAATTTCTATGATGCCCTCACTCTTTCTCAAAAGCATCCTGCTCTGGACAGTGAAAATACATGGCCAGAATTCCCTGGTGGCTCAGGAGTGAAGAATCCACCTGCCAATGCAGGAGAAACACGGGCTCAATCCCTGATCCAGGAAGATCCCACCTGCCCATGGAGCAACTAATATGCCCACATGTCCTACAGCCCATGTTCTGCAACAAGAGAAGCCACTTCAGTTAGAAGCCAGAGCATCACAACAGAGGGTAGGCCCCTGCTTGCTACAACTATGGAAAAGCCCACATAGCACTGAAGATCCAGCACAACCAAAAATAAATCAAATTTTTTAAATATATGGTCATCCCGTGTTGGACCCAAAGGTGCTTCAAATAAATAGGCATTTCTTCATTTTTCAAGGTATGGCCCAAGGCTGCTCCCAGCAGGGACTGCACCCAGGTTTGTATGGAGTCAGCTCTGAGTCTGAGTATTTCCTTTGCCTGAAACAGTCCTAGGAGCCCCAGATATCATGCACGCCCCACACCAGTGTCTGAAACCCAACATGCTTGAGTGAGGAGCAGCAAAGGCTTCCAGGAGAGTGATCTGCAGGTGGCAAAGGACCCCACCAATCACACTGGCCAAGAGTTCTTGCCAGATGAGAGAGGGAGTGATGCAAACCTCAATAGTGCACCAACCACACAAGGCTCAACTTGAACCCAGCATCTCAGTGCTGAAAGGTTGTTGCTGAGCCGTGAAGGATGCTGGGATTCTTGGCCTCCAGAAAAGAGGAATTCAATCTGCGGCTAGGGACAAAGCCAGTGACAAGGCTTGATTGCTCAGAGCTTTTGTGTGATAAAGTTTTATTAAAGTATAAAAGAGATAGACAAAGCTTCTGACATAGACATCAGAAGCGGGCAGAAAGAGTGCCCCCCTGCTAGCCTTTAGCAGTATGTTATATACCTATCAGTAAACTGTTAATTAGAGAAAGGAGATGTCTCAAAATTCAGAGTGGCACCAGGCCCCTCACCCACAACATGCATTTTGAGATAACATTGGCACCAGTTGAGTCATCCGGGCCATAAAATGACTGACGTGAATCTTGAAGAAAAGCAGGTTTCCAAGTAAATATATAGTTTCATTAGCATAGATGAGGAGAACAATATATGAGTAAAACATACTGGTTTGTTGAACCCTTATTGTTGAGATTCTTAAGTGGAACCAACTTGAAGAACGACAGAGTCTAGGGTGAATACATAGTTCATTAACATAGCTTAAGAAAACCATTTCCATAAGAAAAACACATTGGTTAGTTCAAGGTTTGAGAAAAGTTAAGTTCAGGTGGAGCCAGGTGTCGTCATGGCAACACAGAATTTTAAGCGACATCTCCTTTTAATTTTGTATAGAGAAGGGAAAAAAAATCTGACACTTGTAGTTTGTTTTCTCCTGCCGTTTAAGAGAGAGAGAAAAACATCTGCCACTTGCAGCCTATTTCCTCCATTTGAAGACCCCAGCCTTCCTGCCTGTTACCCCTTCAGTTGCATTTTGGTTCCCTGCCCCAGCTGCCCACATACACACAAGACCAGCTCCATCTTCACGTCTCCAAGCTCAGCTTCTGAGAATACCAGTGACACTGCTTATGGCACCATCGAAAAGAACAATCATATAACATTTGTGAGAACACATTCTTGATTTCTGAACTGCCACTAAGCTCCCCACAGTTATCTCAAGCAAAGGACCTGAAAGGGAAGGTCCATTTACTGAACTACAGGCAAGGGACTCTGCAGGGGTCTTTACATTTCTTATCTCATTGGATCATCACTTGCAGCAGCTCTGGAGATCATCTACCATTTTATACATGGGAAAACTGGCATTGGATAGGCTAAATTGCCTAACATAACAATTTTGTGTACAGTTATCTCAAGCAAAGGACCTGAAAGGGAAGGTCCATTTACTGAACTACAGGCAAGGGACTCTGCAGGGGTCTTTACATTTCTTATCTCATTGGATCATCACTTGCAGCAGCTCTGGAGATCATCTACCATTTTATACATGGGAAAACTGGTATTGGATAGGCTAAATTGCCTAACATAACAATTTTGTGTACTTGTAACTCTCTGTTTCAACTCAAACTCAGATTTGTCTCTCTCTCTCCCTTTTTTTTTTTTTTTTTTTGGCCAAGAGGGATCCTAGTTCTCAGACCAGGGATCGAACCCTCACCCCACTATACATGGAAGCAGAGAGTCTTAACCACTGTACTACCAGGGAAGTCCCACATGCTTGTTCATGTATACCACAGTGAAGACAAATTATTTCATTAGTAGGAAACAGAAGGGAAAAATTAGAAATTTTACCTTTATTTGGTATTTTCACTTCTTTTCTCCTGCTCTCCAATCCCTGTTGTTTTCTAAGACAATCTCTGGCCATGGCTCTCTCACTTGGCATTTGGAGATAGTACTTTCTAGAATGGCACCTTGCCCTAGTGAAAATCATCCCATTCAATTTCATCAATCCTCTACTGAGTCCAAATAATTTTGTGTCACAATTTGCCTTTTCAATGTGCTGGCAAATTCTTCTCATTCAGAGTTGTCTAAAAATATTCATATTATATTTTATCTTGACTCCTTGTAGTTTATCTTGAGTCCTCGGGTTTATTAAAAACCTAGTCACCACTAGAAATAAGACAAATCCAACTCAAATCTTCTCAAATCTGTCTTACCTAGACCAACATTATATAACATGTTTACAAACACTTTTAAATCAAAAAATAAATTTATTAAAAAAAAAAAAAAAAAGAGTGCCAGGTAGAATTCAATTTAAACCAGACCAACAAAGACCTATTGAATACCAGCCATGTTCCATTCACTGTCTCAGAGGGAGGAAATTACAGAAATGAATGGGACGTGTCCCTTGCCTCCTATAAAGATGAGTCAGGTGAAGGAGATAAAACATGCACAGAAACAACTCTTATACAGGCTTTTTGAAAACTGGAATTTAGTCTTATCATAGTACCTGGCACATGAAATTACACTGTTGACCTGCATTTTTTTTTTTTTTTACCCTGCACTGAGCTCTGTAAGAACTGAAAATATGTCCTAATTTTTCTTGTACATTCCAGGATCAGATTCAGGGATTGAATCATAATTTGTACTCAAGAAGTATGTGTATCACTGGATCAAGTTGCCTTAAACTTGAAACTGATGATAATTAAAAAAAAAAATTGTCAACCTATGAAAGATCATCATTTTAAGTAAACTTGGAGAAAAGTTAGGGTTCCAACTATTAAAGATGGTGAGAGATGGTGAAGGGATTATTTCCAGTAGGGGAGATAGAGAGATAAAAGATGAGGTGGATGATCTTCATTGCTAGGGTTCAGACCTGCTGAAATTCTCTGCACCCTCACATCCAGCAGCAGCCTCAGCCTATAACAGCTCACAGTTCAGAGATGCTGCCCAGCAGTTGCCAGGAGGCAGTCTGGGGAGGGCAGGTAGAGGATATATGGGGTTCCAGCTCCCCCCAACACCTTAGAGGTAGGCAATGCTCCCCAGTTCCCTTCTAACAAGGATCCAGAGAGTCACAGCCCAGAGTAGCCGAATTGCCACTTGCCGCCACTACAGGGAGGTATACCTGCCAGGCACGCCTGCACCCTGGGTGGCTGTGGTCCTGAGGCCACTCCTTGTTCTGTCTCGTCTTCCCCACCCGCCCCTGCTGCTGGTCCTTCCTGAATGAGGAGTTCTGGCCTCGCCTCCCTTAACCCGCCCCCAGCGCAGGCTGCATCCCTGTCAGCCCCAAGAACTGGGCATGTATCCCAGCATCTGAGAACCCCTCAGCAGGGACCTGCCTCCTCCCTCACTCATTCCCTGATGGGTTAAACCAGTGACAACTAAACCACCATCCTTGGAGCCTAGGGCCAGCTTGCTGCACGACAATACCCAGGAAGTTTGCTAGAACTCTGTGCTTCTGTTAGGGGAAGAACACTGATTGAAACCGCCCACCCTGGCCAGGCACCATAGTAACCATTTACATGAGTTGTCTTATGACAGGAGATCCTGATAAGGAATATGGAACTAATAAGCCACCACCAACCGGAAGAATTTGGGAAAGGTCTAAAGGAGACACACCACGTGTCCACCCACTTCCCAGAATCCCTCTCGCTAGCATCCATCTTGGCTGAGCGATGCATGCGCCACCAGCAAAGACTCTGAATTAGAATGATTGGCCAAAGACCACCCGGAAACTAATCCCATCACCATAAAACCCAAGACTGTGAGCCACGCAGCAGAGCAGTTCTCCCGGGTTCCCTTACCCTACTGCTCTCCACCCGGGTGCCCTTTCCCAATCAAATCTCTTGCTTTGTCAGCACATGTGTCTCCTCAGACAATTCATTTCTGAGTGTTAGACAAGAGCCCAGATTCAGGCCCTGGAAGGGGTCCCTCTTCCTGCAACAATTCCAGGTCCTAATCCCAGAGAATTGGATCCACTGGGCAAATGTGTGGTAGAGGAATCTGCTTTTTTTTCACAAGCTCCCAGGAGATTTGAGAAGCAGCTGGTTTGGGAACCCACCATTCCTGCCATGGCTGCTGCCTGTTTCAGCCCTTCAGCTGGATCAGAAACACTTCTCCCCAACAGAATCCTAACATCACTGTGAAGAGGCTGCCCCTACCCCACCAGGCAACCTGGCCTCAATGCTCTGCAAATACAGAACTGGGGCCCCAGCCTGAACTAAAGTCATCCCAGACACATCATTCCCTGGCCTTCGGCTATTCTGCAGTAATTGGGGGCTGAGCTGTGCCCCCACCCCCAGAACCTCCCTTGTATCTCCTGATGCCCACCCTGGCAGCACCAGGCCCACCACCTCTCTCTTCCCTCTTCCATGCCTCCCCCACCCAAGTTCATGCACAAGTCTGGACCCATGCCAGTTCCTCCCAGAAGTCAACTCAGACCCATTAGGCTGTGACATTCTCTGTTGACCTCTTCTGAGGTTGAAAAAGATACACATAAGTCACCGTCACTGTCCTGAGCACACAGTTGACCGCCAATAAATGTCATGTGATTCTGAACCTAGAGAACAGAAGAGAGACCTCACTGGATCACAGTGGCAGTGAGAATCACCAGGACACTGATAGCAACAGTAGCTGATAGCATTTATGCCTGTGTGCTATGTGCCAGGCATCAACCTTTCAAGACTTTTATATGTATTACCTTGTTTTTTAATTAATTAATTATTAATTTATTTATCTTTGCTTGCTCTAAGTCTTCGTTGCTACACTCAGACTTTCTCTAGTTGAGCCTTCTCTTATTTCAGAGCACAGGTCCTAGCCTCCTGGGCTTCAGTAGCTATGGCACAGGAACTTAGTTCCTCCAAGGCATGTGGGATCTTCCCAGACCAGGGGCCGAACCCAAGGTCCCTGCATGGGCAGGTGGATTCCTATCCACTGTACCATCATGGAAGTCTTAGCTTATTTAATCCTAATGACTCTCTCGCGCTTCCCTCGTGGCTCACTTGGTAAAGAAACCTCCTGCAATGCAGGAGATCTGGGTTCCCGATCCCTGGGTTGGGAAGATTCCCTGGAAAAGGAAATGGCAACCCACTCCAGTATTCTTGCCTAGGGAATCCCATAAACAGAGAAGCCTGGAGAGCTATGGTCCCTGAGGTCACAAGACACAACTAAGCAACTAAACCACCACCATTACCACAAATGACTCTCTCAGCTGAGAGTAGATAGTATTGCGATTCCAATTTACAAATGGGGAAATGGAAGCCCAGAGAGGTGACAATTTATCCAAGGTCACAAAGCAAAGGCTTGGTGGAGTCCAGATTCCAACACAGAGAGTCTCAACGCCAAACTGCCGGCATCACTACACGAGTTGCTGTCCTTCAAGGTCAAAGGCCCCCTCCAAGAGAGGGGACATCTGCTCTTGCCTTGTCCACCTGCTCTTATCACAGCCCAGAGGGAAATACTTCCAAGATAATTGCTCTGGGCTGTCGGAAGATTCTGTTGCCTCTCCAAGATGACAGACGCCCTCAGGTGCTGAGAACACCATTCCCAACCTTGACTTGATGAGGCTGAATTTAATATTGTGGGAAGGAGCCGTCTGCCGGAGGACCCCAGAGCTCTGCCTGCCTTCCAAAGGGCAGAGTAGCAGATGCTGATATTAGGAGAAAATCACTCCTTAGATAAGCCAAGTACAAAATGTTTCAAGGGCACCGAAGAAAAAAGTTCCCGTCACCCCCTCAATTTTCTCTCTGGCAAAGCTGTGTGCAAAGTGAAGAGCCCTCCTCTTCGTCCCACCCAGTGGAGACTCACTGGAATTTTCAGAAAGACTCATATCCAAACAATAACAGGAAAAGTAGCCAATTTTTTTTAAGCCTCTACTTGAATATACCAAGTCCAAGTTTCTGACCTTATCACAGTGATTTCCTGCTTTTGTTTATAAAAATAAATGGATGCCAAATACTTGAATAAATTATAAGTTGCGTCTCTTCACTATCTGGTCTGGCACATGAACTTGCTTCTCTGCCAAATAAACTAGGTCAGATTCAGCTCAGCTCAGCTTTTTCCCAGCACTGACCAAGCCACCTGACGCTGAGCTTGGTCTTGGGTCTCTGAGATGAGCCCGAAGTGCTGGGCTTGAGGTGCTCACAGAAGAGACACGTGCGAGATACACAGAGGAACAAGCCCAATTCATCACGCATTTGCCCCCTTTCCTTTCTCTTTATGGCTCCTTTCCAGAAAGCCTCCTCTCTGTTTGCTGGAATATTCTTTACATGTTACCTGTAACCAGCAAATATTACAACCTTCCAAGTCAGGGTGACCTCCAGTTAAACAGTGCAACCCCAACCAGGTGGGTTTCTCACTTTCCTGCCAGTCCCTGAAAAGAAATAAGGCATGAAATAAAAGTCTTTGTCTTCTAACTTCCTCCCACGGTGATGCTACACTGGACAAGGTGATTTATTTTCCCTTTGATTGGTTTGAAAAATAAACAAGACAAACGAATAAAAAATGCTCTGCTTAGTCAAGAGACAGGTCCAAGTTCACAGAGCTGATTAGTGAAAGCTGTACTTGACCCAGGCTGTCTGCCCACAAAGCCCCCACTCCCACCACACTCATAGAGCAGGAGATGGAACCCTCTCCAGAAACAAAGGCGGGCGTGCAGCAGACCTATTACAGGACCCTGCCTCTTATAAGCCTGTGGCTTCGTCCTCGCTGTGCCCTTGTGCAAGGTGGCTCCATGAAGCCAAGGAAAGAAAAGAGAGGGGGGTGTAGTTGTTTGTTCCCATGTGGAACAGAACATGTGCAAGCACTAAATTCAGCATCACACGACTGCAGGCTCTCGCATTTCCTCCCTTTCCAGGTTCATATTTTAGCCTCACGCATGAAGATGAGCTGCTATTTCTCTTCTAATACATATATTAAATACACGCCCCCACACACACACACTGCAGTTGCTATGGGAACCATCCCTGAGCATTTCCTGTCTTTTATGCAATTAAAATTTCACCCTCACATCCTCTTGAAGTGGAATACACTTTCCTTCACAAGAGGACAGTACTGTGATGCGGCTGACTTCCAATGAGCAGTCTGAATTTCTCCACATCTGATCATCTTTCCAGAGATCACAGCACAGCTCACTGGCAATGGATGGATCCGTCCTAATTAAGGTTTGGGCAAGCGCACAAGCTCAGGCACTAGACCTGTGGGTGGGTGGGGTGGGGGTGGGGGGTGGTTTGGGACTACAGCTCTGAGAATCACATAAGCCTCCAAACCCCAGGCCCTTCCAGAGTCAGGTAACCTTCCCAAGGCCCTACCAGCCATCTGTGGCAACTCAGAAGAAAGAGGCAGTGAAAATCCATTAATTCAGGGCTGCAGGAATTGTGGAACTCTGTCCTGATTTTCAGAGGGCTTCCACTCCAGTTTACCTCCCTGCTCTCCATGGAGAGCAAATGAATCTTATAAATATCAATACAGTCACCAAGGAGCCATTAGCCATTATAAGACAGGCAGCTATTGTTTTGAAGGACCTCAGAGGAGCCCATTTACAGATTTACCTGGTAATTGATAAGTAAGCAGGTACGAGGAATGCTTGGGCTGATGTGCAGATGTGATCATTTAAAGTCATTTTTATCTATTCATCACATCTCTGAGCTGGAAGCCAGTAGACCTAGGTTCCTGCCTCATTTCCAACATCTACTCTCTGTCTCTCTATGTGTTCCAGCAAATGACTTCAATTCTTTGAGCCACAAATTTCTCATACAGACAACAGGACTCATTATGCATATGGTAGAGATCAGATGACAAAATAAATGCCAAAAAAGAACTGTGAGAACTCTGCAATTGCAGACATGCAGGTTAGTTGCTTTTATGATAGTTCTCATTGCCTACAAGGCAACTGTATACAACTTGCTTGCCAACGTGAAAGAGAGGAATCACAGTTCTTTTTATTCTTTTTATAACTTTGATGACTTTTTAAAATGTTTTTAAGGAATCAAACAGTGAATGAATCAAACAGTGAATGACTTAGATCAGGGCATATTTACACATGGGCAGTGAAATCAGCTAAGAGTAGAGACCATGCTGGCTTAAACAGGGCTGGATCAAGCCCTTCTTATCAGTTCATTAGAGCAGGATATCTCCCCAGTAATAACTGTTAGCTTTTACCCAGTATTGCCCATATCTGAAATACTTTTAGACTGAATTGAAAAAAAAGAAAAGCTGAAAATCCCAGGATACCCTAACTCCTGGGTTCTTCTAGACTAGTCAATGCTGAATATATAAAACCAATCTTCCTGCTTCTGATCCTAACCTTGCAAACTGGCCCAAAATGAGATAATGTTTTAAAAAAGACGGGAGATGCCGCTTTTGAGAGGGTAGGAGCCCAGGTTATGTAAGGAAAGAGAATGTACGTAAAATCCTTGGTACAGCACCTAAGTCTAGTACCAATGACTGCGATCATTATAACAAATCAAAAGAGATTCTTTTCCAGGGTTTATAATTCTCAGGTAATATGACTATAATGAATGTTACAGAGAAACTGAGGGAGCTGGTGACAAATACTAAATAATCAGTGGTGAAGCATAATAAATAAACAACACTTCTAATTTCCTTACAGACAAAAATGTTCAGTGAAGGCAAGAGCAGGAGGCCTCTGGAATAGCCCTGATTCTATAACAAAGGAGATCAGGGCAACTGCTTGCTGAGAGCCTGTGATGTGCCAGGCACACCTGGGCACTTGACAATTATCTTCTCACTTCACCATCAAAAGGGCCTCGTGAGGTGAGAATTCCCCTCCCCATTTTGCAGATGAAGTAACTGAGGTTCAGCTAGCAAAGGATGGGAACAACTCTTGAGCACAGGTGTGCCTGACTCCATCACAGCACAGCATCCCTCCCAGCTGAGTGGGGCTGGAGAAAAAAGAGTATCTTAGAGGCCATGGTATCTTAGAGGCCTCAAACAAAAAATGGCTGTATAACATAGAGTGAATTGATGTCTTTACAAGGAGTACAAGATTGATGGAAGATTCCTTGAGTAATCTCTCTGCTAATGACCTGTCCACGCTCCAGATCTTTCTTACAGGATTTTCATATATATTCTATCATAATTAGCTGCTTAGTCCAAAATAATTTATGGAATATTTACCACATATTATGTAAGATTTTGGACATTTTAGAAGACAAAAAAAAAAGATTGCAATTCAATTCTTAACTTTATGGAGTTCTGAGTCTAACAGGAGGAAAATATGCATAGCTATGTTACATATATATTACAATGTAATATTGTATTGTATAATATAATTATACAACATAAAACAATACTAAATCAAATTATGGTTGTTATATAATATATAGAGCCCAACGTAGTATAAAGTATAGTGGAATGCTCAAGCTGTTCGAAGCAAGCAGAAATTAACTTCCAGAGCAGAGGTCAATATAGGCACTTCGGGGATATAGGATGAATGAATATTTATACTGGATATTTGAAAGGAGGAAAGTCCAGGGAATACAACTGATTCTATATTCAGTGCCTTTTGAATGATCAAAGAAACCTAGAGGATGGTTTGGGAGCGATTTGTTTTGTTGTGTTCATTTGGTCTCCCATTCTTGCAACCCATAATCAGAATGGTTTAGTGTGTGTGTGTGTACAGTTTTAGATACTCTCAATACAGTCAAGGCTATGGTTTTTCCAGTGGTCATGTATGGATATGAAAGTTGGACTCTAAAGAAAGATGAGCGCCAAAGAATTGATGCTTTCGAACCATGGTGTTGGAGAAGACTCTTGAGAGTCCCTTGGACTGCAAGGAGATCCAGCCAGTCCATCCTAAAGGAGATCAGTCCTGGGTGTTCATTGAAAGGACTGATGCTGAAGCTGAAACTCCAATACTTTGGCCACCTGATGCAAAGAGCTGACTCATTTGAAAAGACCCTGATGCTGGGAAAGATTAAAGGCAGGAGGAGAAGGGGACAACAGAGGATGAGATGGTTGAATGGCATCACCGACTCAATGGACATGGGTTTGGGTGGACTCTGGGAGTTGGTGATGGACAGGAAGGCCTGGTGTGCTGCGCTTCATGGGGTCGCAGAGTTGGACACGACTGAGTGACTGAACTGAACTGAATACAGTCGCAAACAAAACCGACAATTTCTTGGACTCACAAAGCTTACTTTCTAGCACAGGGACAACAGATAAGACATATATTCTTTTGGCATCACCCAGTAATCAATGCTACAGATTAGAATCAACAGGGGAAGGGTAAGCTGTGCTCTTCTACGTGGATGGGCTGAGGAAGCCTTTCTCCCTTTAAAGACAAGGCACTCATGTAGACCCTGTTGACTGGTTTCCTGCAGCCCTGGTTTCTCCAGTGAGGGAACAGAGACCCCCATGACTTTCTCTCCAAGCCTGAGATTTCTCTCCCACTGAGAAATCTCCAAACTCTTCAGACAGAGCCTAAGACCAGTTTCCCGGCTGTCAACGCCACTTTGCCACTTCTTTGAATTAATTTCTTTCTAACCAACCAGGGGCAAAATATTTATGGCAAAATAGTTTTAATCATTAAAAAGCAAATCACATTCAAGTACCTGATATTTCAAGTTCGTGACTGGATTCATTTTAATTAGAATGTTCTCCCATTCCTGAAAGATAAAACACAGGACATGGTATCAGAAAATCGGCTCTACTCTTGTGACTCGTGAAAGATAAATCAACTTGAGACATTTCCAGTCGCTTCCAGACATCTAGTTTTTTTAATGTCATAAAAAATTGAGACACATTAAATTATTTTTAGGCCACTGGAATCTCTAACATTTAGGAGACTGGTTCAGAGCCAAGGATTCATATGTACACTCTCCAGTTATCTTCACAAATTGAATTCCTGGCCTCCAGTCACTAATAAACTCGGTCTCCTTCAGAGGAGAAAATAGTTTCTTTAATATCCAGTCCAGTTAGCGCAGCATTGACTTCTGTACTACTTTGTGTTTGTATTTTCTGATTTGATGCCAAATTTTCAAAATAAAGCAATTTCTAGATCTGCAAATATATACAAATAATTTACAGTTTCAGAGAGGTTTTTTTTAAAATAACATACACTTGAAGATGAAGAAAAAGGTTTGCTCACAAATCTTTTTAATATTTTGTCACTAGCTGCTGATTTTTCATTTATTTCAAATTTTAAGTAATCCTTGAGACTTTCCCCAAATTGGCATTTGGTAATGTATCACTTGCCAAACTGAGTGAGAAGACTCTGTTATTTTCATTATTTTTATTATTTTTAAAAAAATGGTTTTTAGGGATCAAACAGTGAGTGACAAATACCAGCCTTTGTTGTATGTTGAAGTTTATATTTTCAACAGTAAAATGATACTAATCAGACAGATTGGACGTGGATTCTTCTGGAAAAGCTATGAGAGCTGCCTGCCAGTTAAGGAGTGACCTTAACCCCAGAAGTGACAACAATTCAACATTGTTTTACTCAAACTTGCTACAACCCATGCTGTGAATTTTGGCAAGTCTAAGTTTCTTGAGTTTATAAAGATAAAATCCTGAGAATTAAATTCTTTACAATTTTATTTTATTGGGGTAAGACAAGTCTGTATATTGTCACTTTGCTTATTTTACTTATATGCTGAGTACATCATACAAAATTCCAGAGTGGAGGAATCGTAAGCTGGAATCAAGATTGCTGGGAGAAATATCAATATCCTCAGATATACAGATGATACCACTCTAATGGCAGAAAGTGAAGAGAAACTAAAGGGCCTCTTGATGAAGGTGAAAGAGGAGAGTGAAAAAGCTGGCTTAAAGCTCAACATTCAAAAAACTAAGATCATGGTCTCTGGTCCCATTACTTCATGGCAAATAGAAAGGGAAAAAGTAGAAGCAGTGACAAATTTTATTTTCTTGGGCTCCAAAATCACTGCAGATGGTGACTGCAGCCACAAAATTAAAAGACGCTTGCTCCTAGGAAGAAAGGCTGTGACAATTCTAAAGAGCATGAAAGTGAAAGTAAAGTAGCTCAGTCATGTCTGACTCTTTGTGACCCCATGGACTGTAGCCTACCAGGCTCCTCCATCCATGGAATTTTCCAGGCAAGAATACTGGAGTGAGTTTCCATTTCCTTCTCCAGGAGATCTTCCCGACCCAGGGATTGAACCTGGACCTCCTACATTATAGGCAGATGCTTTACCATCTAAGCCACCAGGGAAGATACTAAAGAGCATATTAAAAAGCAAAGACATCACTTTCCCAACAAAGGTGCCTATGGATATGAGAGTCAGACCATAAAGAAGGCTGAGTGCCCAAGAATTGATCCTTTCAAATTGTGTTGCTGGAAAAGACTTTTGAGAGTCCTTTGGACTGCAGGGAGATCAAACCAGTCAATCCTGAAGGACATCAACCTTGAATATTCATTGGAAAGACTGATACTGAACCTGAAGCTCCAGTACTTTGACCACATGAAACCAAGAGCAGACTCACTGGAAAAGACCCTGATGCTGGGCAGATTGAAGGCAAAAGAAGGAGGAGGTGGCAGAGGATAAGATGATGAGATAGCATCACTGACACAATGGACGTGATTTTGAGCAGACTCCAGGAGATGATGGAGGACAGAGGAGCCTAGCATGCTACAGTCTGTGGGGTCACAAAGAGTTGGACAGGACTTAACAACTATACAGCAACAGTTATACTTTAACAGAGTGGCGTCCTCAATTTAGAAGAGTAGTCATTCCCTAACATACTAGTGTGCAGAACACACTTCATCATTTCATTTCCTCCCCTAAACAGCTCAAAGAGGTGGGCATGATTGCTGGGGATGTTAAAGAAATGCTCCAAGGAATAGCCAGATAACTGACAGAGGCTGGATTGGAGCCTAGGAAGATCTAATCCAAAAACAGTCTTGGGTTTCCCGTTAGGAATATGAAGGTGAGATATGGACCATCCTTGTGGTTCTCTCATCCATATGCTCTTATCAAGGAGACAATGACTGCCTACCTGCTAGAATTAAGACAATATATGACCCGAGGTGAATCTCTTATTGCACAACTCTCAGGATCTATATTTTAATATTTAATTCCATATTTACCAAAGCAGGTGCTCAGAGTCAGGCAGGAAATATTATAGCCTGGACCATATTGATGTGGCTTTCCATGCAGACATGAGTTTACCTGAGAAGCCATAGGCAGTGTTTGACAGATCTGAGGAAGTGGTGATGTGATGAGGGTATTGATTTTAGGAACAATTCTAGCAACATGTAGAGACTGGAAGAGAGGATGGTTAGACCTGAGACAGGGAGACCAGTCTAAAGCCAATTCAAGATAAATGGGCAAATAACATTTTAAAAAGCAAAATAGCATCAAGATATACATTTGGCAACCAACTTGGGAAAATATTCTATTTTAATATTAATCCAAGAACTTTAAATGAAAAAAATACATACTTTTAAAATTTAAATTGAGTTCAAAAATAAGAACACTTAGTATTAATGAGCATATGTCACAGTATTAATAGACAAAACCACAAAGTTCTTTCAGGAAACAAATTGTCAGCTTGTATCAAGAGCTCATCAAGATTTTTGATCCAGAAATTCTGTTTTTGGAAATCAATCCAAAAGAATCCTTTGGAAGCCAGGAAATAAATTTCATAAATAAAGATGTTCATCATGGCATTTTTTTATGGCAGTGAAAAATTGAAACAAAAAAATAAACTAGATAATAATAGAGACCTGGTTTGCTATGATACTTTTGTTCAAGAAGTAATCTATTAAAATATTTAAGTATGAAGATTTTTTTTAAGTAAATGCTTATTAAGTAATAATACCTGAAAGTGTGATATAAGTTTTACTCACAGTATGATTACAATTGTGCTTTAAAAAATAAAATCTCCACTAGATTGATAGGAAGGATTCACATGATAAGACTAAAGGTGATTTTTTTGTTTTATGATCGGGTTTTCCTCATGGCTTCAATGGTAAAGAATCTGCCTGCAATGCAGGAGACCTGGGTTCAATCCTTGTGATGGGAAGATCCCCTGGAGAAAGGCAGGGCAACCCACTCCAGTATTCTTGCCTGGAAAATCCCATGACAGAGGAGCCTGGTGGGCTATAGCCCATGGGGTTGCAAAGAGTTGGACACCCTCTGAGCAACTAACATTTTCACTTGTTTGGTGATGAGACTAAAGTCAATTCTTTATTCTTCTTTTTCAGAACAGATTGTTATGAAAACACAAACATCCTTTAATAAATATCTATTTATATTTAGAAAACACCACTCTTAAATGTCTTTTTCAAATTTCCAAGCATCTTCTTTGCAAACTCGGATATCCAACAAAGCCACGTGGTTAAGCATACTCAGATGATCTTTCTGAGTATTATTAATCCTGACTGCAGCAGAAGGTTGTGGTTATTGCTCTGTTTCAGGCCTTCATTTGTATTTTCTCTATTCCGCAATGTTGGTCATGAGCTTCTACTTAGGATCTAGTTAAAATATCATTAAACACTATTCAGTCCTTCTTTGTCACCATTAAAGCAGACATTAAGCCAGTCAGGAATTCTCAGCCACCCTAGGGGCACCTTGGACGTGATACCAAGCGAAGACACAGGACCATTGATCATTTCACTTTGCTTTCTTCCAAGGGCACTTGTAATACATGTGCTGATTTTCATTGTCATAGAATTTGAACTAATTTTGAAACTAATTTATCGTGAGACCCTAGGTGAGCCAATTAACTAAGACCAGCCACGAAGTGCTGCCACGATCTTTCTTCCCCACATAATGGGTAATTCCACTTAGAAGCCAGCAGTGGATGCTGAGACTCATTCAGGCACATGCTGTTTGATAGGTAGGAGGCCAATTCTATCAATGTTTTTGATTTTCTCTCTTTCATATGTGTCTCATTTATTCATGATTCTAAAATTCAAACATATATAATTTCCCATCTTTTGCCATCATTATTTTTAAACTTAGACTATTTACTTAAAGGAGGTAGAGAGGTTATTTTTCTTTTTTTTCTTTTTCCTTGTTGAAGTGTTTTCTTAACTATATTTTTTTTCCTGTGAACTATATGTTTTGCTCCAAAATATTAATAGCAAAAGTAAAAGGTCCCTGTTAATAGGTGGGACCATATTGTAGAGTTTCTGAGCTTCCAACCTCATCAGATTTTCTGATGGGAAATCATGACTCTTCCTATTTGGTAGAGAGTGCATTAAAGACAAAAAGGTCTCTCCCCAACTCCAGGTATCAAACACGATTCTCACTGGTATGCTAGTAGAGGTGAAGAATACTAAGTGACAAAATGTATTGAAAGTAAAAACAGCACGGGTTTTTGCATTCAGTCTGAGTTTAAATCTGAGCCCCACAATTTATTATATGCATGACTTCAGTCAAGTTGCTCAGACTTTTCAAGTGTCAATTCCCTCCTAGGTCAAATGCAAATAATAACACCTGAATTACAGAACTATCATGAAGATTCACAAAGTAAAGTTTACAGAGTGCAGAAATACAACAGGGAGTTTAAAATGACATGATTTTATCTCTCCAGCTTAATGAGATACCCCTGTGTGATAGATGTCCCAACAACAACTCTCCTGTGGATGCTTTCCCTGTTAGTTGTGGCAATACTTCCAAAAATTAAGACTCCCAAGGGCCACTCCCAAAAAGCAATGATATCAGCAGAGGTGGCCACCCAGGAACAGCCCACAGCAGTGACAACTCCAAACAGCTTCTGCCACTAGAGGGGCTCCCTGGGGCTCCACCCTCTGTATCCAGAGCAGGTAAATACCCAGAGCCTAAGATCTTCTTTCCCATGTCCCTTCCAGCAGGGCACCATCTCCTTGGTAGAAATTGTGCCTTGGAATTCAATCTGGATGCTCCTGCTGTCCCAAGGTATATACACCTCTAATAAGGCTGCTCGCTTTCCTGTATAAACATGATTACACTTTAATAATATTTACTTGAAACTTATAAAGAGAATAGAAAATGAGTGAAATCAGGCACATATTTTGCTATTTTCCTCTCCTTGCCCTGAAGTACATCAAGAAGGAATACACTGGCATATCAGCCATTTAAAGTATTATATAGCATAATTTTGGGCTCCAAAATCACTGTGGACAGTAACTGCAGTCATGAAATTAAAAGACACTTGCTCCTTGGAAGGAAAGCTATGACAAACCTAGATAGCATATTAAGAAGCAGAGACACGTTACCAATAAAGATCCATATAGCAGCAGCAGCAGCAGTCAAAGCTAAGGTTTTTCTAGTAGTCATGTATGGGTTTGAGAGCTGGACCATAAAGAAAGTTGAGCACCAAAGAATTGATGCTTTTGAATTGTGGTGCCGGAGAAGACTCTTGAGAGTCCCTTGAACTGCAAGGAGATCCAACCAGTTGATCCTAAGGGAAATCAACCCCAAGCATTCATTGGAAGGACTGATGCTGAAGCTGAAGCTCCAATATGCTGGCCACCTGATGTAAAGAGCCAACTCACTGGGAAAGACCCTGATGCTGGGAAAGACTGAAGACAAAAGGAGAAGTGGGTGACAGATGATAGGATGGTTAAATAGTATCACTGGTTCAATGGACATGAATTTGAGCAGACTCTGGGAGATAATGGAGGACAAAGGAACCTAGCGAGTTATAGTCCATGGTGTCGCAAAATGTCGGACATGACTTAGCAAGTGAACAGCAACAACAAATAGCATAATTAATTAAATTTTTAATTAAAGAAAATTAAAAACCCTTCACCTTCTAGGTTAAAAAAAATATTTCACCCATGGTCTATTTGATCTTCATAAAATTCCTTTTATATAGCTCAGTCATCCCAATTTAAGTGAAGAAATTGAGGATTAGCAAATTGAAGTGATTTTGCCAAGGCCATCAAATTAGTAACAGTCAGAACCAGAAGCCAGCTCTGATGCAAATCTGGCCTTTAGTCCAGTACTCACCCCAGTGCACCAATTGCTGTGGGAGTGTTAAGCTATTAATACATTAAGTATGACCTTTGGTTACTGACAAATGTCATAAATGCCAGCAAGTGAAAATCTTGTCCCTTGTTTCCCTAAGGTTTGGAGACACAGACAAAAATCTATGAATAGCCACTCTCTTAGCCAGTATCCAGCCATCCCAAACACACACAGTAATCTAGCTCCAAGGAAATTCTACATTGGTGACATCAAGGACTCAGACTAACAAGTAAGAAGTGCAAATTACTCTTTTGATGCACTAGACACTCATCAGGAAAAGACTTGCCTGTTTCTTTTTACAGGCTGTTTTAAAAGTCTTCAGCCCTCAGTCAAAACCTGAACCTCAGTTTCTAAACCTGAACTACTAAGAATAAATCTACCAAGATAGTCATGGTAGAGCCTGAGCTGAAGGTCTGTGTGGTTGTTTACTCTGTAGGCTCAGAAAATGATGCAGAAACTCACTGTTAATGCCATAGCTGTGAAGGATGAAAGGTGGTCCCTCACCTGGGTGACTGTCAGATGCCCCAGAACATGCAGCAGCTTATTCTACAGGAGAAGAACCCCCAAAATCATGCAATTCCAAAATCACACAACTCAGAGTTTATACAGTAATACAGCACACTTCCCAAACCTCACCTCTGCGGGAGAGAGAGAGACAGCTTATAATTTACTCCAGAATGCAATTTCATGGGGAAAGAGGTGAAAGTCTCTAATTCAGAATATAAACAGTCTCTGGGGGAGACAAAAAGATGTTATTGTTACAATTACCCTTAGAATGGGGGCAAATGGTGGAGGAGATTATAGTTGGTCAGTTTCTAAGGCAGAGAAGGCCTGAAACATGCATGAACACCAGGAAATCCAGAGACAGTCATGTTGTGTTCCAACACTAATTAGCCTAGCAAGGGATCCAAAACCCAGGATACATATGACATGATGGGCTCATGTCTCTCCAGCCTGAAAAAATAGACCGAGAATAAAAGGTCCTTGATGCGAGGATCTTCTGACTCAGAGGGGTTTTCCCTCTACGTGGCCTACTGAGACCCTCACGTTTCTGTGACACTTCCAGGAAAGAAACCACTACAAGTGGAAGTTCTAGCTCCAGCTCCATCTCAGGGACCTCCTGTGCCTGGCCTGAGAGCTGAAATGTCACAGTTATTCTCAAATTGGAAGCCACCTTTGAGCCCTGGCCTAGCTCAGCTGACTGCCCAGTAACAGTGCTAACCCCCGCTGTTTTATGGTGTCACAACTTGACAACAAACTCATATCCACCATCTAGTTGGACACTCAATACTGTCAAACTTGTACAGTAGGAGCCATGATGATCCCTAGTCTCTAGATGAATGTAAAATATAGCCCCAAAGGAAAAACTAACTGAAAAGATTGCGCATAGTTGGTGAATGGCAGAAACAGAATATAAACCAGATTCCTATGTGCAGATTCTGTGATCTGACACTGATACAACACTGCCTCCTCACGCCTGCTCTAGACCAATATAACCATGAGACCCTAAAAGCTAATAAATAATTTTGGCTCCTTTTCAAATCCTTCAAAACATTAAATGACAAATATGATTATTTCCCAAACCATTGGTTTGCTTTATTATTGTTTCTATTGTTTAAAAATTTTTTTTCAGTATTATACAATAATTTTGGTATTGTGAAGCTTGAGAAATTCACCTCGACCTATGCCTAAAAGGCTTGAGTTATTCTTTCTTAATCAAGGAATTAATTAATTAATTAATAATGTTAGTTGCTATGCAAGAGTATTCCTAAAATTTGTTCCTAAGTTTGCAGGACTGACGATTATTTCTACACGTGATAATTTATATACGTACCCAAAGAGGTCAACCTTAGTTTCTGAGAGTCAGACAAAAACTCTTTTTTCTGAGACTAAAAAGTCATTTTGTAATTGCTTTGCCTGGTTTGCTCTTTACTGAAATGCATCTGACTCTGTCATTCTGGGCAAAATTTCATGCATGCACAGCAAAGTATTTCATGACAAAAGCTTCAGCTTCTGAGTGCTATGTGTTTATCCATCAACTATGATTTTGCACGGAAAAGAATGAATGCACTTGCTGCATGTCAATAAGCCACAGAGTAGTCTATGTTCAAAACACACAGTTTAATGAAATGGTAATGATTTCATTAATATATCAAGCCATGTCTAATTCCTATCAAGGAACATAAGACAATTTGCATTCACTCTGAATACACAATAAATAAACAGTCCAACTGGCAATAGTTAAATGTATTCTCTACCATCAGAGTCCTGTATATAGACATTGTTGCAATATCTTTAGAGATTATTGTAAAGGAACATGAATTGAAGTATAATGTTGAAATGGCAGAAAAAAACTTTTTCTGGCTATATTATACATGAGGTGAATAAATAAGCCAAAATTCAAGGACTTATTCTTTAAGTTTTATATTTATAACTTCCTATCTGATCCTTATCAAAAGGTCAGATTACTCCCTTTATATCTCTTCATTCATTGTCTCTTGGGGACATCTTTGTTATAGCATGGGGAGAGGAAAGGGAGCTGCAGTTAGAAAAAGAAAAAAGAGAACAAACATTGTGCATAGACATGAAACTCAAGAGAAATTGATAAGGCAGGCCATGCAAGCCGTAATATATCGTCTTATTTTAAGCTTATGACCACTCTATATGGTCTTTACAAGTATCTCCACGCTTGACAGATAAGGAAGTCAAGGCTTAGAGAAGTTAAGGAAGCTGCCATGCAGCTACTCTTATAGTACTAGAATGTGAATTTCCTTGTGCTTAACTCCCACATTTACTGTTTTTTATTATGTGTTATGTTTTATTGAAGAATAGTTGATTTACATTGTAAATGCAATACAACAGAGGTTGAAGAATAGTTATTCAGTTATAGATAAAGTTATTCAGTTTTAGATAGATACATATACATATATTCTTTTAGATTCTTTTCCCTGACAGTTTATTACAAAGTATTGAGTAGAGTTCCCCGTGCTATATAGTAGGCCCTTGTTAGTTATCTATTTTTATACCTAATGGTATGTGTATGCCGGGAGCCAGCGTGAGGAACTCCACCCATGGCAAAGGTCATGAGGAAGGAGGCTTGGCATAAGCAAAGGCGTGATCAAGCCTCAGGAAACGCCCTGTTCCCAAGCATCTACCCCAAAACCAGAGTCTGTTCTATGCTCTCACCTACACCTCTGACTTTACGGGGGGCTCTCCCCCATAACCATTTCTCTCGGAGAAGGAGTTAACTTGCAGCGCCAAGTTAATAAAAATTCCTGGGCGTGGCAAGAATGTTTCAACTTACGGACTCCTCTGAAGGTTATCTAGCCTGCCTGTATAGGTTCGTCCGGCCACATGTGATTGTTTACAGCCTCCCAACCATGAGAGGCACGAGATGTTTTAGACTTACTAAAGGCAACTTCTTTTGGGAAGTTAGAAATTATTAGTATAGTGGGTTGGTTAGGAATTATATTGGTGAAGGCTTTTTCACTTGTTGTGCCAATAATTGCTGCTAATTCCCTGACCTGGATGGGACAAGGGTGTCTCAGGTCAAACCTCTCTGCTGGCAAACTAGCTTGTGTGACAGAATTAGCCATACTCCTGCCACTACCACATGATTGTTTACTACCTCTCAACCATAAATAGTAATGCTGTTACAGGCCAACCAGTAATGCTGAAGAAGCTGAAGTTGAACGGTTTTATGAAGACCTACAAGACCTTGTAGAACTAACACCCAAAAAAGATGTCCTTTTCATTATAGGGGACTGGAATGCTAAAGTAGGAAGTCAAGAAACACCTGGAATAACAGGCAAATTTGGCCTTGGAATGCGGAATGAAGCAGGGCAAAGACTAATAGAGTTTTGCCAAGAAAATGCACTTGTCATAGCAAACACCCTCTTCCAGCAACGCAAGAGAAGACTCTACACATGGACATCACCAGATGGTCAACACCGAAATCAGATTGATTATATTCTATGCAGCCAAAGATGGAGAAGCTCCATACAGTCAACAAAAACAAGACCAGGAGCTGACTGTGGCTCAGATCATGAACTCCTTATTTCCAAATTCAGACTTAAATTGAAGAAAGTAGGGAAAACCGCTAGACCATTCAGGTATGACCTAAATCAAATCCCTTATGATTATACAGTGGAAGTGAGAAATAGATTTAAGGGCCTAGATCTGATAGATAGAGTTCCTGATGAACTATGGAATGAGGTTCGTGACATTGTACAGGAGACAGGGATCAAGACCATCCCCATGGAAAAGAAATGCAAAAAAGCAAAATGGCTGTCTGGAGAAGCCTTACAAATAGCACTGAAAAGAAGAGAGGCGAAAAGCAAAGGAGAAAAGAAAAGATATAAGCATCTGAATGCAGAGTTCCAAAGAATAGCAAGAAGAGATAAGAAAGCCTT